>SOPF01028139.1:115878-189205 GCA_012979155.1 Hypericum perforatum
GGTGAGGTATGACTCGAATTAAGGGTTCTTTACCACAGGGTACTAAAATGATTTTTTTGCAAACCACAGGGTACTTAAAGATTCTTTTCCCTTACTTTGTTCAGAAGATGCAAAATACTGACTTTGCTGGCACTGGCAACCAATAATATAATGTAATATTAATCTTTTGTTTAGCTTCCCCATAATAAGTAATAGTATCTTCACGTGATTCCTCACATGACCCACTTAACTTAGTTAAATTAATCTCAGAGCAATTAAGGAACAATGCAAGCACAAAATTTGGACACTTTCCCTCAGATTCTTCATGATGAAGACTATTTTTGTTTCCATGTTTATCCCTTCCTCATTTAAAACAACTTAAAAGGTTAGTCTTTCTTTTGTTGAACTTTAGAAATTAGTAGCACCCTTCATTGCATTGGGTTAATTTTTCTAAACTATGTGATATCTGAATATTTATTAAATTGATTAACTTATGTTCAAATTAAATAGAATTTTTGAATCAACGTAACATTTTTCATTAAGTACATAAGAATAGAACTTTGTAACTTGATTTTTTCATATTAAATTAGAATGAATCAATGTAAATTATTTATATATGTACATATTGTGCTATGAGTATATAATAAGATTTTAAAATTTTCCGAGACAAATCATGGGGTTAAAAAATGTCAAAGTAGAAAGATCATGTTATTATATTGAACAGTCAAAGATGGAGCACATGATCCCACTGGCAAGCAGATCCCTAGAATTGGATTCTTACTATTTGGCCGAAAGTTTATACAGCAAGTTAGGTCTACAAAAAACAAACAAACACCTACTTAAAAAACCATATAAATCTCTTCCAAAAAACCACATACCAAATTCTCACTTGCCAACTCTTCTCACTTGTTCACATTCTTCACCAACCATAAATTAAGCGCATAGTTCACTTGTTACCTCTAAAACATGAAGGATCAGGCTAAAGCAATGGCTACTCTTGCTCTTCTGCTCTCTTTGGTCTTGTCAGCTCATTTTAACAAGGTTCAAGTAGAGGGTCGTCCGATTCCAGGACCACTTTCCTCTTTGATTCGAAGTGCAAGCTCCTCCGGCTTTGTTGGTGCCAATGAGCTGCAAACTAGTAAGAAGGGTCCGTACAACCAGGTTGGGTCAAGTTTCAGGAAAATACCACGAACTGGCTCGAACCCAATTCAGAATAGGTAGCCACTTTACTCGGTATCAGTATTTTTTATGTACCCGTAGGTATCTAGCCAAATCTTTTATTTTTAGTGTTCTTTCTAATATATGTTTTTTCTTTTCAAGCTAGATTTGTTGAAATGTAGTCCTTGTATATGTAATAGATTTATTGACTTTTTCGTTTTTTTTTTTGCACTTTTTTTTTTGTGGAAGCACTTTTTGGTTCACGGTATCACGTGTAATGCATCTAATCCAAATTTTGGTATCAACTTGGACGAGCTAGTTTCTTTCATCTGAAGGCATCCAATCCGAGTTCTTGAAATATGCTTTTTTTTTCTGCAGCCACAATATATGCGTCGAAAATAGCACATGGATGATAATGTGTTACTTGCAAAATATTTATCAACATCAATGATACCGTGTTGTGTTATTCGGACAAGAATCTGTGTGTACTGTTGTTGTTGTCACACGATACACGTCGCCAGTATACATAACTCGATCCATTACAAATTTGTTAGGAAAGGAGTACTTAGCATGTAATTAATACTCGCTAGCTATATGCTAAATATCTCCTCGAATTAGGCAAACACTGGAATTATCGTATGGAATTAACCTCAAACGAAAGAAACCCTGGTTTATAATCAAACAACTCGCCGTATCTTCGATATTTCCGGCGGACTGGTAGACAAAAATGTACAATTCTAGTACAGACTACGAAAGCGTTGGTACAAAAGAATCCTCATTCAAGTCTTCTGCTTTTTCCTTGAACGATTGGATGGTGCATCCTTACTGGATCGTTTCTTCATGTCGAGTGAGAGGAAAGGTTTTCGTTCTTGGCTGCTGGCTGCGTTCCGTGATGCGCTGCCCGTACTTGGACCAGCGTTACCACTTTTAGCATGATTGGTACGTTTGTTGGAGACAAAGGCTAGATCAATTTCCTCCCTCATTCTCTTGATATCATTTGGATGTTCTGATGTACTAGGAGGCTTCGGAGTGCTTGAAAGAAAAGAGCCACTTTTCGATGACTTGGCTTCAGTTGATCCAAATGCGGCATTAAACTCATTGTAAACTGATTGTTTTGATTCTTGTTCCGACCGCCACTGGTCAGGCCGATGCCCGAAACTGTGATATGAAAGCAAATGCCACAAAAGAACAAGTGGTCAGCTGAATCCAGCCCGCAGTTAAATGCACGAAATGATATACACGTCAACAGTTCACCTAAGAAATCGAGAGGCTTACCCGTCAATATTTAGCTTCCTCAAGAGATATGGGCCTTGCTTTGTCCTTGCAAGATCAGTTTTCACATTTAACAATTCAGATGCTATAGCCTCTCTAAGGGACAAGTTACTCAAGGAGAAGCACTTCAGCACAGTAAATGAACCGGACGAGTGCATTGCGAGCTCTCCAAAATGTCCTTTCAGCCTTCAAAAGTACAGATAAACATCAAGTTAGACCAAACTTTATCATATAAATGGTGGTGCAAAAAATCAGGATGCATTATAGCTGCTAGATGGTTAACTTTATTAATTCACAGTTTAATATATTGTATAAATCATTTCTTCACCAAAGTGAAAAGAAGACATCAATTTGGTAAAGAAAGTATTTATGTTTCTGATATGCACAATATTAGCAAAATCATCAGACGATGACATACTTCATAATTAATCTGCGCTTCAGTTTTGCCGAGGCGTTGCCATCTAGATATGCTTCAATTACACGAGCACCTCCAGAATCCTTCGCGACTTCAACTGTGTGGTGATCCTCCATAGATGTGATGCTTGCAGCAAACTTCCGTACGATCTCCTACAAAGTGGAAAGAGAAATATAAGTGATGCTTTGCGAGAAATAGAAGTTCCAAAGCAAACATCAAGAGAATTTAAATCATGAAAGAGTTTGAAAGCAGCTTGACTGACACAAATCTGGTTATTAACTCAAGCAACCAAGAAACACAATCTAACAAGTGATAGTCCTGTGCCAGACAAGAAGAGTATCTTCCTCGGGCATGCACACACCAGCACAGACAGATGGCGCTGGCGTAGTTCAAATGTACATATTACACACAAGGACAAACCACAAATGTCGAGGAAGGAAAGAAGAAAAGGAAGAAGGGAAATCAGTGAGAAGGATAAAAGATAGGTAAAGTTTCATTGATGCATTAATCAGCAAGAAACACCAATCAAATGATTTCTAAAAGCTACACTTGAAACAGCTTAAGCGTCTGAAAAGGAAAGTCAGATTACGAAAAGTTGCATACGCCACTAAATCTGAAAACTGCTTGCAGAATCCGAGAGCCGTTGATGTGCATCCTGGCACCATCTGGCCAGTTCCACTGGGGCCTGTTACTACAAGCGAAATAGTTATCAAGAAACAGTATCCGGGGTACTATGTTTCTTGTATCCTCATCAGGTGAACATACTGCTGCAACAAGGGCCTGAGTGCACTGCGAAACAATAATATATCACAGAATAGCAGTCAGCACAAACCTTTTCCCCATTCATGAGAAAACTGGTATTATCTACAGTTTTCCGGAGAATGGGAAGCATAGAGGAGATATTGAGCAACAAACAAACCTGGCGCTCATGAATTTCAAGCCGTTGACATGCCATAAGAAGCGAAACAATAACTCCAGAATGCCCCATCTCTAGAAGATCCGTAAATCTTGTACCCAGTTCTCCCCATATCAACTTTATCTGGTCCACAAATTTAAAATTGTTGTTCAAACTACTCAAAAGGTGCATTACTGTGATTCACCAAAGACCAAACAAAACCTTAAGCAGAGTAAAAAAAATTCTTTTGACAATAAGATAACTCACATGTTCTTCATTTCTCGTGCGAGAAATCAATGCCTGGACAACAAAGTTTCCACACTGATCGGACGAAAGCTCAAACAATGAGCTCCTGAAAACTTTTGTCAGCATTTCTTCATACAAACTTTCAGGAGCCACTCCAAGGATTACCTGTAAAATTGTGCATCATCAACAGATACATTAATGTAAGAGAAGAGCAAAGAGCATCACGCAATAAATGGAAATTTTCTGCATTAAGTTAAGCATAAAAACACTTAAGACACAGAGAATGTCAATATTTGTGGCTCCGGTGCCCCGAATAAAATTAAAGAGATGCACCAAATCTGAAACACACAGTTCTAACATGCTCATATGGAAATTAAAGAATTTTTGGTCCCCATAGGCCTTGACAGATATCACACAATTTAATACTACAGAGCACAAGAACTTTTGTCCATCTTAATGTGTACCGCACCTCAACTAAGTGACTATATGCAGTTTGTTTCATAAATTCTACCACGCGACCCACTGCAGAGAGCTCTAGGACATTTCCTTCCTTTGAAGATCTCTTTCCGCCCAACAATATTGGTATTATGTTCAGCAAATCTTCATCATGTCCTTCCAGTATTTTGATAGTTGTCTGCAAAGCCAAAAAGTATACCACAGTAAGAATCGAACACCTGCACAAGTTCTTCTATCAAATCAAAGGGGAAAACAATGTATATTGGTAGGGCCTCGAGTTATTCATTCAAAACGGATTTAGTGGTACGAACTAGGAACAAGTCCTTGAGAAGACATCAACTTTAGATGTTTTACAAACAATCCAAACCTAGAAAATGAAACAAGGGTACCAAGAAAACCCCATGATACCATAAATATGATATGCAATCTATCATCTTTCTAAAAGGATGGACTTTTAAGCTTCAGAAACTAATGGATAATTAAGCAAATATAGAAAAATATTTTTGGTAACAAATCCAGGAAACATGACTACTCCTGTCATTCCCTCTATCTCACACAAATCTAATCAACTTAGTAATTTGTACAATGATTACCAAGAAATAATGCATGTGTATTGTTTAGTAAAGAGCAGATTGTCCAAAGGAAAGCAAAAAAAAGATAAATTTTCAATATACCTGCAATACCAGACTTCCATATTGATCAGCTTGTAAGATTTGTATGTCCTTCTTGCTGCACTTCAACATTTCTGATACAAGGAACTTCAGCAAACTGGGAAACCTGTGCTCAATATATTGTGAACCCCTCTCATTGACAGAAGATGCACCAAATTTAAAGCGTTCTGCGGAACCAGATGTTGATTTTACTGGATGGTACTCAGGAGAATCCAAGGGAACGCCACCAAGAAGACAAAGAAGACTACGAAGAACATGAGACCCATAGCGGTCACACATCATCTCGATGGGATTCACCATAATCACCTGAAAAGGACAAAATTGTCTATGGGTTCACGTGGATCGGAAAGTAGCATCTATATGTCATGATTGTTGCTCAATAATACTACTTCCAACCAGTAGTTTTAACACGAAAAATCATTACAATACCGCATCTCGTACAGTAGCAACAAGATGGAATACCAAAGAACAGAAAGCATCATCTGCTTGTTACCTTGCATATAGATTCTAAAGTCTCTTGAACAAAAAGGACTGCTTCATCATCCTGAAGATGCGGGACCAAAGACTTGAGCCCTGCCTCGGCCACATGAGAACCAGCCCGATCCATGGCAACTAAAGGGAAGACCTCTGCACACTCATGTAAGAAACCGCAGAGGTGATCCAAATCACACCCTTCGAGAAGGCTTTCCAAGGTATGGCTAAGTTTGTAATCGGTCGCCAACTCAAACTCCTTCCCCCTTGCTTCTTCAAGTGCGTTACCACATATAGCAGACCTCTCCTCCAACTCAAGCCCGCCACTTTCAAGTACATTCGAAATTTCGACAAAGTAGTTCGAAGTCTCGGGATCAATCGGATTCCTACAACAACATCACAAGTCAAAACACAAGCACCAATCAACACATTCGAAATATAAAAAAAAAGACCGAATCTTTTATCCCATATCCATACCTTATAACAGATGGTCTCGGTTCAAATCCACTATGGTGGTTCAACCTCTCTTCTTTCGGAGTTGCCAACCCGGATGATCCCTTCTTCTTCGAATCCTTCGAATCGAACCCGAATCTTCCTTTCTTGGGCTTCCTACCCAAACCCTTGTTTCTCCTCCCTTGCTTCCCTGGTCGATGCCCCTCCTCCTCCCCGCCCATTAAGCTATCTCCTACCAAATGAAAGCTCCTGCTTCTCCTCAACACCAAGCCTTTGGACCCAACAGAAACCATATACACACAAACTAGCTACTTATTTCCCAATTGCAACCGCTTAGCTTAATTCACAATTCCTACATCCAAAGAAAAGAACATGAAAAAAAACAAATAAAAGGTAGAGCTCTGCTTTGTTGGATTTCTAACCAACACCCTCCTTAAACCCTAAACGTGTAAGAACTAAGAAGAAGATTCATATGGGCTTCTGCCCGAGTTTTGATTGTTGGAAGCCCATTCCATTCGAGTCCATGAAGATTTTAATTTGTAGTTTGGGCCTAACGGCCCATTTTAGTCTGAATAGAAGGCCCTTAACCCAGTAAAGCCCAACAATTGCATAATTCGGGAGTATTGTTGATAAAGTTTAATCAATTTTAAGTATTTGTCCCGAAAAAAAAAACTAAATTTAGAGTAATCTGGTACAGCTTAAATGGTATCAACTTGGCATCTATCAACTATAAGAGATTAATATATTTCAATTCAATTAATATCAAATCCATGCGCGAGGCGGGTTCATATGTTTTATCTGATTTATTGAAACTTAAATTTGTTTTTTAAAAATTATAATTACGTATGTGTGTACTTATAGTATAAGCCACGCCAACCACGTAAGCTTCGGCATATAATTCAAAACTGAAATTGTGCACTCTCTGTTTATTTTCAATTTTTTTTTAAATAGACATTATTCTAAGGATCAACATTTCTTGAATTCGGTGGACGCACCTAAAGTAACTTGCAGAAATGTCCAAACACTTTCAATAAATTATAAATGTAGTGTGACTCGTGTTTCAATAAATTATAATTTAAGGGAGCGTCTGCTTATCGTCTTCGTGATCAATTTTATGTTAATGATTCAATAAATTTTCAACGCACCACATGTCAAATGATTTGAGTTGTCCTATTATTATGATATGATGAGTTTACTAATTTCAATATATTATTTTGAAATGTACTAGTTCTCAATATTTAAAATATGATTGTACCGCATTTACAACTTGAAACATTATAAATTTCAACGGTAATGAAAATCATCTACTAATTGTATAGTCGTAAAGAAATGAAATCAGCCGACCGTTGAAGATACTCAATATGATTAGGAGAAAGGACCTTAACGAGGACATAATACAACCGACCACTCTAAATTTATAATCCTACACGGTAACTAACGAGGAATAAAATTTTGATATAAGTTAAACGATCTGTTTCAAGAATATCATTTCAAAATCTTCTATACCAAACATTAAACTAATTAAGGCACGTCACGATGAAATTGGGTGCAAAAATTGTTGTTTAGGAAGAGAAGACAGTTTATACATTATTTGTCTATCTGGCCATCGAAATGATTCTTTATCGAATGGATGATTTTGGGTTGGTATATTCTTATACTAAATGATAAGGATATCATGAGCAAATATGGTTGTTGACAATTGATTATGAGTTCAATAATTGGTAAAAAGGAGCAGCCAACTTGCCAGCCGATTCATATCATTCTTTTTTTTAGTTAAATAAAA
Source organism: Hypericum perforatum (assembly GCA_012979155.1). Taxonomy (NCBI): domain Eukaryota; kingdom Viridiplantae; phylum Streptophyta; class Magnoliopsida; order Malpighiales; family Hypericaceae; genus Hypericum; species Hypericum perforatum. The sequence continues at coordinate 123,678 of SOPF01028139.1, forward strand.
AAAATATTACCCAGGAAAAGTCACCATGAAAATTACACCGAAGATGTTGGTCCTCATATTCTAAATAACGCATATCATATTAATTGATATACACTATCTAAGTACAATAAAACAATCAAAAAGACCCCAAAAATAAACCTATACCTTATGCCCAAAGGCAAATGCTAAAACAACCCGAATATACAACACAAGAGATTCGAGCCGTGAGCCACACACTTTATCTTCAGGAAGATATGCTCCCAACAAATATCAATGGAAGTTGTGAGGCGCCAATGTCTCAGCAATATGCTCCTAATGAAGCGCACTCTCGAGCAACTAACTCCATGGTATATCATACTTAAAGTTCGACACTATCCGTAATTTAGTTTTGTAATAATTGTTTCAATAATATTTCACTTTGATAATGTTTTTATTTAAGTAGAGTTTATAATTATTATTATTTTTTTGAAAGTAGAGTTTATTATTAGTATTAGTATCTATGTACAACCTACTTACTCTAGAATTTTTCTTGCAACGTTACAATCGTTATACCTTAATGAGGTTTGAATTTCAAGAAATCCTTCAATGAATAGTATAGTATCGCCATAACTAAATCTATGTCATTTAATATCCGGACAACGATTTTTGATACCACCCACGTTATAATCAATTCTGTCTTTCAATTTTGCCGAAAAGTATATGAAATTCGACTTCAATTTACCAGAGTAGTCAAAAGTGCTCGTTTGATAGGTATCAAGTCAAGACAGGGTCTCGTTGATATACTTACCAAGGGATTGCCCAACTCGGTAATTTTCGTTCCACTTAATAATTAGATGTATTAATGCTATGATCTATTTAGGCGAGAGGTATTTACGAACACTAACAAATATAACAAATAACAATTATAACTATAATTATTTAACAAAATAAAATTAATAATAAATACAATCTACTTAAAAAAAATTACCTGTGCGTTCTGCCACATTATGAAACAAATTAGCCATGTTCAACCAGCATTACTTTGCGACTTGCAAGAGCATGAGGGAGATAGAGGTCTAAACACCACCAAATGATGGGCTGACTTCCGCTGTTCGCAACAACTTCAACAGCTCCAATCAAACTATCATCGTTCGCACTAATCATTTAGTCTATTAGATTAGTAAACAAATGAGTTGATCAAGTTTTCCTCAAAAAAAAAAGTTTAATTAAAATATTTTAAGCTGAAGCATTTTGCTAAAAATTTGGTATACTTATTAAAAATTAAACATAATTTGAACCTGAATTGACAAACATAGTGGAATTTCAAGAACAACCTATCAATAAAATTTCCACCAAAAAACCTACAAAAAAAGTATTCCAAGAACAAAACGGAAGGCTAGCCGCTGGTGGAAACTTTCTGTTACTTTTTAGTTTTTTCCATGTCTTGTCTTGGATTTATTATACTATGCGCATGAAAGAAGAGCGAATTTCCGCGAATCTTGCCGACACCTGGATCACGACACTATTCAGAGTTATATTGTTATTTTACCGTGACACTTCTATTCTGTCATTTACGCTCGTGTAGAGTACTTTTATCCATAAATTTTAAATATATTAATCAGTTTTTTGGTAAAAATTGATGGATATGGGTATGCTAATCTTTATTAATCACGTGCTTGAAAATTAGTATGAATACAATCAAGTACATAAACTTATTTTATGTCATCCAAATAAACATCTATGCAAAAATTAATAAGTTCATTAAAAGAGACAAAGTCATAATCTATTCTCCCGTACCAACTAAAGTTTCAAAATTAGAGCTCACAGTTGAATAACTAGGGAACTAGTTTCAAAAACATTACATTGGTTGTTGGAAAACATTCCAGTGGTTATCAATATAATTAATCTTGTGCTAGTGTTGTCATTATTTTTTGATATGTATTGTCATTATACGACGTGTTTGATAGCTCATTGAGAAAATCAAATCTCCTTTAAATTTTGTCCAAGTAAGCTAAGTTTTTAAAAATCTGTTGTCCCACTGCCTTTAAGTACGATGTTCTATTAATAGATTGTTTTTACCATTTATGATAAGAAATTAACATCACAGGGTGGTAATTGTAGACTATAGACAGAGTAGAGTACCAACTATCAGAGCGGTCCTGGGAAAACGAGAGAGATTTAAAAGTAAAATGCGGTAGGAATTTTTTTTTTTTTTTGAGAATAGTGGCGCGAAGCCTATATTAATCGGGCGGAATACATTGCAAGGAAAGGAAATACAAATGCAAACAGTAGAGACAAGTACTGGAAAACAGTAGCCAAGCTAACAACAACAAGATGGCAAGGGCGGAGGCGAAGGTTGGTCGAAGAGCTCGAAGAGCAATCGACCGAGGATAACTGCCGAAACAAAAGTCGGCCAATAAGCACAAGGCTACGTCCAAGACGCATACTCGTGAGATCGAGCATTTGAACGCATACAAGATGCGCTCAAATGAATGCCAAGGTCGAAACAAATCAACCAAAGCAAGATTATCCACTTCCATCATCAAGCTAGGTACCGAAAACCAAACGAAACTCCGATCAGAACTAATCTGGTCCAGACAAAAGCAACAAACGAAAGCAGGATAAAGCAAATCACAGATTGAAAATAAAAGCATGGAAATAACAACCAAACAGAAAACCGACAACAGGCTTCGCCACGGCCAGAACAAAAGTGTCGCCGGAGTCAGAGACGACCGGAGGGGAGGTCCACAATGACCAACCCCTCCGGGCACCGAAAGTGGGCTCTCCTGGGCTTCCGGAAGAAGAGCCAGCCCCTAGAGAGGCTTAGAAAGCCTGTGAAAGCTCGAACCTAGAGGCGGAAAAACCCTTGGCTCGGGCCGAGTGCGGGGAGGAAGGTTGACGACGGCGGAGTGAGGCCTGTGGTCGGCGAGGCCTAAGGAGGGCGGGGGCGGTGGTGCGGGGCCTGTGGTCGACGAGGGCTGAGGAGGGTGGCGGAGGTCGAGGCTGGGCGAAGCTAGGCGACGATGGGCGAGGTTGGACGGCGGGGGGCGAGGTTGGGCAAGGCTGGACGGCGGTCGGCGATACTGGGCGGGGCTGAGCGGCGTTAGACGAGGTTGGGCGAGATTGGTTGGCGATGGACGAGGTTGGTAGACAGTGGGTGAGGCTGTGATGGGGAAGGGGAGAAGGGAAAGTCAAAAAAGCAAAGGGAGGGAGGAGAGGAAGATGACGGCTGAGGGAAGAAGAGGGTAAAAAAACCCTAGTGATGCTCCAAAAAAGGAGAGAGAGTTCTACTCTCTAAAAACTAGAGAGAGAAAGATGTAGGACACTTGTAAAGTAAAAAAAATTCTAGGCAAATGCGGTAGGAATAGAGGGAGTGGATACTGTTGGGACTTTTTCTTTGTCTCTATTTATGGACAAAGTTATTTTAGACAAATCACTAATTTATTAATTAGTTTGATTCTCTCTCTATTAAATGTCTGTTACCATCACCCGCCTAATTAGGAATTTAAATAACTAACTACCTAATTTGAGCACTCTCTTAAATTATCTACTTTTTCTCTTCATTAAATTTGACAGCTCTCTTAATTAGTGATTTAATTATCATTTTTGGTTCGTTCATACTTTTTGTTTTTTTTTTGAGAATAATAAACTTCATTCATCATAATAAGCCATCCGGCATCTACAAAGTGCAGCCATGGAAAAACAGTAAATACACTTCAGCCCCTTCGCTATGGTACTTCCCTATCTGGATCTGGCCATGGATGGGAGCGATAATCCATTTTTCGCGAAGATCTCTTCCAGAAATGGAGTAGTATTCCATTAGTGAGCATGCAGTATACCATAGAGCTAAACAAGTATATCTAAAACAACTCCAAAAACAACAAATAACCAAAACAAACTCTCACTAGGGGAGACGAAAACTCTCACAAGGAGAGACTCACTCCGTTATTCAACGGAACAAACAAAGACAAGGACGGAATAAATAGAAAAAAAGGAAAAACAAACGGCGAACAGTGTTCTCAAGGAGCCGTGAAAGTAGCAGTCGAGTACCGACCCGCCGTGGAGGGTAAAAGGCAAAGGGTGAAGAGTAAGGGGGGAGGCCGGCCCTCGTTCATACTTTTTGTTCGTTGCTGGCTTTTTCCGATTTCTTTCTTTTTTTTATTTTTCATCTCGTTCATTTTAATATTTCAGTTGGTTTGAGTTACTGATTCATCGGTTTGAATTACTGGTTCACTAGTTTGAATTGATATTTGACGATGATTAATTTTCACCACCAAGGTATCCCACGAATTTATCTTTACAAAAATAAGAATTCCTCAATATTTTAAATAGTAAAATCTCTTAAAGTGATAACCTCTTTAAGCTAATAAAAAATTATAATTTCAAGTCAAAATTAGTGTAAAAATGTAATAATCCCTCTATCATAATAACTCATATATTTAAAAAAAATTAAATGGTAAATTTCGATTTTAATTTTCTATTAATGTAATATTTTTTTAATAAATACACATATTCTTACATACTTCATAAATTTATAAATATTCTAAGACACTTTTTTAAATTTGCTTGTTTGAAAAACTTCTACATAACTATTTATCCTCTCAGTGATCTTTAAATAATTATTTTGATTGTTGTCTTGATTTAAGAAAATATTTTAATCGAATATAACATTTAAACAACATAATAAACCAAAATTTAGATAATTTGGAATATAGACAAAGTAATTATTATTATTATTTATGTATTTATTAATCTATTTTATGTAATAACTTCTCCAAATCGATATTTTTTCGATGTCATCGATATCATTTTAGAGAGATTTTACTATAATAGGAGTTTATGGAGATTAATTCTACGATAATATGTCGGCAGCTCTAGTTCTCGGACTAGTGATAACCATTTTTATGTAAATCCGTATGTATAAAGTGTGATTCATTAATACATGTAAAATTTTACTCTCAAAATCAGAGGTGCAATTTAAACATTCATACATGATAATTCTTTAGTTAACATGAAATCACCTCATTTTTTTCGATGCAATCAGAAATTTCTTACTTATATTATTAAGCTTTGTATTCATGAGTGACTTGGATGATGGAACTCGATTTTGTATTTAAACTACCAACAACTCACTTTGTACACGGAATCTTTAATTTATGAAATTAATCATGTAATTAGCAATTAGTGTAACTCCTGTAATATTTGGTATAATGAAGAAGTATATATAAAATTAATTTATTTACCCAATAAACAGACGAGACATATGGTATTATATTATATTTGCTAACATATAAATAGAAACTACAAATGCACACACTTTCACCTTTACTAGAAAACTAATCTTCTCTCTGTACAACGATACCCTGACTAGTCGAATTTAAACAGAATACTATAAAATAATCTCTATTGATTTTTTATAATTTATAGTCATTTATGCATGACCGGTGCAAACCTTTTGGTTGTAGCTGTGGCAGCTTTTTTCTTTGAAAAAGAATATTGCTACAATAGAGATAATAATGAACTACAAGTGGCATATGTTACAGGTGATCAGAATCTATATATAAATATAAATATATTCCTAAAAGAAGTCCTTACAGCTTAAGATTAGCTAAATGAGAGGAATGGCAGGAATGTTTACCGCAAATGGTGATTGAAAGTATGCAACTAAGTTTATTTACAATATTTTGAATTCAAGTAGAATATTCAATTTAAAAAATGTTCGTTCAAATATATAATTATGTGAAGTCAAGTTGCACAATTTGTACCGCGTCGCGATAAACATGCTCATCGAGAAAAGACATTTTGCTACGGGTGAAGATAATAATTAAATCTACGGTACCCATATCCACATAGCTTCTTCGCGTACTAATCCCTACCAAAGATGGCTCAAGACAAGGAAAGCCCTTAATTTATGCTTCGATGGCTGGAGATGCACTTGTAGAGCTTGACCGCTAACAATTTGACCATGATTTCTTGTAATTGTGGTGAAAATGCTTCTCTCTTGGTTCACCAGAACATGTTCGAACACAACAGAATTATTTTGTTAACTTAAAAATAGATATACGTAACCGTTTGTTGCATCTTCCATCACATCAAGATTATTTTTTTCAATTCAATCAATTAGTCATAATCAATATACTAAGGTTCTTGTTTGGTTATAATTAATTAGAGAACCAACTCCTAACCAGAATTCCTTCTCTTCCAAAAGAAGACATGGAAGCTCCTCCTCTTATCCCTTCTAGCTTCCCTACTCCTAGTAGCAGCCATAATCGGCTCAGTCCGGAACAAATCCGGGCTCCTATTTTACCGTGAGACTTACATTTAGCTTAATGTGACTGTGACCAATCCAACGATTATATCATCTGCGCTCACACAAAGAAATCTTATTCGAAAGTTATTTGCATTAAATTTCAATTAATTTATTTAGTGAATCTCTGTACTAATTTTTTTGTTAAAAAATTATAAATTTAGATTATCACATTGCAAGTGTGAAATTTTGTTTATAACTATCGAAAAGTTTATTAATTCATTTTTTTTAAACTTTTTAGTTGGTTGAAGATTTGAACACGATAAAGGGTGAGTAGAAATTATTCTATTATTATGATACCTTGTTTTATTGCATACAGACAAAATGTACAAATGTTTGTCCGGTCTAAATTTTGAAAATATAGCATCTTATTGGCTGAAGCTTGTTCGTTTTGTTGAATTGGCTTAAGCGCGTTGGGCTTGTTCATAGAGTATTTTTACCATGTATGGTAAGTAATTAATATATTATGGGGGTGATGACAGATTATAGGTTACCAACTACCATGGACTGTTTTGAAAGAAAAGAGAAAGGAATTTAATAGGAAATGGCTTTATGAATAAAACATGTCAATAGAAAAAGGAAGTCCCGCCAAAAATAGAAAGGAGAAAAACGAGTTTTGGTGAACTTTAAAGAACTTAGAATTAGGTACTGCTCTAATGATAAGATGCTTTCCAATGTTTAATTTGCCCACCTAAAACATCCCACGAATTTTACCTTTAAAAAACAATTAAGTATCCCAAGCATTTTAGCTACGTATGGATTTAAACATGTATACATGTTGTCTCGCCGGAGAATATGCCCCTACGCGATTCGAAGTCTCCTTCGAAATGCGTTGCTAATTTTCAGCTCCAGCATATGTAAATACAAACTACACATGCACAAACTAAAGTGTGCAAAAAATTGTGTGCATTTGTAGCTTTACATATAATAGAAAGCTCATCTTCTTGGCGAATAATGAAAATTCATTATTAACAAGTCATCAGAATTCATACATAAATATATTGGCAAATTATCCTTAGTTTTAGAGGTTTGGTCTTAGTTAGAAGCCTCTAACTTTTAAAAATCGATATTTCTGTTACTAAGATTCAGTAAAAATAAGTTAAATACCCTATCTTAAAAAGACCAAAATATCTTCCTACTTTAAAAACAAAAAATCTCTCTTCCCTTATTCTTCCCACTTCATCTCCTAATTTCAACCTTCAACCAAAACTTAAACTTAATAACAAATTCAAATCTTTTAATAAAAAATTACATATCGAATAATCAAAAGAAAATTTGAATCAGAAGAAAAACTTTAACCAAATTAAATCTCTCAACTTCAGTGAAACCCCAATTCTAGAAAAAGGGAAGAACCCCAATTCCCAAAATTGAGAAGATTCTTCTCTTATCCATGTGCTCCCAAACTCTCTCAAACGTAAGAAAAGAATCAATTGCCACCCTCATCAGTTGCCAGAGTGATGACGATGGAGTAGGAGGAAGAAGGATTTTTTTTTGTTTTTTAAAAAGGAAGAGCATTTTGGTCATTTCAAATAGGGCTTCACGGGAGAAAAAAAATTATGATCCAAAAAACTCAAAAACCTATTTTTATCAAACTTTAAAGACGAGAATATTGATTTTTAAAAGTCAAATATCCCAGACAAAGAAAAATTAAAACTCGGTATGGGATACTTTGTCCTAAATATGTTGATAAAAAACATTCCATTGGTTGATAAAATATTGGCGAAGGGCAAAGGAATGTCAGGGATTTTGAACGCGAGGATGTGCTTTATTATATATAAATTATCAGAGGTCAAGTTATACATTTTGTAGCTAGTTGCGATTATCATGCTCATCGAAAGAAGAGCTCAACGAAGCCCTAGGTGGAAAGCAGCACAGTAAATTATTTATGTAATCTGTTATTCAGATACTTAATAAATTAATTACATTTTAAAATCATATATATTTTAAAATATATTCAATGTATTTCAAAACAAGTTCAAACTGAAAATGTATTAATTAAGTAAAACATAATTTTGTCATCAGTTTATTTCGATATCGATTAAAGGAAACCACTTTTGAAAACAGCGCACGGGTACAGAATAAAAAGCCAACCGGGGCATAAAAGCCAGAGAGAAGTCAACAACATATGATCCTTTCACGTGGAGCTCAATAAGATTCACGCGTAATCAATTATAATTTTCATTGAAAAAAAAATTATAATTTTTTTGAAAGACAGAAATTGAAGTTATTTCAGGATGTAACATTTATGTTACCGATATTTAGAGTCTACCATAAAATTAATACGGCATAGAATCCTCACGGAAAGATATGAATAGTAATACTTATGAAAGGAGAGAATATTTGTTTGATTTGTGTTGCAATTTAATAACGCATTCACCGCCATCTTTCATGGAGAAATTGAGAATTCACCAAAAAAAAAAGGATCAAATTAGACAATAGGCAAGAAACCCGACAAAGGAAAAGGTAATTGCTCCACATGGTTTGACCGTTTCAGACAACGCAAAGGTTAAAGTGCATGTGGAACATAGAATATGATTGAGTTAAGAACGCAATGTAGGATTAAAAGATGGAATATACGGTGCAATTAATGTATTATCATTGTTAAAAAGTTAATTTTCATACGTCAATCTTCTCGAAAAGTTCTGAAAATTATTAGAATAAATTTGAAGTATACAGTATTAATCCAAAATTTTGGACAAATAAGATGTGCAAAGTGGTCTTTATTCTTATTTTTTACTAACATCTCTTTAAGTCTCATCTATTCAAAAATACAAAGGACTTAAAGGTTGAGAATCATAAATAGCTATAAACCAACCAGCTTAAATCGGAAACAGCCTTACAGAAAAAGTTATTAAAAGGCTTAACTTACGAAGTTTATTGTTCCACTTCATATATCTTAATCTCATCCTCTCTGTCAGCCTTTTTAACTTTTTTAAAACGGTAAGATTTTATTGCTCGCCCTATTATTTACTTGTACATATAAAATGAGTGTAGAATTCCTAATCACAGAAGTCGTTGAACTTATAGGACAACAAAATTTAATGGGTAAACATCGCGTTAGTGAAAGAGGGTCTGAGTCCTACGGTCCTACCTATCTTGCTACATATGGATCCTCTTTTCGTCATAGTTTTACTAAAATTCATGAAATTTGAATCTCGAATATAAATTAATTGGATAATTAAATATCCTAATAATCATTTGGTTTCGACCTAAACATATGGTACCCCCAGCCACTTGGCACCTCCATATATACAAACTCGATATCCCACCTAGTTTCATCACACACTAATCCTTACCAAAGATGGCCCAAGACAAAGAAGCCCTAACAGGAACACCAACTCCCAACACTTCTTCTTCTTTCAAAAGACACAGGAAGCTCCTCCTCATAACCCTTCTATCTTCCCTCCTCATAGTGGCAGCCATAATCGGCATCGTCGCCGGAGTCAACTCCCATAAACCCAACAACAAGAAGAACGCCAACTTGTTACTCTCTCCGACTTCCCACGCCGTTCTAAAATCCGCCTGTACATCCACGAGGTTCCCGGAGTTATGCTACTCCGCCATTGCCACCTCGGTCCCGGGAGCCAAATTGGCCACCCAGAAGGACGTCATCGAACTTTCGTTGAACCTGACGATTCGAGCCGTCGAGCACAACTTCTTCACGGTGGAGAAGCTCATCAAGACCAAGTCCAAGACGCTGACCAAGAGGGAGACGACCGCCCTCCACGACTGCCTCGAGACGATCGACGAGACACTCGACGAGCTGAAGGAGACATGCGACGACCTCAAGTCGTACCCTAACAAGAAGACGGTCACCCAGCACGCCGACGACTTGAAGACGCTGATCAGCGCCGCCATGACCAACCCCGACACGTGCATTGACGGGTTCTCCCACGAGGAGGCCGACAAGCACGTGAGGGCGGCGCTTCTGGAGGGCCAGCGCCACGTGGAGAAGATGTGTAGCAACGCGCTGGCGATGGTCAAGAACATGACCGACGGGGATATTTCCAAGTCCGGCGAGGTCAAAAACAGGAGGCTTAAGGAGAATGGTGGGGGTGATGGTGTTGGGTGGCCGGAGTGGCTTTCCGTGGCTGACCGGAGGTTGTTGCAGTCGTCCACGGTGACGGCCGACACGGTCGTGGCCGCGGACGGGAGTGGGGACCACAAGACGGTGGCTGGGGCGGTGGCGGCTGCCCCGAAGAAGAGCAGCAAGAGGTACGTGATCAGGATCAAGGCGGGAACGTACACCGAGAATGTGGATGTGACCAAGGACAAGACCAATATCATGTTCATGGGAGATGGGAGGAAGACGACCATCATTAGGGCTAGTCGGAATGTCGTTGATGGGAGTACAACGTTCAACTCGGCCACCGTTGGTAAGTCATTTAATTTCCATCAATATCTAATTTATTTCTGTTATTTTTTTATTACTATTTCATTATACATAGAATATAAAATCAGTGGTCTTTTTCCATATGCTAGGACTTGCTAGTTATATAATTGTCAATTGATATCAAGAGTATAGGCAAATTTGTTCCCTTCCGCCAACAAAGATAAATTTGTTCCCGTGTTATTAGTTGTATTTGCATTGATAATTATATGGTAATCTATGGGATGTTAAGTTTGGGTTTTGGAGTTTTGAATTATCACGCTAAGTTATTAGCTATATATACCGAATAGTAACCATTCATTATATTGGTTAACTAACAAACAAGACGTTACTCTATTCTATATCAACTGAAAAAATCTCCGATAATTGGGTATTTCTTTCCTCCATTTACAAAATGAAGGTACATTCCGCCTGTCGCCGATAAAAATTAATCACTCTGTGGAAATTAGGACCAACGTACAATACCATAACAAAGTTACACCAAAAAAAAATATAAAACAAAGGATGCGTTTATTTTTTTGGCAAAACAAATTGACAAATCACAGCACAGATTGATGGGGAGATGTCTTAAACATAGATGACAAATTCAATTCGGAATATATCCACCGAATCATAGAGGAAGAATGTGTACATAATCCAGTCTGGTTGTGTCGATCTGGCATTCATATCACATGGTTTCTTGGACCAAATTAATTGGTCAATAAAAATGCTTTATGTGGATAAGTAAGTTGTACTAACCGCATGTATACTATACTTAATTGCTCATTAGTTGTCTATCAAAACTTTTTAAGGCATGGTCATTTTAGTAGATGTTTGATGGCGTGCAAGCTAGACTAAATCACATATATAGTTTATGTAATCAACCGGAAATAAGGAGGCGGATCTAACTTAATTAGAAGTAATTAAATGTGTAAAAAAATTATTTAAAAGAATTTTGTTCTCATTCATTTCAAACCCAACTTAATCTGCCTAAAGTGTATAGTTGCTTTTTATCTGTTACATAAATAGATAAGAATCTTATTTATTATCATAAATGGCCTTTTTTAGTGGGTACCGGTCATTGTCGTGGTCGACACTCGACACGTTAGTTGATTTTCTGTGACTTCATATTTTACAAATCAACGTTAATGCATACAGTCTCTTTCAACAAGTAGTAGGGTGCATTGTTTAATTTCTACAATGCCATGTACTTCCGGAAGAAAATGATAGCATCCATCTATTTTTTCTGTTAGGTTTTATGGAAATGTCAAATACACAGATATTATCTGTGAGATAAAAAGACCACTACAAAATTTACCTAGCTATGAGTCAGATATTCTTGGCTCTCTGTCTAGATTTGTATAGCAACAAATAGTGGTTTACAGCTAAAAAGGTTGGAGTCAATATATCTTGTACTAACCACTTTTTCCCTTCATGTTTGATACCTTGAGCGTTAATGCTACTCCCTTTAAAACTAGGGATAGCTGTTTCAGGAAACTTCTGTTTTCTTGCACCACATTTTATATCTTGGAGTCATTATATCTTGGACTAGCTCAATTGGTTTTGGGTGCAGAGAATTGAGTTCTAATTTAAAATCAGCTCCAATTTAGGTACGTGGACAAACGTGGCCCAATTTTGTTTTCATTCGAACCCAAGCTAAATGGGTAAACGACTACGTATATATGGTAAAGCATAATTTGTAAAAAAAGTGCATCTTAGAGATGTTGTCTCCTAAAGTTCAAAAGAAAAATCCACGAATTTGATGCGAGGAACATATGATAGGAGGAGCACATGGTGGCCTCCACAAACATTTCAATCATGGATGAAATGCGTCGACTTTTCATTATCTCATCATAATCTACTTCGTCGTCTTTTATCTTTTTTTTTTATTTTGGCATAATTACACGTTTATTTGCTGTCACTATTGTGGACTCTTATAGGGGACCGTAGACTAGTTAATTGCTCTGCTTCGATTTTCAGCTTCAGCTTACATAATTGTACTTTGATTGTTACATGATTAGGTTCCCATTATTAACTTCAAACTTATTTGTCCCCAACTAATTTGGTTCAGAAGTCAAGATCACAAACTTGTATATAAACGGGCAACCACTATTTCAAAATTAAAATTCATCTTAATTCGATATCACCGGGTGTTTTCACACTCAATGTCTAATTAACTGTATTTTGAGACATTTAAAGATAGTAAAATGTGATAAAGATTCCTCTACAAAGTTTTAATGGTTTTTTTAACAATGACTGTTTGGACAAACTGTGACCAAAAATGATACCGAATTATTTTTATACAAAAACTAAGATGACAGTGTTGACCACCACACCAGTCCGAAAAAAAAAAGGAAATTTGGGGAGACTTCTCAGTCCAATTTTAGAAATATTATTGTTCTTGTAGTAATAATTGCAAATCTATTTCAGCTGTTGTATTTTTTTGAAAGATATTTTGAAAATGAGTCACAATTTTAAAATTCATCTTAATTCGATATCACCAAGTATTTGTACACTAAGTGGCTAATTGACTTCATTTTGAGACAATTAAGATTGTAAATGTGATAGAGATTCTTCTACAAAGTTTTCAATTTTGTTTGCATAATAATTGCAAATCTATTTCAGCTGTTGTGTCTTTTTTTTTTAAGATAATTAGCAATTGTGTTACACAACTTGCAACCCTAAACCGTAAATTTTGTGTTGTGTGATGGTGTAACAGCCGTGGTGGGGCAAGGATTCCTAGCTCGGGACATAACATTCCAAAACACAGCAGGGCCATCAAAGCACCAGGCCGTGGCCCTAAGGGTTGGAGCCGACCTCTCGGCCTTCTACCAATGCGACATCATTGCGTACCAAGACACCCTCTACGTCCACACCAACCGCCAGTTCTTCATCAACTGCTTCATCTCCGGGACCGTAGACTTCATCTTCGGCAACTCCGCTGTCGTTTTCCAGGACTGCGACATCCACGCGAGGAAGCCCGACTCGGGCCAGAAGAACATGGTCACTGCCCAAGGCAGGACCGACCCGAACCAGAATACCGGGATAGTGATCCAAAAATGCAGGATCGGGGCCACGTCCGACCTCCTGCCGGTCCAAAGCACGTTCCCTACGTACTTGGGCCGGCCGTGGAAGGAGTATTCAAGGACGGTTGTGATGCAATCCACAATTAGCAATGTGATAAACCCGGCCGGGTGGCACGAGTGGAGTGGGACATTCGCACTGAGTACGTTGTTTTATGGAGAGTACAAGAACACGGGGGCTGGAGCTGACACGTCCAAGAGGGTCACTTGGAAAGGCTTCAAAGTGATCACTAGTGCCACTGAGGCTGAAGCTTACAGTCCAAGCAAGTTTATTGCTGGGAGTAGCTGGCTGCCCTCTACTTCCTTCCCTTACTCGCTTGGCCTTTAGGTTATTGCTTCATTAAAATAATTCTTGGGGGGGAAATAAGAGCTTGTAAATTGTCGTTGATCTGAATTATCAAGCGGCAATGAGTGAGATCGGGAATTGAGAGCCTAGAACGAGGATCAGTTGTCAACAGAGATGGTTTTTTTATTATCTTTTCTTTGGTCTTCGTTTACATAATGTTGTCGTAAATTTGAAACTTTCATTTTTTTATTATTATAAGTTGATTTTATATGCAGAATTTTCCCCTCACAAAATTAGTGGAAATAAATCACGGTCGAAAAAATTAGTTGGAAGAAAAAATTGTCATTTTGACTTTAGGTATCGCTGTAGATAATTTTACGCTTGAAGCACCAAACTAAGAACAAAGTAACCGCAATGGTGCTCTCAATCCCTACCGAGTTGGAATAAAATAACATCATGATTGTTTATATCGTTCGAAAGAAGGACTTGGACATGGAACTGAATATAATGCATTAGAGGATCCCGTTGACATCCAACTTCGACAAAGGTAGTTCGGTTGCGATGAAGCTAAATTCTCTACATAATTGTACCAAAAGTCAAAAATCAAGTCTTCCCGAATATACAACAACAAACAATACCCATCCACTCGGATAAGGTTCTGGATCCAGTTTGAAAGAAAAAAAGAATTTATCAATGCCGTGGGCGGACCATCTAGGTGTGCCTTTTGGGCCTTTTCAGCCCGCTCTGGTGGGAGATGGGTCAACTGTCATTAAGGATGGACCAGCAAAAAGCCCAGAAGTTAGACCGAGCATACGAAGTAGAACATCGTCATGCATCACGACTTCCTCAATCAAGGGCTAGGACCTAATTCGATAAATGTGATTAACTAGGATTCTCGGCATGGAAGTACCGATAGTGTAACATATCTATTATGTCGAGCGTGTCGAAGCCCTTCAAAATAAATCGATATTAACGGTTCAATAGTTTGTAGCACATAAGTAGAAATACTGAGTCAAATCCAAGGAGGAAAGAGTATCAAACAACCTAACTATTAAAAAAAATAAAAGGGGGAGATTTGTGAATGATAAAAATAACTAAAATAAGAAAAATAAAAATAAAAATATGCAAAACAATGAGAAACAAACGGTAGATTCAAGGTCGGATTACTATGCGGTCGATCACTCGATCACTAAGGATAATCTGATTCATCTATCAAATAGGGGTAAATCTCCCCCACCCGCAAAGAGACTACTAACATCCTATAATCAATTAGCCAAACGAAAGCCTAACTAGTTTTTTATCACCTAACATATAGAATATCAACCGATTTCTAATCTAGAAGGCAATAGCATTAAGAATAGATGTTCCTACTCCTAGCGATTAGACTTAAAACCTTGGTATGTACAAATTAGCCTTATCTATTCCTAGTTAATTAGTTTGTTAATAACCGTTCCTTGCAGAATTAACTTTACTTCTAGTTCAATTCCTAACTGCAAATGCTAATAAAAAAAAGATGTCATATGAGTTCTAGAATAAATTCACGACTGCAAATCATTCAAGAATAATATTAAGAAGAAGCAATAAGCAAATACCAAAATGAATAAGATTAAATAAATAAGATCCTCACAAACATGGAGTTTCTCCCTCAAATCCATCAAGAAGATTAGTTCTTCATAGTAAAATAAAATATAATCTACGGAATAGAAAATAGGATGAATGATATTTTAGCCATAACTTTCTTGTTAAGAATCTAAAGATCTTCAATTTGTTGTCTAATAGATTTCTTCCGCTCCAAAATGGACCAAAATATTCTTCCAAGGCAGCTGTCCTTCTAGACTCCTCTTCATGTATAATTTCTTACTAAAATTATCTCTTTTCCTATAAATTAGCACAAAAAATCCATTAGTCATCTCATACTCAAAAGTTAAAAAACAATACAGAACTAAATATAAAAGTATGAAAAGAGACTCAAAATCATATACTTTTAACATTTGTTTTAGACACATATCATCTTAGCACGGCTGTTTTTGGGTGGTAAGTGCTTAAAACATTAATATGTATAAATAGCAAGTGTAACAATTTATTATTTTTGTAATTTTTCTTGATATAAAATCTACTTATAAAAAAAACTCAACTCTCAAGTGTTTCTCCGGCACACCATTGTACCGCAATAGAAGTTCCAAATCGGCCAAGTAAAAATCACAATTGAGAAATAGGTGTGCTTCTGTTTCATCCTAATTCCCCCAAAATGGACATAGGTAATGCCTTATAGATTACATCGAGTTAGGAGTCTGTAATGAATCAAATGTCAAAGAATAAAAAACCATTATACCTGGGAATTCGAATTTATCCAGACCGCCTCGAGTGTAGGTGCTGAATTTATACGTTCTTAAAAACTGTCAATTCATTTAGTACGACCTAAAATGAAGATTATTGGGTGAAAGAAAACAACATAAAGAATTAGAACACAAGTCAGAGCATACATCGTGGCGCAATCATCGGCCACGCGTTATAGAATATCAGGCTTCCACATGAAAATCATGCTTTTATTGCGAAGCAGCCCTCCAATTGAGAAAAAAAATGCAGCTAGCCTAATAAAATCTTACAATAATTGCATGCTCAATATAAAACTAGCTGCAAGTTGCGGGAAAAAAGTTTGAGCCTTTAATATTCACATGTATTTTTGCATAATTCCGGATTCCAAATCATGGACGCTTTTGGCCCATTATTGCGCTCCTTCACAAGTTGATGAGACTTTGGGAAGTTTCTTGGTAGCGAATGGAGCCAAAGCTTTGGTTAATTATTGCAATTATCCATGCTTTAACCCTTACCTTTAAACCTCACCTACCTGCAGCTCTCTACATTATATAATGTTCCAAAATAAAGAAGAAAAAAGTCTATTGATCACTTGAAACAAAGTTGACAACCAACTAGGACCATCGAGACCTTCAGAAAACCTAAGATTGGTGACTACATTAAACCCCTTTTAAAATAATATTATATGAACCATAGAAAAGTGATTTTAGAAAAGTTATCACATTTATAGTTTTATTCAGAAATAATAAATTTTAAATATAAAAAGTAAAATTATTTTATCTATATTCAAATTACATAAATTTTGACTTATTACATCATTAAAATTTAATATATGATCGATATATTTTTTATAATAAAAAAAGGAGCTCAATAATTGTTTGAAGACCATTGAAAAGATGAATGACTATATAAAATAGGGAAAAATACACATAACTAACGTGTTGTTTTGCAAATTTCAAAAAAAAAATATTTTTTTAATTAATCACTGTGACTTGAAATGTCTAAGAAAATAAATTACATGAACTGAATTTAAAAAATTATTATACAGTCTTTTTAGAAACTGTCAAACCAAAGAATAATTAAGTATATTTTTTCTATAAAATTTGTCAAAGAAGTAAATTTAACATAAAATAATATCTTATTCTTTTTTAATTTGTAAAGTATATTATATATATTACAAAATATTATTTTATGAAAAAAATAGACCAAAATGTACTATTAATTTTTTTCAAAATAATTATTACGATAGAAGATTATCAAATTTTTACATTGATCTCAACTTGGAATTGAAACATTTTTCAATTTAAAAACGTTATCATTTGAAAAGAGATCTTTTACTGCACTGCTAGTTTTTTACATTGGACGTCGATTCTCGTATCTTCTCGTCCATCTTTTGCCTTCTGCCCATAACATTTTGTAACCTTCGATTTGGTTTTTGTTTTCTGTTCGGTGTATATGTACTTTGTCTATGTATTTTATATGTATTATAATATAGTTATCTAATATAAGTTATAAGTTGTGAACCACATTCTTAAAAAAAAAAGAATAACAGGTTGTTTATACAAGTTGTCCAGACGAAAAAGAAAGAAACGGAGCCTGAAATTGACCAGTGAAAAAAAGTGCCGAAATTGGGCGCGGGATAAATAAAGTTGGCTCCTGTGTTTAAAGTGACGAATGTCAAAATTGACCATGAAAAAGTGACAAATGTAAACAATTTCCGTTAACAAAATACATACATGATGGCTACGGAGTAGTTTGTACTGCAATTTTTTTGGATTTTAATCACTATCCATTTCAATGGGCTGTCTGAAAACGAATGGCTAGCCTAGTGGATGATGGCTACTAACTGGTCAAACAAGTTCTGCGCCATCACCTATCATTGAAATGCGCGTTCCACCTCCGTGTCCTTGACCTCATCTGCTTACGTCATACATTTTTGGGGTCCATATCATGGAGTATCTGAATTTACAATTACACAGATTAATCCACCGTTATCAAATTTTTAAGATTTGGAATTGAGATTTTTGGGTAATATAGGACAATCATCTACCATAGATTTAGGTATACAGTGGATCGATGTAATTAGTATACTACATATTAGCATTAGCAAAATAACCTACCAATTGATTCGATTGGTGGATTATAGACAGACACACTAAAAATTTAATATTTGATAAACCGTAAGATAACAGATTCTGAATTGGAAAATCAGCTTAATTGGCGCGCAAAATAACAAAAAAGAAAATCTACGCGAGCTGATTGACTCGTAAGAATGATAACATAACTCGGAGAGGTGTGGTAATTCTTCAACGAAACCGTGTGATGAATCTGGAAGCCGGAAGCGCAACTGGTGTAACTCATATTTGGTTCCAGGCACTAACACAATTAGCGCCACGAACTAATGATGTGATAAAATATTATATTTAACATTTTTTAGATATATGTAACAATCCGGAAATAATTAAGGAAAGATGCTGACGTGGAAGACCTGGTCTTCACTTGTCAAATCTGGATAGCTTATTAGCATTGGGGAAAAAAAGAAAGAAAAAGAGACCGGATAGCTCAAGAATTAGACCCATCTATCCTCTGCATTAAATTGATTTGCAGAGTAAGCCGTCCTTTACCCCCTACCTTATGCTGATCTAGCGAGAAAAAATGAATTCATATCATAATAAACATTAAATTACCGCGTACAAATAAAAAAGTAATTATCATTAAATACTTGATTTCCAGGCTCGAAAGGGACTTAAGGTTGAAAATGGACAAAAGTTTACGGAAAGTTCATTAGTAAGAATATCTAATATATTGCAATTATTGTTAAACACAAAATGTATTGCAATTATTTTGTTTTTGTATTTAATAAATGTCACTATCTATTAAAAAATCAATAGTAAGCCCAAAACTGTGCAAGGTTTTCTTTATCTAAAATAACTCTAATTTCCATATATTATTCTAAGCCTTATGACGCAATGCCAAATATGTTTTGATATTTTATGTGTATTAACTTTTCGTTGAAGAGTTCATATGTATTTTCCTGGCATGGAGAGGAACATAACCGGAACTAGGCGTAATATTATTCTGTAAATATTGTGATTGGATAGGAGAAAGATAGAGAGATGGATAAACTTGATTAATTAAAAGGTAACTACATTATGACCTGTGTTTAATTTAAGAAGAAATAAGGAGTAGACATTCCCCACCAGTCCAAACAGTTGCAAAGTTGTTGCTAAAGTTAACAGCTAGCCTCCTCGTCCCAGCCGTCATTATTAAAATCTTTAAGGTGCACCACTAACAAATATTTGAGAGAGTTAAATTAATTGGTTAGGGACTCTAGTACATTAATCTGTAACACATTATTTTTTAAAATCTAAAAGAAAAAACAGAAGCACCCCACCCCGGAAAAAGCAAAGAAAGGAAGACAGCAAGAAAGATCATATATCCACTCATCATCGCATATATTTAATATTTCTCTCTATATAAACAACAATAGAAGAGACTAAAGTCACACAACACACACACACTAAAGACCTAATACACAAACATTCTTAAACACTCCAAACTCACAAACACTCTCACACTCTCTCCCATTTCCTTACAACGTCCAAAACCAAACTAAACAAACAACAAAACCATTCCCATTCCCATTCCCAATGGAGACCATCAACTCATTCAAAGGTTACGACCAGGTGGCGCCAGCCGAGGAGAAGACATTCCAGAAGAAAACACGCCGTCGCGCCGTCCTCCTCGTCGTCTCATTGGTTGTCCTGATCGCTCTCATCATAGGCGTGGTGATTGGCGTCGTGGTCCACAAGAAAAACAAAGACTCGGAATCCGGCTCCACGCCGTCGTCGGAGCTGACTCCGGCGGCGTCCCTCAAAGCCGTGTGCAGCGTCACACAGTATCCGGGTTCGTGCTACTCCAGCATTTCTTCCCTGGAGACTAACACCACCGACCCGGAGGACATCTTCAAGCTCTCCTTATTGGTCGTCGTCGACGGACTCGCTAAGGTCAAAGGCCTCCCCGACCGGCTCGCCAACGGCGTCGAAGACGAGGTTCTGAAGGCCGCCCTCCAGGTGTGCGCGACCGTGTTCGACGACGCTGTGGAGAGGCTTAACGACTCCGTCTCGGCGATGGTCGTCGGGAAGGGGGAGAAGGCGCTGTCTTCGTCCAAGATTGATGACCTCAAGACCTGGCTTAGCGCCTCCATTACCGACCAACAAACTTGTCTTGACGCCTTGGAGGTAACAACAACCTTAAATATTTTTACACGTCACTTCGCATATGTCTCGTGCCATTCGGGAAAATATGATATATTGAATACGCTCGTGGACTAATCTAAAAATAATACCTATCTAATTAACACGACTTGTTAGATAGACTATTATCTAATTTGCATACTTATTATTTTTGTATTTATTTTTTAATAAATAACATTGAATTTATTAAAAAAAATTACAGTATATTGATGGCTGCTTAAACATTACGTACAGGAACTAAACACTACGTCGCATTACAACTCCACGACGTTAGAACAAGTTCAATCCGCGACCCAAAACGCCACAGAGTTCGCAAGCAACAGCCTAGCCATCGTCACAAAAATCATAAGCCTATTATCTACATTCAACCTCCCCATCCACCGGAAACTGCTCGCCCACCAGCCGGAACCCGTCGACGGGTTCCCGAGGTGGATGAGCGCCGGGGACAGGAAGCTGCTCCAGACGACCAACCCGACACCGAACGTAATAGTGGCGAGCGACGGGACCGGGGACGTCAAGACCATAAACGCCGCAGTTGCTAAGATACCGAAGAAGAGCGCCACCAAGTTTATCATCTACGTCAAGGCCGGGACCTACGCCGAGCAAGTGACTTTGGATAAGAGTACGTGGAATGTTATGATCTATGGAGATGGAATTGGAAAAACTATTATCACCGGCAGCAAGAATTTTATTGATGGGACCCCGACCTTTTCCACTGCAACTTTCGGTACGTTTTTCGATCATTGCTCAATTTATTTTTTCTGTGTTGCTTGCCAAAATTTTACCATAATTAGGCCCGTCAATTTTTTAATATATATCATCTGATAAGTAATTTTATGATAATCATATTGTAAAACGTATAAAAAAATTTACATGGCCTTAATTTTGCTGTGGGGGGTTTTGTTTTTAGAACTGTGGTGGATATTAGTGGTGTACATATATTGTTCTTTATATTATCTACTCATAAAGAACGTATAATAAATTAATACAATGTGAAAGTTTTATTGATCTAATATTCATAATTAAACCTTGTTACGTAGTAGGAACACTCCATGTGTGATGTCTACCTCATGAATTTATCATTCAATATTAATTTCGGGTGGTCCCATGATTCGATTATTCCGATGCAATTTGCAAAATTTGAAGCCTGCATAATCATATTTAAATTTTTAAAAAATGGAACATGGCATTGTCAACATACTGGGTTAACTTTGTCCCCCCCCTACATGAACTTTTGAACTTGTCTTTCACAAGAAATAAATATGTCCACACTCCTAGTGGTCACCTACATTTCGATTTTATATATACCAATCGTAAAAGTTGCTTGTTTTATCCTATAATCACGGGCTCGTATATATATAGGTATATTTTGTATATACATGTAGATAATCGTATTTTTTGAGGTCACCCTACGACGTCGTGCGCATGGGATGATTTGTTTGGTTGTCATGAATTTGTCTATTTGCTCTTGTTGACCCAAAACACTCGCAATAGATGACGGACGTTTCCCCAACTTGGATATACGTGTTAACGTCACTCGCCAGGAAATTTAATATTTCACATGTTACTTAATTAAGAGAACTCGAATTATTATTAACTTACAAAAATATGTTAACTTAAAATAAAAACTCTTACATGCAACTAATTAGAAGCTAATATTCCAAGTGATGTTATGCAGCTGTCGTAGGAAAGAACTTCATCGCCAAAGGAATCACGTTCAAAAACTCGGCCGGAGCTGCGAAGCACCAGGCCGTCGCCCTCCGATCAGGCTCCGACCAGTCGGTGTTCTACCAATGCGCATTCGACGCGTACCAAGACACACTATACGCTCACTCCAACCGCCAGTTCTACCGGGACTGCCAAATCACGGGGACCATCGACTTCATATTCGGAAACTCCGGCGTGGTTTTCCAATACTGCGTGATCCAACCGAGACAGCCCATGTCAAACCAGTTCAACACCATCACAGCTCAGGGCAAGATCGACCCGAACCAGAACACCGGAATTTCTATCCACAAGTGCACCATCTCCCCTAACGGAGCAGTCACGGTCGCCACCTATCTCGGCCGACCTTGGAAAGACTACTCCACGACCGTTATAATGGAGTCGACTATTGGTTCGGTGGTCAACGCATTGGGGTGGACTCCGTGGATCAGCGGAGTGACCCCACCAAAGACCATATTTTACGGGGAGTACAAAAATACAGGGGCCGGGTCGAGTGTGGCTGGAAGGGTTAAGTGGGCCGGGTATTACCCAAGCCTCACGGTGGCCCAAGCCTCCAAATATACTGTTTCGTCACTGATCCAAGGGGACGCCTGGTTGCCGGCCACTTCCGTAACGTACCAGACCGCCCTGTAATGTGAGAGACACAGAAATTGGATTTTATTGGTTTCGGGTGGAGTGAATTTGTTTAAGTCAATATTCGTCTAGAATTACATTTACTGAAATTTGTAATTTTTGGGTTTTTGATAAATAGATTTATTTTGCTTATTTTCTTTTTATTAGTGAATGAGAGTGGATTGAAATTGTATTGTTCCCATACAAAAAAATGTGTGTGTTTGTATGTGTAGTAAGAGTGTAAGACATAAGCACAGGCCAAATGGCAATCAAATATTGGCATTACAATGTACAATTCTTTAATATACATATATTTTTAACAAATGTTGGATTTTTGGTACATGAATGATCATGGATCCAAGCGTGAACTTAACCTATGTCGTGGAATAATAGAACTTTACACATTGACACACCGAGAGTTGATTGCCTTGTCATAAGACATATGAATTGTATGTGTAATAGTCTTGTCACATCAAGCCTTGCTTCATAGATGATGATGCAACAATCATTTGTGATAAAAATGAATTTACATTTTTTTTACTCAGATACACATAGAAACCTAAAGTTTTGACTTTGATTTTGGCATTTTTCGATATAATTAATGTGATTCTCTTGAAAATTTTCTCGACTCCTACATATTGTATGCAAGAATCAATTAGTAACAAAATTTTGTTACGATCCCGCAGAAATAACGTGTTAACAAACAAGTGTATTTACGATTTAAGAAATTTATTTCATTAATCAATATAAAATTTTGAATTGTATGATTATCATCTATAATTATGAAAAAAATTTAACGAACATTACATTTACAAGTTGTCAGTAATCTAGAATTTAGATAGCGCGTGGTCTTAGCTGCATTTGAATGTAATACAAGCAAATTTTAATTTGTCCTCTTAAAGGCTCGAATCTCGTTTTCTGGTCTGGGATTGGATTGCGTGGTGGACTTCTCTTGACAATACTCATCTTTTGGCGACATCTAAATTATGCCTATTGATGAGGTTTATTGACTACTTGATATTACTGAAAGGTTAAATACCATTGCAGATTACAAGTAAATACCCAATAACCAATATCTGTCAAGTGTTATCTTAAATTCCTATTGGTCATTCGTTAAGATTTAACAAACTCACATAATAATACAGTCATTTAAAAAACAAGGGGCCGCTTCATTGGGGCCGAGTTTCGTAAGCCCTATTGCACTCGAGGGCAAGGTATGTGTTAGCGCCCGAGATCCGCCAGGAAAAAAAAAGGAAAGGGGACTGCAAGGGAATAAGATGAACCAAGATTAGGTGCTGATTAGTGTAAATCCCCACCATGCGGACTATTTTTTTAAAGGGCATAATAGTTTTTATACACAAAAAGGCAATTATTAAAAATCCTAAAAGAAATACCTCTCCATCTTGTTCATACGTTTCATCTTCCACTTATTCTTTCTCATCTTCATCTGCTTCCTCCTCAAAATCCTCTCCATCTTGTAAGTTCTCTTCAGCTTCCTTCACTTCCTTTGAAATATGAAATTCTAGAGCAAAATTTATCCCCAAATCCCGTAACCTTCAAATCCTTATTCCAAATTCCCTCCATTTGAAATTTGAAATTTAAATTCTATAATTCAATATCCTAACAACTCTAACCTCAATTAGGCAATTAGCCCCAAATATTCATAACCATCATCTTGGAAACTATCATCTTCATCGAATTAAACATAGATTTGTCAATCTCAAAGGTGCCCGACAAAGGTAAATCAATTTGTTGTTCACGTACCGTGATAGTTAACTATCTATATACATTTTGAAGCTACAACAACAATGGAATCTCCAAACAATTCTGAAAACTATGATTCATCATTGGCTAATTCGTAGAGTAAAGGTCGTGCCCAGAAATTGGTACCTTTATTGATAATTTTGGTACCTCTTTTCATCAATAATGGTTCATTTATGTTTAGTTTTGGTACTTTTATTACAATACTGGTTCTTTTATTACAATAATGGTACATTTGCTAAATCTTTTCACTCTTTTGAAACAAAATAGCTATTTCTGGAGAATCTCAACGGCGTGGCGGAGTGGGTAATTTTCACCTTCTTCTCGTCCCTAGAGTGTTTCTCCTGTGTCAACATCTCCACCTTCGACCCCGACGACTCTGACGAAGAGAAAAAAGAAAACGGCTACCGAAGATAAGGACCACTGTCCTCTCTCCCTCCACGGGCCCAAGGTCGAGGCGGCGGGGTAGATTGATTGCTCAGGGCGAGAGTGTTCGGAGGTGGCTGCATAAGTACGCAAGCATGAAGCCATGATCTACAATAACACAGATTAGGAATCCACCAAAAGAAAAATTGTACAGATTAGAAAATTTTCAAAAATCAAACCTGGATGTCGGTACTCTTGAACCCAGATATTGGTACCTTTAGTGATAATATTGGTGCCTCTTTAAAGTAATAGTGATTCATTTGTGTTCAGTATTGGTACAATTATCACAATAATGGTACTTTTGAAAAAAAGGTACCTCTATACCTCAAAAGGGTACCAATATTTCGTAAAAAAGAACCAACATTT
Source organism: Hypericum perforatum (assembly GCA_012979155.1). Classification (NCBI taxonomy): domain Eukaryota; kingdom Viridiplantae; phylum Streptophyta; class Magnoliopsida; order Malpighiales; family Hypericaceae; genus Hypericum; species Hypericum perforatum. The sequence goes on from SOPF01028139.1 coordinate 149,143, forward strand.
CAAAAACAGGTACCAATATTTCGAATAAAGTAATAAGATTGCAGCATCAAGGTACCAATTTAGTAAATCAGAGTACCAAAACTACAAAACAGTATACCAGTAATACCATTATTGCATACAACAAGCACAGACGTTGTATATGAACACTCAGTAACCATATTTAGGGGAAAAATAGGAATAACTTACTCTTGCACATTGCACAATAGATTCTCCAAACAATTCTGAAAACCATGATTCATCGTCGGCTAATTCGCAGAGTAACGGTAATACATGTGCCCAGATATTGGTACCTTTAGTGATAATATTGGTGCCTATGTTTATTAATAATAGTCCATTTATGTTTAGTATTGGTCCCTTTATTTCAATAATGGTACCATGACTCATCGTCTACCAATTCGCAGAGTAAAGGTAATGCCCAGAAATTGGTACCTTTAGTGATAATTTTGGTACCTCTATTCATCAATAATGGTTCATTTATGTTTAGTTTTGGTACCTTTATTACAATACTGGTTCCTTTATTACAATAATGGTACCTTTGCAGTACTACACTTTCATTCATAGCGCGCTATACTTCCATGCACAGTGCGCTACACATGCACTCCATCGCGCTAAACTTTAAGGCCAGCGCGCTACACTTCTAAGGCCAGCACACTACACTCCAAAGACCAGCACGCTATACTCCGATGGTACACCTGGATGATCTTTCCCTCACGACCCTTGAACGTTCCCCTCAAGATCTGTACCTCGTCGTCCTTCCGGACCAGCATCGCTCGGATGTTGTACTTCTGTTGAAGGTCCGAGGAGAGCAGCGTCAACATTAGAATATGGTAGACAGAGTGGTGGCGTCAATTGGTAGTGTCGGGTGGTGCCGGAGTCGCATGACGGTGGAATCCAATGGTAAATTGGGGCCGATGGAAAATTGTAATAGGTGGAGTTACATATTGAAATATTTGGGGATTTGCTTAATTGAGGTTCAAATTATTAGGATAGGGATATTGAATATTTGGGGAAATTTGGGGTTAGGATTATAGTGAGTTTAAATTTCAAAATTGAATATGGAAGGAGGGATTTGAAAGAGTAAAACAGAAATTTGGGAAGAGATTTCGGGGTTAGGATTTTGAAGAAAGGATTAGCAAAATACCTATACTACCCTTATTGATAACCACCATCAGATCAAACTAAAAAATTTTAATTAGTCATCCAAGGGGCTTAATTTAATCCCCACGATGGGGACTACTTTTAGTAGTCCCTATATAATCCGTTCCCGAATAAGATATCAAATATTTCCAGCAACTATTTCCTTTATGCAACAGTAAACTAGAAAGGTGGAACTCGATATTGCGTGATTTTGTTGCCTTATAAGTGGATAGGATTTATGACAATATTGTATAATAATCCCATAGTTTCTTTGTCTTTCCATAGTTGGGTAATCTGTGTACCTTTAAAAAAATGAGTGAACTTAATAAATAACTTAAAAAATTACGAGATTTGAATTAAATTAACAAACTTTAAAAAACCAGATGCTTACAACGGAAGAGCAGTCATTATCGAAGATAATTCATATTTTTAAGTGGAAACTGATGTTTGATTACGAAATTATTTTTTATAAAGAAATATTGCGAAAATAGTTGCTGGCGATATAATCATAACGTGAGCGTATACAAAAAATGTCTTTCAAAAAATCAAATAGATGAAATTTTAATTGAAAAAAAAGAAATTTTTTTAGTTTCTCGATAAACCAAATAGATCATTTTGTTTTCTATTAACCCTAAACATGATTCATCGTCGGCTAATTCGCAGAGTAACGGTAATACATGTGCCCATATATTAGTATCTTTAGTGATAATATTGGTGCCTATGTTTATTAATAATAGTCCATTTATGTTTAGTGTTGGTCCCTTTATTTCAATAGTGGTCGACCAATTCGCAGAGTAAAGGTAATGCCCAGAAATTGGTACCTTTAGTGATAATTTTGGTACCTCTATTCATCAATAATGGTTCATTTATGTTTAGTTTTGGTACCTTTATTACAATACTGGTTCCTTTATTACAATAATGGTACCTTCGCAGTGCTACACTTTCATTCATAGCGCGCTATACTTCCATGCACAGTGCGCTACATATGCACTCCATCGTGCTACACTTTAAGGCCAGCGCGCTACACTTCTAAGGTCAGCACACTACACTCCAAAGGCCAGCACGCTACACTCCGATGGTACACCTGGATGATCTTTCCCTCGCGACCTTTGAACGTTCCCCTCAAGATCTGTACCTCGTCGTCCTTTCGGACCAGCATCGCCCGGATGTTGTACTTCTGTCGGAGGTCCGAGGAGAGCAGCGTCAACATTAAAATATGGTAGACGGAGTGGTGGCATCGATTGGTAGTGTCGGGTGGTGCCGGAGTCGCATGACGGTGGAATCCAATGGTAAATTGGGGCCGATGGAAAATTGTAATAGGTGGAGTTACATATTGAAATATTTGGGGATTTGCTTAATTGAGGTTCAAATTATTAGGATAGGGATATTGAATATTTGGGGAAATTTGGGGTTAGGATTATAGTAAGTTTAAATTTCAAAATTGAATATGGAAGGAGGGATTTGAAAGAGTAAAACAGAAATTTGGGGAGAGATTTCGGGGTTAGGATTTTGAAAAAAGGATTAGCAAAATACCTATACTACCCTTATTGATAACCACCATCAGATCAAACTAAAAAATTTTAATTAGTCATCCAAGGGGCTTAATTTAATCCCCACGATGGGGACTACTTTTTAGTAGTCCCTATATAATCCGTTCCCGAATAAGATATCAAATATTTCCAGCAACTATTTCCTTTATGCAACAGTAAACTAGAAAGGTGGAACTCGATATTGCGTGATTTTGTTGCCTTATAAGTGAATAGGATTTATGACAATATTGTATAATAATCCTATAGTTTCTTTGTCTTTCCATAGTTGGGTATTTAACAACAGACAACTATTGGAAAAGAAAAAAGATAATAGTGTTTTATGCAAATTAAAGTAGGGTTACACCACCACGTCATGTATGGTCTGATAATAAAAGGGGCTCAGTCTTTAAGCATGAGGTGGAAGATTCGAAACACCGAAAAGTCTTTCCGAAAACTAGAATTGTGGAAACAATTTATCCCATATTACTAGAAAACAAAGGTTCATCAAAGTACACAGTTAAAACCAGTGGGCACCACACCACGCCCACGGCATAAAGAAGGAAGGAAAGGCACATGCGAGATTCCAGAAACCCTTCAAAAAAAGAAAATAACTAACCAACTCCGACTCGGACACAACCGGAAAAGTCAGTTCCGACCCTTCCTTTTCTTCCAAATACCTCCAAAATAGTCAAAACGACGTCGATTCCGCCACCCCCTCTCTCTATTTCTATCTCTAGGTCCTAGTGTCCTTCCTTGGTGTTTCTGTGAGCTGCGTGCGTGGCCTCGTGTCCTTGTCCAGAATAAGACCAACCCCTTTTGACAAGTGTGTATTTTTAATTTTTATTATAAAAAGGGACAACAGAGAAAGAGGCATCTTTTCTTTCTCAAGATGCGGAAATTCGCGATTGGAAAAGCAAGAAACTATATCGCCGCCCGTTCTGGTCAAACCCATCTCCACCGAGTACCCCTCCTTGGTCTTCTCGCCCACCCCCACCCTTCTTCTCCTTCTTCTTCTTCTTCTTCTTCTTCTTCTTCTTCTTCACGTTTCCTCTCATCCTCTCCTTCCCCTTCTTCACCTATGGCTCCCGTTTCTCTCGACTCCATCAACCCAAAGGTGCCTACTTTCTTCCCACCCCAGCCCCTCTTTTCTCTCATCTGGGTCCGCCTCCTTTTTATATTTTGCAATTAAAGATGGTGTCTTCTTCTTCTTTTTTTGAACTAAGTTTGCTTAATCCTACGAGGACGTTTGTTTGCTTGTTTCTTTTGTTTCAGCCGCTGTCTGCTTATTGGTTTGTTTTTTTTCGTTGCTTATGCTGCTATTTTACTCTAGTATTGAGCTTCGATGATCTTTTGTGTTAATTAGTTGAGTGAGGGTTAATTTGGGTGTTGAATGGCGTCATTAACCTTGAACGAAACTAGTTCATGATGAAGCTTTATGGTTCTGTTTTAGAACTAAGACAGTGAAGTGGAGAAGTTGTGCCGTATTTGAATGATCTGCCTGGATTTTGTACTTCCTGTCTCTTGGATTTTATATATCTGTTGCTTTGCCAGGTGTTGAAATGTGAATATGCTGTGCGCGGTGAAATCGTCACCCTTGCTCAGGTAATGCCTTGATTATAAGCTCGTTTCGTGGGTTCTGATCATTGCAAACTTGATTCGATCAGTGGATGGTCTCAATTGGATTATGTTTTACTTGAATTATGAGTCGCTTTTATTATTCCTCGAGGAGTGTGGAGGGCTGTTGTGGTTATTCTATCGTTTGGTAATGTACAGCAACTGCAAGAAGAGTTGAAGTCCAAGCCGGGTTCTCATCCATTTGATGAGGTATTTTTTTGCTCCCGTTGATCGATCTTTCTCTAATAAGTGCTTGATCTTTCAAACGTCTTGCTTATATCATATTGTTATTGCACTTGCCTAGTTTGCTGGGTTTATTGTAGAAGTGAGGCACTCAAGAGTTCTGCTGGATTGCATAATTTTTACCAATTTTATTTGTTATCTCCTCACAGATCCTATACTGCAATATTGGCAATCCTCAATCTCTTGGTCAACAACCTATTACATTCTTTCGCGAGGTTAGTTTTGTATATCTGGTTATCTTTCAGAAGCGTGATTCCATGCTTTAGAGAGGACAGGAACTTAAGAGTTGACCTATTATCTGCTTCAGGTTCTTGCATTATGTGACCATCCTCCGATATTGGATATAAGTGAAACACAAGGCTTATTCAGGTATGAAACTTTGGCGCTTCCGTTTTTCGCTGTTCTATTTGTTCCTCCTCTTTTTTCACTCTTCTGAAGAAGATGCTACCAATGTATTTTAACTGTAAATTTACTCACTGCAAATATTTCTCTTAAACATGTGAAGCTTTGTTGATTTTTGACGTGTATCTGGAGTCATCTCTTGTAAACTATGAGCTTTATCTGTTTTCATCCACCCTCTGACTACACTAGCGCTGTGTTACAGTGCTGATTCCATAGAGAGAGCCTGGCAGATTCTCGATCAAATACCTGGAAGAGCGACTGGTGCTTATAGTCACAGTCAGGTATTGTTTAGTTTCCCATGAGAAAAGAAACTTGGGTTCGTTTATAACCTTATCCTGAAAATGCATCTGATTTCCAAATGTTCTCTTGTGTTGTGTCAGGGTGTCAAGGGAATACGCGATGCAATTGCTGCTGGGATTGAAGCAAGGGATGGGTTTCCTGCTGATGCAAATGATCTTTTCTTGACAGATGGTGCAAGTCCTGCCGTAAGTCTATCTGCTGGTTACTTCACCAGGACAAAATTATCATGAAATAATGTCTGACCATGCTGTCCTAAATGTTAGGTCCACAACATGATGCAATTACTGATAAGATCAGAGAAGGATGGTATCCTTTGCCCGATACCTCAGTATCCCTTGTACTCTGCGTCAATTGCTCTTCACGGAGGAACCTTGGTTAGATTTTTGTGGATGGATACATCTAGTTCTTCCGTCAATTCTTTTGTGTTGGCTTGTAGGTGAATCTTACAAGGATGATCTATTCTAAAAGCTAGTGGTTTCCACTGTGTGTTGGAGGTAGCTGGAATTGGCAATACAATTTTTTTCCATGTTTAATGTTTCCTATCGTTATACTGCTTGTTCAGGTTCCTTACTATCTTGATGAAGCAAGTGGATGGGGATTGGAAATTGCAGAACTGAAGAAGCAATTGGCGGCTGCAAAGTCTCAGGGTATAACTGTGAGGGCATTAGTTGTCATAAACCCAGGAAATCCAACCGGGCAGGTTAGTCTGGTTTACTTTTGAATTGCAGCATATGTTGCATTCGGTGGATTACAAAGGACCAGAGAATCGTTAAATCATATTCAATAAATTCTCTACCTGGTCAGGTTCTTGCGGAGGAAAATCAGAGAGATATTGTAAATTTCTGCAAGCAAGAAGGTCTTGTTCTTTTGGCAGATGAGGTAATACAGTGAACCTAATTCAATACATGATAGAGGTAACAAATCTTGATCTAATTCTATTATTTACTGTTCATTTATTGGTCATCAAACAGGTATATCAGGAAAATGTTTATGTTCCCGATAAGAAGTTTCACTCATTCAAAAAAGTTTCTCGTTCCATGGGTTATGGTGAAAAAGATCTGGCTTTAGTATCTTTCCAGTCCGTATCAAAAGGTGATTAAGGATTCACACCCTTTTTTCCTTTTTGACTGTATATCAAGCACCACAAGACTAGAGCTTTTTTTACATGATTTTTGAATGGGGGTAACACACATATTGTTGAATGTTTCCAGGTTACCATGGGGAGTGTGGAAAAAGAGGAGGTTATATGGAGGTCACAGGCTTTAGTCCTGAAGTACGGGAGCAAATATACAAGGTGGCATCTGTAAATCTTTGTTCGAACATTTCTGGTCAAATTCTTGCAAGCCTCGTCATGAGTCCTCCTAAGGTATGCTTCACCTATGCTGTCATTTTCATCCGTAGACCTAGAAATTTATTCAATTTTGGGAATATATGAGAGGCTCTGCACAGGATCTGATCTTGGAGAGGACTTTTCTATGCATTTGTTGCTTAAAGAACTAATTTGTCATATGTGCAGGTTGGTGATGAATCATATGAATCATACACTGCAGAGAAAGAAGGAATTCTCGCATCTTTAACAAGACGTGCAAAGGTGAGCGAATGCAGTTTGTTCATGTTCTGAAACAAGCTTATACTTCTGTATAATTATCATTGACTTCTACCTGGGACAGCAATTATATTAACTAACGACACTTTGCAGATGTTGGAAGATGCACTTAATAGCTTAGAGGGAGTAACGTGCAATAGGGCAGAGGGTGCAATGTACCTCTTTCCCCGGATCTCTCTGTCCCAAAAGGCAATTAAAGCTGCGGAAGCTGAAAAAACTGCTCCAGACGCATTCTACTGCAAGCGTCTCCTCAATGCTACCGGGGTGGTCGTAGTTCCTGGTTCAGGATTTGGACAGGTTGGTGCTAGTTGCGACACATATTTCTGGCTGTTTCATGGATTAATGCACTCTTTATGATGATATGCTTGGCTGTGAAAGCACTAAAGCTGGTTTCTTTTCCTGATGAGCAGGTTCCGGGGACCTGGCATTTTAGGTGCACCATCCTACCCCAAGAGGAGAAGATTCCGGCACTTGTTACCCGTCTTACCGAGTTCCACAAGAGCTTCATGGACGAGTTCCGCGACTGAGACTGCCGTTCTTGGCCTGCCAAAAGGGCTACAGAATAATGCGACGCCGTGTTGCGCGAATCGGATTAACAGACTAGTAGCAAGCAAGCAATTTCATATGCACAAGAGAGGGGTTGTTATATTTCGGATCTTTCTTTTCCTTGAAAATGACTTTGCTGGGTTCTCTTTCCTATATGGAATGAATCTCTGCTTTTGCAGTTGGATTAAACTTCTCTTGCTCGAATGATCTGATTCTAAAAAAAACCTATATTTTCTTCTGTAAGTTGGTTAGTGGGCAGTGGGTTTAGGGTTTATCCTATATTTTCTTTTGAAGTTGGTTAGAGGGATAGGTTTATTTACAAGATTGGAAGGTTGGATGTTGTAGCTTTCATGTGATAGATCGGGAATTATTCCTTCGTAAGCGTTCCTCCATCACACATCGGTACGGTACCTGCAGGGACACGGGCACAACAGTGGAGTATAAAATCATACCTTTCTCGGCCTTTTGGCTAAGATCAAGTGTAGTATCTGTTCTTATCAGTTTAATATCTGATATGTGGGCCATCGGCCCACTCGATATTTAATTAATTTTTTAAAGCCCACATCAGTTTAATTTCTTATCAGATAACTTTTGTTTACTAACTAAATAATATTTTATATCTCACCAAAAAAAAAAAATAATAATATTTTATACAACCTGATTTCTGGACGGATACACAAGTTTTGATTAATTCAAAATTGATAAATCTTTTTGGATCTATGATTGAATTTTGACTATAGATAATATTAATGTTTTGATATGAAGCACACATGTATTTCCATCGCCCAAAAGGAAAAAGCTTTTGGCTTTCGGAAATTGGACGGGGCAGTACATTTGAGAGAAGTATTGTGACATGTTGGAGAAATATTCATTCAAGAGGGTTCTTCTATACATTAACATGACAGACTATGAAAACAAAGCTGTATCTTCTCTTCCATAACTTGTTTGCTTAAGAATTGAAACCGCTATTTGTCTCGGCCTCCAACCACTACTTCAGCACACTTGTAAGTAGAAAATAAATTGATGGAAGGCTGCGATTTTTACTCAAGTGAAAGACTTTGCTCAAATACAAGTAAGGAAGTTAACTAGAAAAAACTGAAACTTCTACCCATGTTATGTTCTGCCACTAACATGGTCACACTGCTCGACAAATATAAAACATGGCAACAACTTAAAGCCAAAACATAGCCACTAAGTGTTCAAAGTTCGTTATCCATTTTCAAAGATGGAGGAAGAAGATAGACAGATACATAATAAATAAATCATCAGGATATATGATGCCCTGCCCGGGCGTCGCATTAGACCTTTTATAGCTCACTCAACATTATTTCCTAATATTTATAACATGTTTGTGTGATGACATGCTATTGCCAGCTTTAGTATGTACGTAATAACCCCATATATTCTGCTTCAACTGCATCTCAGATTTCCATCCAAAAAGAAACTGCATCATTATAAGACATCGACCAACTCCAAATTGGACGGGGGTACATTAAATGCTTATTGTTGCTAGCTTGGCAACCCACTTCCTAATTGAGCCTCGACCGGATCTCCATAAAAAAAAAAAGATTTTTGGGTGGGTTCGGATTGGTTCGGTTATGGTTCTTGGTTTTTTTCTCATCCCTATTGTCACATGTTGGAGAAAAATTCCTAAACTAGTAGGATGAACAAAGAAGTCACTGCTTGGCGCGGTATTAAATTCAACGAGTACACGAATGGAAGTCGAGAAGATATAAATGTCATTCTCATCTTAAATTCCAGGAGTGTACAAATGGTACGTTGTTGGAGCAACTTTTGCGATATCCACGTTGCTGGGGGATCAGTATGAAGGTTTTGAGTTAGTTGCAACGAAACCAACAATCTATGAGAACAAAGCTGTACCTTCTCTTCCATAACTTGTTTGCATGACGACGTTTAGGTGTAGAACACGCAAATATCATAAGAGAGCATCATCCTAAATAAATATTCCAACTAAAAATAACATTCTAAGATTAGATTAGACTGATGGACCGCATAAATTAATATCCACCACTGTTGATGCACGTTGAAATCGGATCATTTTCTTTTGAATTTGCATCCCTTTTTGGTCATCCTTGCTGTCTTGATGAATTGTCATACTCTTGAGTTGAGGGGAATTTGATAAGAGAAATTTGACAAACTCCATTTCAGCTTCTGTACCTTCGAAACCTTCCAATTTCACTGTCTGGAGTTTGTTGCAGGAGAAATTGCATTGACTAGGTTCCAGAATTTTGAAGGGCCTGGATGAACGGCTCTGCAAAAGAAAAAGATGGAACGTTTTTCCAACATAATGTTAAGGGACTCGAGCTGCCATATTATACGTTCATGTGGAAGCTACTGCGTACAACTAACCTTAGCTGAGAATTGCTCAAGATTAGGTGATCTTCTGATTAATCCAAGCAAAATAGAGACATCCTCCAAGTCGGAGAAGCAAATGAAGGATACTTTAAGGACTTTCAGCTGATGCAGACAAGATGCAGGTTGACTTGATTGACCCGATGAATCTCTGACTTTGAGGATCTTGCAACAAGGACGAGGACACAAATCAACCTAATGTACGGTAGTGAAATCAAGAAAAGAACAAGAGCAATGCAGCTGCATGGTTCCATTTTACCTTTAAAAACAAGCGATTGACATCCAAATTCGTCAACACTGGTACAGCTCCGCAGAATTCATCCAAATGCAACTTCTTTGACTTGTCGAAGTCGACAGAATCGAATATGATAAATACCTCTTCGAGTAAAGGTGCACTAACGAAGCAAATGAACAACGTATGGCCACCATAGACGAAGGTCCGCAGGTTGGGAGCGATGATATTGATGCTAGAATCTTTACCAAAGCTGCAGATTATCAGTTGCAAATTTTGAAGTAGCGGACAGTTGGAAATGAAAATTCCAAAGTCGTCACTGGTTATATCAACATCGTATAAGAGAAGACTAGTCAGGCGACTGAAACCCCCGAAACTGTGAGGAGTGTTGAACCCACATCCAGATAGATAAAGATTGCTAAGCTGGAAACATGAAAATAGATGCGAAGGCGATACGTGAGAGTCGCCGGTTAGTAATTGGATTTCGAGATGCTTAACTTTCTTCTGAGACAAGAGTTGAAACAGTGGATCAATCTCAGCACAACATTTTAGCCAGGGGATGTAGAGTGTGAATCCATCTAACTCTCCCCAGTGACTACACAGAATTTGGTGTATAGACAGCATCAAATACGGCTGACGACCAGCTTTCTCAAACTTTGCACCATACGAAGAATCAAATACCAGCTTCGAAATACTTTTCCATCCGCGGTACCAGTTTCTCGACAACACAGCAGTTCTTGCAGCTTCGACGATTGTCATGCTGGTGAGAATTTTGTCAACGACATTGTCTGGTAGATAGCTGGTCATGTTAACTACTGTCGTACGGAAATGTTCTGATTCCTGCAAAAGGATGCTCTTGTTGTTGTGAGTTAAAACCAAAATTTATATACATGTCCAGAAGATCAAACCGAATTTATATCCCAATAATAAATAATCCACGAATCAAGAAAACACGTATACAAAAACAAAAAAAAACAAGTGTTGGACCTCATATGTTCACACAGATTTAACGTGTAATAATGAACTCTTTGTTCACAGATTACGGACGCAACCCAAGTTTCATGCAGATGGCACGCTACCAAATCACGAACACATCAAAAGAGGGTTCAAAAAGAAATCAATTAGCACCCACTTTGAACAAATCGACTTACCACTACTCGCCGTCCTTCTCTCGGGAATTAGGCTTTAGACTTTTATGAACATAAGCCATCCTTATTATATAATTAATATAAGTAGGTTAAATTACTTAAACCCTGCAATTTATTATGTAACCCAGCCTGCTGCAAGTTAATAAAAAAGACACAAAGCCCATTATAATACCAAACGCATCAGGCCCAGGCCCAATCTTTACCCGCCAGAAGCACCCATTTTGAAGAATAGATAATAATAAAAAAAAACAAAAGAGAAGAGAAGCGGAAAGGGAATAATGGCGGAACATTTGAAGTAGAAGAAGAAGATCATATGAGGGGATATCCATTCCGATATTGTGTTGTGTTTTCTGTTAAAAGTTATCATTTGGACTTTTAAAGTATCTATCTTCAAATAGCTTCTATCTAGTTATGGATATTCCCAAGTTTGGTGCTTTTCTTGTCAAATGCAACTAATTGCCGTCCTCGTCCTCAGGTGTCCTACCCGGCTGGGGATGCGTGAGTATTTGCCCACCATTTTTTTCTACCAGAAAAAAACTAATTGCAGCTCTCAAGTTTGTGAGTTTCATCTGTAACTTGTACAAGATTGGGATAACTCTTTTCAGATTGAGCCTAAAACATTTGTTATATCCAAATGACTTTGCTGGGTTCTCTTTCCTATATGGAATGAATCTCTGCTTTTCCAGTTGGACTAAACGAAAATACTATTTTAAGTCATCCTTATATTTAATTTTGTCACCAATAAAAAAATTATCTGGCTCGAATGATCTGATTCTAAGAGAAAAGTATTGGTCATATATTTTCTTTTGAAGTTGGTTAGAGGGATGACTGGGATTGATTTATTTACTAGATTGAAAAGTTGGCTTTCATGTGATAAAACATAAATTTGCTTCATACATAAAGGCCTCACTACGATTTTTTTTTTAATAAACACCCCGTTGGGGGCTGGGTTTCCCCTATATAGATGAAAAAAATACAAAAGAAAGAAAAAGAAAAAGCAGTGCTCGAGCCCGTAAAGCCTGCAAGCCAACAGACCTGACCGTCAGGCGGGGCGAGACTAAAAGCTGAAAGTGAACGAGAGAAAATGACGATTATGATTATGAACGAGAGAAAATGACGTTTCATTTTCTCTATCATCACATAAATTTGCGATTATATTTATCTTCATGGTTAAATGTATATTTGAGCCTAGAGCATCTTAACGATTGGGAATTCAATTATGTGCTGTTATTATTTTAATGGATCGGGAATTATTCCTTCGAAAGCATTCTTCCATCCCACATCGGTACCTGCAGAAGACGGCCATCAGCCCACTCGATATTAAATTAGTAAATTACTTTTTTAAAAATTGATAGATCTTTTTGGGTCTATTGATCGAATTTTGACTTGATTATATTAAAACATTGATTTTGACTCCTCCAGCCCCACAATACGCCGGGCTCAAATTCACAGAATTCCTAAATCCTCAAGCAACGCAGCTTGATTCCCAACTCACACAACTAGACAGTAGACACAGACATAATGAAAGTGCAAAGAAACCCAGAACAGAAAGAAGAGAGCTGCAACCATATGCCAATTCAAAAACCACTAAACCCCCACAAACCCTAGCCTCGAATACCGTAAACAAGTTCCTCTAACAGCAACAACAGCGACCCTCCAAAACCCTTTTTCCTGCCAGACTTCCAACTAACCCATTATACACGCGGGATCAAATTCAGATAACTGGTAAAGCACCCGGCTTGAAACCAAAAATTCAAAACTCACAACAACTAGACAGTAGACACAGGCATAATGAAAGTGGAATGTAAAGAACAAAACAAACTGAGGCGGTAAGTACGTCGCTCTCTTCTTGTATTATGCAATGACCTAATAGTCATATATATACAGCAGCAGAACGTGGGATACATCCCAACAATATACACATTCCTAATTAGACTAGGATACAGCAGTACATTCCTAAACAGACTAGGATACATATCTCAATACTCCCCCCTCAAGTTGGAGCGTGAAGATTAACATCATCATACATTTATTTTGTCATTCCACTAGCCAACAGCTAGCTGGTTCTTAGTGATTATGTTAGATGTATACATATAATTGGGGCTCACTAGTAGCCGAATCAATAACAGCTGCCAGTGGTGGAATAGGAGGAGAGATCGAGGGAATATTCGACATTGCAACCAGTGGAGCAGGAGGAGACGATAACCAACTTGCGAGCTAAAGCTTCAAACCGGTCTCGACCAAGCGCTTTGGTGAACAGATCAGCCAACTGAACAGTTGTATCAATTTTGAGCGGAGCGATTTCACCGGACTCAACTCGCTCACGGACAAAATAGTAATCCATCTCAACATGTTTGGTGCGCTCATGATAAACAAGATTCATGGAGATATGGAGGGCAGCTTCGTTATCACAAAATAGTGTCGTCGGACGCGGAAATGGAACACCCAATTCGGTGAAGAACCAACGAATTTCCTTAACGGCATCAGCCATGGCTCGATATTCGGCTTCGGCAGTAGAAAGAGACACGACTTGTTGCTTCTTGGTTCGCCATGAAATGGGCGAGCCACCAAACATCATCAAATAGCCAGTGCGAGAACGCTTCGTCATCGGACAACCACCCCAGTCGGCGTCAGCATAAGCGACTAACTCCATATTGGCCGAATTATTGAGAAGAATTCCCTGTCCCGGCGTTGTTTTTAAATAGCGAATGACCCGATCAGCAGCTTCAACATGGAGGGATGTTGGCTTCTCAACAAATTGACTCAGTATGTTGACAGCATAAGCGATGTCTGGACGAGTGATTGTCAAGTACATAAGCTTCCCGACGAGGCGCCTATAGCGACGTGATTCAGACACAATCTCACCATCAGACTTGAGCTTGTGATTCTGCTCCATAGAAAAATAACACAGACGAGAAGTGTCTTTTCCACATTCCTTTAATAAGTCAAGGGTGTACTTGCGTTGACTGAGGACTAATCCATTTGGAGTTGTCGCAGCCTCTATTCCCAAAAAGAACTTAAGGACACCCAAGTCCTTAATACCAAATTGTTGAGCGAAATGTTCTTTGGTCTTGTGAAGCATCAAAGCATGATCACCAACAAGTATGATGTCATCAACATAGACAAGCAAGAGAAAGGGTGGGATGAATATGTGAGGAAGATGATGAATGAAGTGAGGTACAACCATTAGCATTGCTTGTATCGGATTGTGGCCTCCTGCTTCGATTTAGAAGGTTAAAGATGACAGTACGACAAGGAGGATAGCCATGATCAAGAGCCGAGAAGAGGCCATCTTGGTGATGCATGCAATAGTGGGGGTGTTTTGATTTGTTGATGTCAAGGTGATGAGGTTGGTCTTGTTGGTTGGGTATTTCACTATTTATATGCAAGTTTGAGAGGATGGGAGGATTTAAATGCCTTAATAGTTGGTTCAGGTTGGCCATTTAGTTTAGTATTAAATTGGATATTGTTGTAGCGGAAAATTAATTCGCGGATTTTTTGACCAGTTTTAGTAAAAAATCCGTAACTAACTGCTCAAATATCGGATTGAGGTGATTTCAAAAGCTATAGAAAGATAAGAGATAAATCTACAACTTTGTAGTTTATCACTTTTCCAAATTAGGAGCAGAAAGAGGTCATAATCAGCTTGGAAGTTTCGGGCAGTTAGTTTTTCATATCTGAGGCCGGGGATAATTAAGGTTTTTTGTATTGAACGGCCTAGGGTTTTTGGTATCGGGCTAGGACTAGTTTTTTCTATATAATGACAGCCTTGACGTAGAAGAATGACCCCCAACAACACAACACAACATATCAAATCTCTTATCAAAGCTTCGGCTTTTTATCTTAGCGCAGGGTAAATGTAGCTTTTATCTTTTATGCTTTCCTCTTGTCCTCTTCTCCTATAATTCAATAAAGTTCTTGCTTTTCCACCAATTCTTTTCTTATCTACCAAGTCAGATCTACATATCTTCTCTTCGTTTTTCCCATATTTCTTCTATCTTTGCCTTATTCGTTCAAATCACATCTTGGGACGACCACTCCGGATCTGTCTTTAGATCGTTTTCGACGTTCTAACATATTTATTTATTTGCACAACAGATATGTTGATTATGAAGAAACTAGAATGAAAAACAAATTAAAAAAAATTGTCTACATTTATGATCTTTATATTTAATAATGAAAATTTTAGTAAGTAATTATTTTATGATAGGTTTATATGGTTCAATTTTTTTCTCCTTAGTTAAAAATAACTTACTGTTCAAATATTAACATTTGATATTGAAAAATCATCATAAAAATGAGAGCCCATAATTAGAGGCATGGTTTTTATTGACGCTCATAGGATAGGGATATGAGAGAGTTAATTGCATTCAATTTTTGGTAGTTGTTTCCAAGGTGGTTGTGTATTTTAACTCCGCAAGATGTTGCTTCAAAGTTTCTTGTAGTTATTATTTGTTTTTAAATTGTTTATGTGATCCATTCTAGTTTTGTTTCATGCGATCAAGGCTGCATAACACTACATAACTTTTTTTTTCTAGCATAAGTATAACATGGTGGCTCGATCTTAACCTTTTAAATTTCAATGGCTGCCATTTTTCCATTTTCTTTTTATAAACACGTGATGTCTAAATAAAATCATTGGAGCAACTAATAGTTAGTAAGGCATGACTAGATAGTAAACTAATTTTATATCAAATTTTAATAAATTTTTTTATTTTAACTAGATGTCAAACTTGATATATCTTTTTAAGATAAATATATGCACCAAATATATACATATAAAAAGTTGAACGATCTCCATCAAGTTATGTACACTTTGAAATATGTGCAATCTTGTACGAAGTACATAGTGGAATATGTTTCTTTAATACTCGAATAACAAAAATTCAGAATTAATGTAAAAATAGAAAATAACCGACATGAAATTTCAATACATTTTAATCTATTTGGTACCAAAATGCAAGTAGCTAATCTTTTGAATTCTATATTTTCTAACAAAAAAACCTAGTTGTATACTAACCAAAATTTAGCTACGTCCATGTTGAGCAAAATGAGATCAATGTTATAATTATAAGGTTGCTTTTCAATTAATATCATATATTCTTACTCATCATCTTACCATAATCCTTCTCTTTTTTTCTCGTAAACAAGGAGCAAAGTCTCTTCTAAATTTTATTCGTCAAACAGAAAAATACTATATCTACAGTAAAATTAATTATCATCCTTCTCATAATCTAGATACACATATAAATACGACGACAAAACAGAGAGAAGGCACATCAACAACTAAAAGTCAGACAATGGCCTGCTTTTATTAATTAGCATTCGATAACATCGTACATGAACGTTATTAAGAAATTAAAGACGTAATAATAACACGATGGTGGACCACATTTCCATATAACAACAATATGGAGTGCAACTTTATTTTCAAGGTGTAGCTTCCGGGAAAGTCGGTGGAGGAAAGGAAGGGAGACCCCTCCGGAATAGCAAGTAAAGTGATGGATGATGGAAAAGGAGGGAAGTGAAACATCGACGGGAACGGAAACATGTGAGGTAATATAAAGGACGCCAAAGTTTTAGTCGGAACAATCGGTATCCATATAAACGGGTAGTCTCGAATTGAAAATAAAAAAATAAATTAAGTGAATATTTTCTGATCGAAACATCAAGTCTGATCGAATTTTTTGGGCAAACAGTCCAGCTCGACCAAAAATCAAGCAGTTTGCAAGGTTGGCATCTTTTTAAAAAAATGGAACAGTATTTGCCCCGATTCATGGTCCGACCGATTGGGACGCTAGTCGAACCACTTTTTTAAAACCTTGATACAAATATGATAATGATAATTTAAGATATAATTTAAGATAATTTTTAGGATAATGTAAACAATCAGTCACCAACTGGTTTGAAAATGCTTTATTTATAGCCTTTTTTTAATCAGGGCTTATTAGCTTTCATTTAATATTAGGAGCTAATTGAGTCCTTTATCAAACATGATGGAAGGGTTAATTCAGGTCAGAACTGATTAGAGTTCAATCGGCGGTCCTACCCTGGAGTACTTTATTGCGAATCTTGAATAACACCAATATTTCTTACTTTCTGGATCTTCCTTTCTTTTATTTTGCGGTAGGTAGATTATATACCAAAATAGGTGTAATAAAGTTATTTCATTGTTGGACCAAAAAAAGTAATTGCTCATTGATTAATTAAAACATTATTTTACAAATTAATGCGAACCTTTTTGGAGTGTTATAAAATCTTTACTTTTATAAACCGAACATGTGATACTAAATTACAAATTATGTATTATGGTCTAATCAATTATTTGAATCGAGCAAGCGATAAATTTTATGAAAAAACTGCCACATGGTACATGTGATTTCGACATTTTGACTACATGAATCTAAGTCAAAGTTAGCAATAGCAAATTTATGTGATTTTGTTCGGACAATACTCAATTTTGAAAATTTAAACTTGTGTGACATGCATACATGCTTGACTAATGCGCATATATCACCGCCTCATCGGAGTTGGGCTTAAGCGAGTCGGTATTCCCTGAGAGGATGACACGGACAATCTCCTTCTCGAGCTTGGCTTCCTACATGGCGAGCCGCGACCATGAGCCAGCCTAGTCTCTGGACTCCGTGAATTCCGCTTCATCCTCGTCTTCTTTGTCGGATAGCTGGAGGAGGAGGTCTTCAAGGGACTGTAAGAGGAGGGGGTGGTTGGCGGGGGAGGTCTGTGGGAGCGGCGAGGGGCGGGTTTGGAGGCGGCCTATTAGGGATTGGAGGAGGAGGTTGTCAAAGGCTGAGATCTGGTTGGTGAAAAAACTCATGGTGTTTGATGATTTGTTTGAGAAGGACAAAGGGGTCTTCTAGCGGGTTTTGGTTTCGAGGAAACTTGGAGGGTTTATGCCGTGAGATATTTGCTTAAAAGGTTATGGATTGAGGAGGAGATTGTATTTCGGTAAGCAGGGTTAGGATCCATATTTTGTTAAGGTTTTTCGGGCTTGCTTTATTTTTGAATGTTCTTGGCATTTTAGCTTTTCTACATCTTGAACTATTAAATGAAATAAAAAAAAATGGCAATGAAATAAAGAAAGAAAGTAAAAAGAAAAAATCAATTCATAAAAATAATTTAAATTAAAATTTTTTTTTGAAAGATAAGATAAGTACAAAGCAATCAATGCAAGCGGAAAGAGAGGGATTCGAACCCTCGGTACAAATAAATCGTACAACGGATTAGCAATCCGACGCTTTAGTCCACTCAGCCATCTCTCCACTCCAAATTGAAAAAAAGGACTTACTATCTTTATCCAATATTAGTATCAATATCCTATATTGAAGAAAAAGGAATACTTGAAAAGGAAGAGTGCTTTTCTCCTCTTTTTAATTCTCTTGATTATTTTTATTTTATTTTGGAATTACTTTCATTTTCAATTTTTATTTAATTATGCATATCAATTTTTAGTTAATTAGATTCCTATTACTTTAGATAGATTAATCAGATATATTCCTATTTCTTTATATATATTAATCGGACTTTTGCTTTTAATCAATATTTTTGATTGAGTTATCTAAAAATATAAACTAAAAAAATACTGCTTCGACTCAATTTCGAAAAAAAATCAAATAGAGATTTTTTTTGTATGAATGAAAAATACATCCCTAGTTAGAATGAAGACTTGGACGTATGCTTTTGCAGCGCGTATGCTTTGTTGACCATAATTCAGAAAATAAGTTACCATAGGTAACATATTCGAACTAGGTATGGATAATTTTATCTTTGGACGTATACTGAGGCCAGAAACTCAAAGTACCTTGACATCTGTACTGGGAAAAGCAGTAGTTGTTAGTGTCTCCGGTGTTTCATCAGTATGTTTCCTTTTAGGAATGCTAAGAATGCAAGCAGCCTGGTCTGAAGTTGCAGTAGTTGCGGTGATTCGATATCCAGCGTCCCAACGCCGATGAATGCCCTGCTAGGATAAAGGAAATCAAGCTCGACAACCTGAAAACAATAACAAGTAACAGCTAATTCTGCTTCTTTCTTTTTAAACAAAACGGAAAGGACAGCTAATTCTAAGTGATACTTTTTTAGCAAAAATTTATACTATGGTTATCTGGAAAATTGAATACCTGGCTTGCATATCCAGCACCGCGAGACATGAAAACTGCCCATCTACTTCCCGAAGTGGCCATCGCAGTGACATGGAAGCCCTCCGTCCATTTTTTGTTTATGCATTTGAAGGGAAATGCCTCCCTAACTTTGTAGGATTGTTGCAAGTAAACTGTGCATGGAACCACAAGATACAGTCGAGCAAAATGAAAAAGGTTAAACCACAAGATACTATATCAAGCATCTTCTATGAAAATAATAAAGCAACCAATTGAGCACGTTATAGACTAACCCTTCGACATTACAACAAGTGAACTGCCATTTCCCAGCTCCAGCGACAACTCACATAAAAAATGCTAATCGTAAGCAAAACGGGACAAAAGATGGCCATATGCAGATTCGATCCTGCAATGGAGTTTAATTGAAAAAGGATGCAAAAAATGTAGAACCAAATGCTATAATACTTATATTTAAGGCTGAATAAGACTTAAGTTAAGGTCGTGCATGTTCCGAAACATCCACAAGTTTGCACATTTTGTCTGCTTCAATCCCAGCTTGCCCTTTTTAAAGATTTACACATTGTGGGTTGGACACTTACCCTATGTCGTAGCTCTTAGAATCTACTAGTTATAGATAAGATATGAGTTTGTATCTATTAATTTTAATTTGTTTGTCGAGGCATGTATTAAAGATGGAATAGAGCAAAAGATCAAAACATGACACATTGCAAAATTTGACATCCTAGAGGCCCTTAAGAGCTTTTTACTTACAACCTACATATTGCCTCCTCGCTTGATCAAGTGATCAAAATTCAGGCCTTCGTTTGAGCCCTTGAGGAGGAGTTCGACCTCTATACAACAAAATGTTACATATTGCAGTTTCTTGCCAATTTCGAAAGCTGGAAGCCTTGTCCATGCTACAAGCTATATGTGAACCAAATTAGAGATTTTTTGCGAAACTATATTAAATGCTAGTGTGGTAGTTCTTGGTGATTTGATTGTAGAAAATAAATTTGCAATTTAAGTTGGTATTTTTGTTAATGAAAATACTATAAACCTCTAATATATGAATTCGAATATTGCTGATGAAATATTGCATTTGTGTTGATGTTTTTATAATATTTTTATCAACAATAACACCAACAACTTGAATTGAAAATTTGATCTTCTATTAAGCTAGATATTCATTGCATAGCTTGATATACTAGCACTTGACATTATATCCATTCACGAGATTGTAGGAGCTTACTTGTGTTCTCAGTTCATACAGAAGGCGACATAAAACCCACTACTACAATAATAAGCTTCTATAATAAGCACATTTTAGTAACTGTTATTGGCGATCACCATAATAAAAGTCTATAAAGTTTCTGAAATAAGAAAAATGAGAACTTGGGGACATTAGAAAACTTTTATATCCACCGCAGACATTCGAAACACGCTAGTATTAGTATACAAGCAAGTTCTAAGGCAATCCGAGTCGCAAATGACAAACATCAGCAAAAAAAACTAAACTATCCATTCGATATTTACAATATTTGGTAGACGATCCATTTGGTATTGATTCAGAGCTATTCAGTAAAGGTACACGAACATGTTGAATTGCGGATTTTCCATTCACACTTGAAGCACCAAGCACCACCACACTCGCATTTAATACAGGTGAAGTAAGATAGTCTAGTTCGGTTCACATAGAGCCTGCAAAATGGACAAGGCTTCCAGTTTTCGGATTTGACAATAAACTCCAACATGCAACTTTCGACTTTGCGGAGGTTGCGCTCTCCCTTGAGGGCTCGGACAAAGGCATGCACCTTGACTGCTTGCTCAAGAGAGAAGGCACAATTAATGATGTAATTGCAGCTCTTAATGGCTTCCTCGACAATGTACCTGATATTGAATTTTCGTTGCGTTTCATCTTCAGGACATGCCCGACCAAAGCCGCCAAACCACTCTTCTTTTTTGCAGAGGGAATACACTTCATGGAGGGTACGTTTGTAAGCCTTTAGTAAATGATCATTTAGTTGAATGCCCACCATGACTCAGAAAAAAAAAATTTATGACCAAATCTAAAAAAAAATTCATGTCTTAATCATTCACAAAATTTTCATAATTTTTTATAAACAAAAATTTTTCATCTTTTTATGATCTGATCATCTGGTCAGCTTCCGTCATCACCAACACATCTGTATTGTCATTTAGTACCTTATGTAAATCTGGAGAGAAGCGATTCTTCAGATTTCAGATAAACTTTCTTTTTCTTTTGTAAGTTAATTTTATTCACCAAATGTATTTAAAATATTTTTCACAACCTCCGATATTGAATTTCGGGGTACAGGTGAAGTGGTTGCAAACTAAAGTTTCACTTAATTAACTGTTGGTAGACTGGGAGAAAACTGTATATGGCGACCAACTCTGAATGATTAATATTAAGCTGATGACGAGGAAGCAGAGTATGATTTTGTATAACAACCCTGAAAATTCAAAATATATATTCAGAAAAACAAAAGGTCCCTAAATATATATTCGAAATATAAACTCTTTTTAAGTGCATTGTTCCTTTCAACTCGTGTGGTTCGACACGGCGTCGGAGAAGAAGGGTTTCCATGTATTTCTTGAAATAATAAAAAGGGTCAATAAGCTCTTAGTCTCCCTACAAGGAAATTAAAAAGGCCGGAATAGCAAGGGTCGAAGAAAAACATTCTCCTCATCTGCCTCGCCTCGTAAAGTACTTTATAAATTGAAAAGGGTTACATAGTCACTTAAAAGATTGGGATTGGATAGACACGAAAGAAAGATGGCGGGTTCTTCAGATCCACTTGGACCCGAACTATGTTCAGGATGCAAGTCGGGGGAAGCTACGAGGAAGCTATCGTGCATGGTATCTTTCTTTTCAATTCTTTCTGAAATGCTATCACTTATTTATCTTTCGAAATTGCATGTTTATACATTTGTGCATTCAAGTATATGATTTAAGTTGTATTGACCAGCATGCAATATTAGGCCAAATGGTAATGATTTAAGATCAATACAATATGATCACCAACTAATCTTATTTTTGTCGATTCGATAATAGCCCATATCAGAGGACATTGCGAGTTCAGTTAGAGTTGAGAGAGGAGGAAATAGGGCGATGAAGATGTGCCGGGTGGCTCCTCCCTTTGGCTATCTCAAGCTGAACGTAGCTGCTAAGAACTTTTCAGGGTCGTGCCCTACCATTGGAGTTGGTGCTGAAATCGAGGACCACAAGGGCAGTAAAATACGTTCCATGGCTTTTAAATTAAGCGGCAACTTCAGTGACACAATGCTGAAGGTGGTCGCCATGAGAGAGGGTCTCAGGTGGGCTATGGCTCTTAGTTTGCCAGTCCGAAGTCTTGTCGTCGAAACTGATTGCTTGATGCTGCCTGATCGTCTTGTATCGCAAACTGAAGATTGGTCCGAGTATAGCATGGCTGTTATGGCTTGCAGAGTATTGCTGCGCCAGTTTGACGAGGTTGTTGTCAAGCAGATCCGAAAAGAGGCTAATCTAGACTGTAGAAAATTGGCTGATTCTGCAGAACAACTAACTTGTTTTCAGCATTTTGAGGATTATCCCGAGTATTGCGATCGTACTATCTATTATATAGACTTTCGTCGAAGGTAGAAAGTTATCAGTGTTGTGGAGGGTCACGTGTGTTAAGGTTGTTTTGAAGGTGTCAAACATTATAATTTTTATGTTCGTGGAACATTGTGGTCTATTCGGTATGCCCGTTTCAGCTGTAATTGGTCGTATTTGTTCCTTTAGTTATTAAACAAATTTGTGTTTCTCTTCCTTTTTAGTGTTCAGTGTTCAGTGTTAACTACAACTGGGTCTATGTAGTCGGAAGTTATCTACTATCAAGGACAACTAGTCGCAATTTACTCCTCAAATTGCTTGTAATGTAATACCAGACCCTTGTTCTATGTGAACTATACAAACTAAACCAATATTCTTTTTTAATTAGTTAAATATTCCTTACGTCTACAATAACTAAGTTTAATTTTATCCATTTATTTGTGACCCAGATTGGATATATAAATCTCGAATCTAAAAAAGAAATGAGGAATAGGTATAGGAGACAACTGTGTCTCTGTGCATGAACAGAAATAACCCCGTGAAATGTGAAGTAGAGGGTAAATAGATGGCACTGGGAGGAGCAACGTAACACTCTCCAAAACCTTTTTGATTAATTCAAAATTGATAAATCTTTTTGGATCTATGATTGAATTTTGACTATAGATCATATTAATGTTGATATGAAGCATATATTTCCATCGCCCAAAAGGAAAAAGATTTTGGCTTTCGGAAATTGTACGGGGCAGAACATTTGAGAGAAGTATTGTGACATGTTGGAGAAAAATTCATTCAAGAGGGTTCTTCTATACATTAACATGACAGACTATGAAAACAAAGCTGTATCTTCTCTTCCATAACTTGTTTGCTTAAGAATTGAAACCGCTACTTGTCTCGGCCTCCAACCACTTCAGCACACTTGTAAGTAGAAAATAATTGATGGAAGGCTGCGATTCTTATTAAAGTGAAAAACTTTGCTTAAATACAAGTAACGAAGTTAAACTGGAAAAGGTGAAACTTCTTTATCCGTGTTTTGCCACTAACATGGTGATCACACTACTTGACAACTAACCCACAAATAGAAAACATGGCAACAACTTAGCCAAAATATAGCCACTAAGTGTTCAAAGTTCGTTATCCATTTTCAAAGATGAGGAAGAACATAGATAGATACATAAATCATCAGAGGATATGCCCTGCCCGGGCGTCGAATTCTGAACGCCCATATATTTCCTAATATTTATAACATTTTTGCGTGATGACATGCTATTCCCAGCTTTAGTATGTAATAACCCCATATATTCACTGCATCTCGGATTTCCATCCAAAAAAGCAACTGCATCTTTGATGTCGCAATTTCTTTGAAGAAATGACATATTACTTGTAATTTGTTTAGATTAGAAATGTTACTTGTATGGTACCCTAGAGTTACAAAAAAAAAAAAATTAATGACACACTTGTACTGCAGAAGTCAAAATGGTGTCGTCGACCTGCTTTAGGAGTGGAGTAGCTCTTTCGATGGTAGTTTTTTTTCTTCTTGACATTCGTAATGGTATAACCGAATCAGAACTAGGTTCAAAAGCGATGCAGGCAAGGCCAAAAATAGGAAATCGATTCTGGTTGAAATTTCTGTTATAGATGGACCTGAGAAATAATACTAGAGATGGAAGATGGTGCTCTGTTTTCTTAATTGAGAAAAGGGGAAGAAGAAAATATCGCAGGAATTTTCCAGAGAAGTGGTGAAAGGGAAAACCTGTTTTCCTTATCTATTACAACACATATATATAACCAAGTTTGGGCCATAAGCCCAAAACCACAATTTGGGCCAATATCTAACAATCTCCACCTTGGCACAAATTGTGCTCAAAACAACAACCTGAGCATAAATCAAAAGATGATCACACACCACTCACCACCGAACACAACTAGCAAAAAACTAGTAACAAAGAGACACTGAACTTATACAAGATCTAAGCTTTGCAATTGAAAGAGGCTTCGTGAGCATGTCAGCAGGATTTGACTCCGTACCAATCTTCTTCACATGAACTTTACCTTCTGAAACAACCTCTCGAACGAAATGGTACCTGATGTCAATATGCTTTGTTCTCTCATGGTGTTTACGGTCCTTTGTCAAATGAACTGCACTTTGACTGTCACAAAACACCACAATAGAACCAGGGACAGAAGACATCTCACCAACAAATGACTTGAGCCAAATCGCTTCCTTAATTGCCTCCGTAATTGCCATGTATTCAGCTTCAGTGGTCGAAAGTGCAACAGTCGGCTGAAGTTGTGACTTCCAACTAATTGCAGATTTTCCAAGAGTGAAGATGTACCCTGTCAAAGATCTTCCATTATCAAGATCACCACCATGATCAGAATCTGCATAACCTGTTAGCGTACCATTTCCTTTCCCAAACTCCAAACGAGCATCAACAGTACCTTTCAAATAGCGAAAAATCCATTTCACCGCTTTCCAATGTTCTTTTCCAGGACAAGAAAGATACCTGCTAACCACACTAACAGCTTGAGACAAATCAGGTCGGGTACATACCATCAAATACATAAAGCTCCCAACGGCACTTGAATATGGAACCTTTTCCATATATCTTCTTTCATCATCAGATTTTGGGCTCAATTCACGTGAAAGCTTGAAATGCTTTGCTAAAGGAGTAGAGACAACTTTAAGATTCTTTATATCAAATCGAAACCGGCGAAGGACTTTCTCGGCAAAACTCTTTTGTGAAAGATAAAGCTTCCAGTTAGACCGATCCCTTGTAATTTCCATACCAAGGATTCTTCTGGCAGCCCCCAAATCTTTCATCTCAAAAGCTGAGCTAAGCTGCTCTTTCAACCTCTTAATTTCTCCCATATTGGTGGCCGCAATTAACATATCATCCACATAAAGCAATAAGTAGATGAATTCACCATCATCCAACTTCTTAAAATAAACACAACTATCGTAATTAGAACGGGAGAAATTAATACTAACCATGAAAGAGTCAAACTTCTTATACCATTGCCGAGGTGATTGCTTAAGGCCATAAAGGGACTTCTTCAATAAACACACGTGGTCCTCATATCCTGGAACTTCGAAACCCTCCGGCTGATACATATAAATTTGCTCCTCTAGATCACCATGCAAGAAGGCTGTTTTTACATCTAATTGTTCCAATTCCAAATCCTTCATTGCAACCAAAGAGAGCAAAATACGAATGGAAGTATGCTTAACAACGGGTGAGAACACTTCGTTGAAGTCCACACCTTGCACTTGACTATAGCCCTTAGCCACGAGCCTCGCCTTGTATCGCAATATTTCTGAATTTGAGCCATCTATCTTTCTCTTAAAAATCCACTTACAACCAACAATACTCTTGTCTTTAGGTGGCTTCACAAGAGTCCAAGTCTGATTTCTTTCCAAAGAGTGAATTTCTTCATTCATGGCAGCAATCCAATCAGCTGCATCTTTGGAAGAAATTGCTTCTTCATATGTAGAAGGATCACTAAACTCCACCTCTTCGGCAGCAGCCAAACAGAAAGCAAAATCAGACCATCCATACCTTTCTGGTGCCTTAGTCTCCCTTCTAGGCCGATCCCTAGCTAAAGAATAAGTTTGCTCATCTTCTTGGCCTTCTTCTTCTTCATTAACTTTTGGGACCGGTATCTCAAACTCCACCTTTTGTGAAACTTTCTCATTCTCCTTAGAAGCTGGCTTGGATGTAACATCTTTTGTTTTTAACATTGCCGACTCATCAAAAGTGACATCTCTTGAGATGAGAAACTTGGACAATTCAGGACACCATAACTTGTACCCTTTCACATTCATAGGATACCCAACAAAAATACACTTCTTTGCTCTTGGCTCTAACTTTCCTTCATTTATGTGAGCATAAGCAGGACAACCAAACACCCTTAAGATTGAATAATCTGCTGGCTTTCCCGACCAGACCTCCTCGGGTGTCTTACACTCAATTGAAGTGGTAGGAGATCTATTCATTAAATAGCATGAAGTGCTCACAGCTTCTGCCCAAAACTCCTTACCCAAACCTGCATTGAAAAGCATACACCGAGCCTTTTCAAGTAGTGTCCTATTTGCCCTTTCGGCAACTCCATTTTGTTGTGGAGTATACACAACCGTCTTATGCCAAACAATTCCTTCGGTCTTACAAAATTCATCAAATTCTCGGTTGCAATATTCTAAACCATTATCTATTCTCAACCTCTTTACCTTCTTTCCTGTTTGCTTTTCCAGAAGGGTTTTCCATTCTTTGAAGGTCTTGAACACTTGATTTTTCTCCTTCAAGAAATAAACCCAAACTTTCCTTGAAAAGTCATCAATGAAAGTAAGTAGGTAACGAGAACCATTACCTTTTGATGGCACACGAGAGGGTCCCCAAAGATCCGAATGAATGTAGTCTAAGGTTCCTTTAGTCGAATGAATGGCCGTCGAGAAGCTTAACCTCTTTTGCTTGCCATATACACAGTATTCACAAAAGTTCATACTACTTGTGCATTGGCCACACAACAAGCCTCTTTTACTCAAGATGGTCATTCCCCGCTCACTCATATGTCCTAACCTCATATGCCACAACTTTGTAACATCCACATTTGAGGTAGAATAAGCAATAGCGGCTGAATCCTTGACCGTAGAACCTTGTAAGAAATAGAGAGTTCCAACTCTCTTTGCTTTCATAATAATGAGAGCTCCTTTTGAAATCCGTAGAACTCCACCTTCACTTTGAAACTTGCATCCCTTATCTTCAAGTGATCCTAAAGAGATCAAGTTCTTTGTCAAATCGGGTATATGCCTCACACCCGTTAATCTTCGGATCTTACCATCATGAAATTTAATCTTAATAGTGCCAACACCTGCAACCTTACACAAGTTGCCATTACCCATGAGTATCTTGCCATTAGAAGGCTGATATGTCTCAAACCAATCTCTATTTGGAGTCATGTGTTGAGATGCACCCGTATCCATAATCCAAGAATTCTCATCCTTAACAATATCATCAATAGCACAGAGAGTGTCAATGATGTCACCACCAGCTACATTAGCTTCCTCTGAAAAGACACTTTTAGCCTTTTGCTTATTCTTCAACTTAAAACAATCAGCCTTAATATGTCCCTTCTTTTTGCAATAATGACATGTGAGATTCTTATTCTTGGACTTGGAACGTGGTCTTGAATCTTTCGAGGTTCTCTCCATAGACCTACCTCGATCCATAACCAAACCAACACCTTGACTCTCTTTCTCAACATGGGTCATTTCACTATCCAAATGCAACTTGGCTTGCAAATTACTTTTAACATCAGCAAGGTCAATCTTCTCTCTACTGTAAACCATCATATCTCTGAAAGACTTATATGAAGTAGGCAATGAACATAATAACAACAGGGCTTGGTCCTCATCCTCTACCTTTATACCCAACTTATCCAAATCATTCAAGATTGAAGTAAACTCCGCAATATGATCAGAAAGAGATGTACCTTCATCCATGCGAAGAGTGTAGAGGCGCAATTTCAACCGCAAACGATTAGTTAGAGACTTCTTCATATAAATACTCTCTAACTTTTCCCATAAATCTTTTGCAGTTTTCTCCGATAGGACTTCCTGTAATGTCGCATTACTCAAACATAATTGGATAGTAGAGAGAGCCTTATCATCCATGTCTTGCCACTTCTTGTCCGAAACAGTTTCACCGATTTTATCTCTACCATATATAGCAGCCTTAATACCAAGACTTGACAAAATCGCAGCCATACGCACTTGCCAAAGTGCAAAACTTGTCTTCCCATCATACTTCTCAATATCATACTTCGTAGACATCTCCATCTCAATATGTTCAAACCCAACAGTCAAAACAAAATAAAATTAGGGTTTCCAGGGATACCTCAAATCAGCGGCAAATAAATGCACAACGGCACTCGATCGACACCCACAAATGTCAGGAGTGAAGGTGGCCAGCAAGAAGCACGAATTTCTTCTCCTTCTTAAAAACAAACCGATCACCGAGGCGGTAACGGAGCCTGTCTCCACCTCCAATCGAAAGATGACGATGGGTTAAGCAACAATCGAGCTCTGATACCAGTTTGTTATAGATGGACCTGAGAAATAATACTAGAGATGGAAGATGGTGCTCTGTTTTCTTAATTGAGAAAAGGGGAAGAAGAAAATATCGCAGGAATTTTCCAGAGAAGTGGTGAAAGGGAAAACCTGTTTTCCTTATCTATTACAACACATATATATAACCAAGTTTGGGCCATAAGCCCAAAACCACAATTTGGGCCAATATCTAACAATTTCTACCTGGGTTCCCACGCTCACTCTCCCCTTGTTGACTAAAAGCCTTCATTCCATTCTTTCCCATTATCTTGTCCCTCCATTTTACAGGCTCCTCAAATTCAAGGCCTCTTTGTCCACTTTAATTTCTTAGAAATACAAGCGATAAATATTTTTGTTGAAAAAAATAAAAGATTTTGCTAGTTGTTGAGTATTCGAAATCCTGATAATAGAATTAAAGTTATATATTGGACGGTAAAAAATTATATATTAAATTTCACAATATCGTGTCACGGACTTTTTGTTCATAATGTCGCATTTAAGCAAAAAAGGTACATGCTAGGAACAAAGAAGCAGATTATAGCTAGCTGTGAATTAGATAGCAGAATTTTAAAAAAAGTTAGTAGTAGAATTAAATTTAGGAAATGTTGTACAGTCAACACCAGTTGAATCTTTTTAAAAAACTTTGATTTGATTACCGAAATTTGACTTTGAATATCACAAGATAAAAAATATATATAATCTCTTTTAAAATCAAAATTTCATTTAATGTTTTGATAATTATTCAATCAATTTCGAAAAAAAGGAGCTAAGAGAGGAGAAGATCACCTTGAACTTTTCTGCAGGGGTAAAAATTCCTTCATTAAAACATTGCACTCCATTAGACCACTCTTTCTGTAATAAATAATTAAATTTTTGTCTATGTCAATTTTTCTCCTTTACCTGTTTTGATACCCACAATAGCTCCTTTGTTGCCCTCGCCTTCGTACCCGCCAATATTCACGTGAGACCTGTTATTTTAAAAAATATAAGTCAAATATGATTATCAACTAAAAATGAAATAAAAAAAATTTAAAAATAACAAAATTATGAATTGGTAAACTGAAAAATTAAATTAAATTAAGGACGTATTACATAATAAATTTTAAAATTACATTAAATTAAGAACATAATACATAAACTAAAATGATTTAAATATAAATTATATAATAAAATGACAAATATTATATTTATATAAAAAGAAAAGAGATTGAGATTTGGTGTACAAAAATGTTAATATTGACATATATTTATAGAATTTTAAAAATATTAAAATTTTAAAATTGAAGATTTGTATCCATAGGAATTTTCTGTTGCTAATTTTTTTGGGAGAAAAGTACACATAAGTATCGTGAGGTTTTACCGATTCTCACTTGAGTACCATATGCTTGTTGGACCATAGAACAGGTCCAAGTTCTGAATTTTTTTATCACGGACCGATCCCGATCTCCGGTCTGCTTGTTTTTTAGCATCTAGGTGGTAGTCTACGTATTTTCTTATTTGATAGGTTGATATTATCGTGGAAATAGATAAAATATCTCTTTTAGTCTCAAAAGTTTTGATAATTTTTAAAAACCTTCTCCCCCCTCTCTCTCTCTCTCCCCTCATCCCTCTCTCCTCCTCCTCCTCTCTGTCTCTCTCTCCTCTCCTCCTTTGGAGCCCCACCTTTGTTGCCAACCTTCCCAAACAGCCTCTCAAAGTAATTTCCATAGATATACTTGGATTACACTCGTCCTCCTCGTCGAAAAGCATGATATGGCCGTGCCACTCCCACACCTAGTAATCAGACCCTTTCTTGTGAAACCCTACGCATATATGGTGCTTCCCGATGGTCACCGCCTCGCCGGAGTTGGGCTTAAGTGAGTCGGTATTCCCTGAGAGGATGACGCAGACATTCTCCTTCACAGTGAGCCAGCCTGGTCTCTGGAATCCGTGAACTCCACTTCGTCCTCATCTTTTTCGTCAGATAGCTGGAGGAGGAGGTCTTCAAGGGACTGTGAAAGGAGGAGGTGGTTGGCGGGGGATGTCTGTGGGAGCGGCGAGGGGTGGGTTTGGAGGTGGCCCATTAGGGATTGGAGGAGGAGGTTGTCAAAGGCTGAGATCTGGTTGGTGAATGAACTCATGAGGTTTGATGATTTGTTTGAGAGGGATAAAGGGGTCTTCTAGCGGGTTTTGGTTTCGAGAAAACTTGGAGGGTTTATGCCGTGAGATATTTGCTTAAAGGTTAGGGATTGGAGGAAGAGATTGTATTTCGGTAAGCAGGGTTAGGGTTAAATGAGGAAATCCAAGTTATTCCTTGCTTGCTTTTGATTTGGGAATTCTCTGACTTTTACCTCTAAGTCTTTATTGGTAGACGTTGCCGCTCAGCCATGGAGAGGAACATTTTATTTGTTTTGGAGAATTTTTTTATTGTTTAATCTGTTTAATTGGTGTAGGTTCTAGTGAGTAAATATTTTTTTCTTCAAGTTCTTGTGAGTTAGATTTCTTTGATAATTTCTAGAATTTGGCTGAAGAAGATGGAGAAGAAGTGTTTGGTTATTCTTGGAATCTGGTTGAAGGTGATGGAGGAGAAAGAGAGACAGATATGAGGAAGGTGGGAAGGTTGAAAAGGGTATTTTTTAAAAAAATTTAAAATTAATCATGTATTAATTTGATAATTTAGTCATTGCCACGTAAGGAGTGACTCATCCAAGTCATTTCCACGTAATGTTCTACATGAGCAACGAAACGACGTCGTTTTGAAAAAAATACGCGGACCGTAGATCAGGACCGGTTCGTGATGAAAATTTTCATAACTTTAACCTGTTCTACGGCCCAAAAAGCACAGAGTATTCAAGTGAGAATTAGTGAAACTACATGTTATTTATGTGTATTTTTCTTTTTTTTTAACACACGAGAACAAAACACGTTTATTTGTCCATGTGCATCTCGTCGCCCCTGATTAGTACAAAAATTATACAAGTCAGGAACGAGGACGAGAAAAGACTCCAGTGCCGTTGGTCTTACAATCAACACGACCAGAGTCATCGACACCCATATGTCCCTCCTTACTTCCCACTGTACGAGAAATTACAAAACTATGGCAACCCGCCTATACCTAGAAACCTACCAGTCGTCGCTACCTGTAGTCCATCATAGGAGGACGCTACCCACGTATAAATTGGCATTTTGGAGAAGATATTGAAAATCTATTGCTACCTGGAATGATAAAGGACAGGTATGATCCTTGTCTTTTTTGAAAGTTGACATAATTTTTTTAAAGAAAGATCTTATCATTATAAGACAATGACCAGCTCCAAATTGGGCGGGGGTACATTAAATGCTTATTGTTGCTTGCTTGGCAACCCACTTCCTAATTGAGCCTCGACCGGATCTCCATAAAAAAGGATTTTTGGGTGGGTTCGTCGTTTTTGTAGAAAGGAAAATATCATAATAACCAAAACACATGACGACGTTTAGGTGTAGAACACGCAAATATCATAAGAGAGTATCATCCTTAAGTAATATTCCAAGTAAAAATAACATTCTAAGATTAGATTAGACTAATGGACCGCAGAAATTAATATCCACAACTGTTGATGCACGTTGAAACCGGATCATTTTCCTTAGAATTTGCATCCCTTTCTCGTCATCCTTGCTATCTTGATGAATTGTCATACTCTTGAGTTGAGGAGAATTTGATAAGAGAAATTTGATAAACTCCATTTCAATTTCCGTACCATCGAAACAACCCAATTTCACTGTCTGGAGTTTGTTGCAGGAGAAATTGCATTGACTAGTTTCCAGAATTTTGAAGGGCCTGGATGAACGCCTCCGGAATATCTGCAAAAGAAAAAGATGGAACGTTCTCCAACATAATGTTAAGGGACTGGAGCTGCCATATTATACGTGCATGAGGAAGCTACTGCGTACAACTAACCTTAGCTGAGAATTGCTCAAGATTAGGTGATTTTCTGATCAATCCAAGCAAAATAGAGACATCCTCCATGTCAACGGATACTTTAAGGACTTTCAGTTGATGCAGACAGGATGCAGGTAGACTTGACTGACCCGATGAATCTGTGACTTTGAGGATCTTGCAACAAGGAAGAGGACAAAATCAACATAATGTACGGTAGCGAAATAAAAAATAAATGAACAAGAGCAATGCAGATGCATAGTTCCATTTTACCTTTAAAAACAAGCCACAGACACTCAAATTCGTCAACACTGGTACAGCTCTGCAGAATTCATCCAAATGCAACTTCTTTGACTTGTCAAAGTCGACAGAATTGGATGCGATATATACACTTTGGAGCAGAGGTGCACTAACGAAGCAAAAGAACAACGTATGGCCATAATAGTGGAACTTCCGCAGGTTGGGAGCGATGATATTGATGCTAGAATCTTTACTAAAGCTGCAGATTTGGAGTTGCAATTTTTGAAGCAGCGGACAGTTGGAAATGAAAATTCCAAAGAAGTCATTGGTTATATCCACTTTGTATAAGAAAAGACTAGTCAGGCGACTGAATCCCCCGAAACTTTGAGAAGGGTTGAACACACATCCAGATAGGTAAAGATCGCTAAGCTGGTAACATGAAAATAGATGTGAAGGCAATACGTGAGAGTCGCCGGTTAGTAAGTGGATATCGAGATCCTTAACTTTCTTTTGAGACAAGAGTTGTAACAGTGGATCGATCTCAGCACAACATTTTAGCCAGGGGATGTGGAGACTGAATCCATCTACCTCTCCCCAGTGATTAAACACAATTTGGTGTATAGACAGCATCAAGTACGGCTGACGACCATCTTTTTCAAACTTTGCACCAAACGAAGAATCAAATACCAGTTTCGAAATACTTTTCCATCCGCGGTACCAGTTTCTCGACAACACAGCAGTCCTTGCAGCTTCGACAATTGTCATGCTGGTGAGTATTTTGTCAACGACATTGTCTGGCAGATAGCTGGTCATATTAACTGTCGTACGGAAATGTTCGGATTCCAGTTATAAAAAAAGCACACATTTGAGAGTTTCGGTTTTATAACTAACCTAGTTCGTCGCACTAAAAGTTTTAAAATTTTCACCAACACGGAATCTGATCATGACAGTATAACATAAACAAACAGTAAGATCGTTAGAAAATTTTACAGTACCTTGTAGATCAATCCTCTACTACGGTATCCACGTAGCCTTCAATCTACAAACTCTTGACAATTGATATTTTTGAGAAATCGTTAGGAGAATTCTTGACCGAAAATAAATGGAGAAATCTTCAAGTTGATTCAAGCTTAGCCCTCTTTGCTTGTGTTTTCTGTGTCTCTTAACCTAGGTCTACAGGCATATATATATATATATATATATATATATATATATATATATATATTAAATTCAATCACTATCTTAATAGAAATAGGAAACATAGTTCCATTAAAATTCAATGTCACTTTTTTTATGGGCTTTTTGGGCCCAATCTAATTTTTTTTGACTAAGTCAACATGTTCAACATCTAATAGATTTTACTATATATATTATTATTTAATTGAATCTAACTTAATTAAATAATTATAAATCTATCTGATAAAATTATATTATTTCTCCATAAATTAAATATTCTTGATCAAATCAATATTTAATCTAATCAATTGTAAATTAAGACTACTTGTTGTGTGACCCATAGGCCCTCACATATCAAGTGCTTAGTCAAACTAACGGTCTTGGTCGAACTCTAAACAATAGACCAGCCAATCTCAACATGTGAAATACATTACGAGGATACTGCAACTACCTGTAATGTGGAGCTCATTGTGATACAGTCCCTTCATTCGCAATTACTTGATTAAACCTTGAATATGATTAAGTATCTATTCAAATAGCTTAATCATATTATCCCATTCTCTTAATTGATCACATTGTTACTTTTAGACACCATTCCAAAAGTGACATGCATTGGCTAATGACTATCGATCTAATTAGCTATGAGAAGACAAGTATTCTCTCCAAGTGTATTCGAAGAATAAATCCTATTCTTTGCTCAACTATCATACACATATACTTCGTAGTGTGCCTAACACATGTTGTATCTACCCCGTTAGGAGTATAAGCATTGGTCATGTTTAAGGTTCATCACTCCATACATGGTATACCAATACTTTTCAAAGTACCAATACATCTATCATGAAATACCTAGTATCTCGTAGTTGTGAGAACTACTACATCTTCTAAAAATATGATGCAGATCGCACACCAATCTCCATTGCATTATCAATATTCCATTCTCGATGATCATTGATTAGAGCCATTTAATAACGATGTACATAGTCATTTAAGATCTCATATTCTTAATAACAACACTAGTTCATGGGAACACTTACATGAATATGCAAACAATCAAACATTATATTCATTAAATATAATGCCGAAATAGTTGAACATGATCAAATACAATATCATAATATGATTGTCTCTAGGACATCTATACTAACATCAACAACAAGAAAGATATGATTAAGTCGTTTTCCGGAATACACCATATGGTACTATAAGCAAGGGAACCTAAAACAAAACATCATAAATCCGAAAAATTATTAAACCGAATTTGTATCTCAATAATGATAGTCCACGAATTAAGCAAGCACGCATACAGGATATAAAAAAAACACGTGTTAGACCTCATATGTTCACACAGATTTAACATGTAATAATGAACTCTTTGTTCACAGATTACGGACGCAACCCAAGTTTCATGCAGATGGTACGCTACCAAATCAGGAAAACACTAACAGAATGAATGCATGGGTTCAAAAATAAATCAATTAGCACCCACTTTGAACAAATCGACTTACCACTACTCGCCGTCCTTCTCTCAGGAATTAGGCTTTAGACTTTTATGGACATAAGCCATCCTTATTATATAATTATTATAAGTAGGTTAAATTAGTTGAACCCTGCAATTTATTATGTAACCCACGCCTGCTGCAAGTTAACAAAAGAGACACAAAGCCCATTATAATACCAAACGCATCAGGCCCAGGCCCAGGCCCAATCTTTACCCGCCAGAAGCACCCATTTTGAAAATAGATCAAAAAAAACAAGAGAAGAGGAGCGGAAAGGGACTAATGGCGGGAACATGTGAGGTAGAAGAAGAAGATCATGTGAGGGGATTTCTGATATTGTGTTGTGTCTTCTGTTAAAAGTTATCATTTGGACTTTTAAAGTTTCCATATTCAAATTGCTTCTATCTAGTTATGGATATTGCCAAGTTTGGTGCTTTTCTTGTCAAATGCAATTAATTGCAGCTCTCAAGCTTGTGAGTTCCATCTGTAACATGTAATTGAAAACTATCCTATTTCGGGACTTGTAATTTTTTTGGTTTAGCTTAGTTTTGGGTGGTCAAAGTTTCTTTGTAATTGCCGCATCTGTCAATTGAAAGTATCAGATTATGTTGGTATTTAAGCGGAGAGAGTAATTTTGGTTCAGGTTCTTGTTGCAACATAAGTAAGAGAGGCAGCTCGAGGTGCTGAATAAGATGATTTACTAAAAGCTCATGCATGCAGCATGTAAAATTAGATTGAACTGATGGACCGCAGAAATTAATATCCACGACTGTTGATGAACGTTGAAACCGGATCATTTTCCTTAGAATTTGCATCCCTTTCTCTTCATCTTTGCTGTCTTGATGAATTGTCACACTCTTGAGCTGAGGGGAATTTGATAAGAGAAATTTGACAAACTCCATTTCAACTTCTGTACCATCAAATCCACCCAATTTCACTGTCTGGAGTTTGTTGCAGGAAAAATAGCTTTGATTAGGTTCCAGAATTTTGAAGGGCCTGGATGAACGACTCTGGAATATCTGCAAAAGAAAAAGACGGAACGTTCTCCAACATAATGTTAAGGGACTCGAGCTTCCATATTATACGCGCATGAGGAAGCTACTGCACGCAACTAACCTGAGCTGAGAAGTGCTCAAGATTAGGTGATCTTCTCATCAATCCAAGCAAAATAGAGACATCCTCCAAGTCACTGAAGCAAATGGTGGATACCTTAAGGACTTTCAGCTGATGCAGACAAGATGCAGGTTGACTTGATTGACCCGATGAATCTCTGACTTTGAGGATCTTGCAACGAGGACGAGGACACAAATCAACTTAATTATGTACGGTAGCGGGAAAAAAAAGAAAGAAAAATAACAAGAGCGATGCAGGTGCATTCTTCCATTTTACCTTAAAAAACAAGCGACTAACATCCAAATTCGTCAACACTGGTACAGCTCTGCAGAATTCATCCAAATGCAACTTCACTGATCTGTCAAAGTTGACCCAATTGGATTCGGTATATGCCATCTTTTCGAGTAGAGGTGCACTAACAAAGCAAATGAACAACGTATGGCCATAATAGCAGAAGGTCCGCAGGTTGGGAGCGATGATACTGATGCTAGAATCTTTACTAAAGCTGCAGATTATCAGGTGCAATTTTTGAAGTAGCGGACAGTTGGAAATGAAAATTCCAAAAAAGTCACTGGTTATATCAACATAGTATAAGAAAAGACTAGTCAGCCGACTGAATCCCCCGAAACTTAGAGAAGGGTTGAACACGCATACAGATAGGTAAAGATTGCTAAGTTGGAAACATGAAAATAGATGCGAAGGCAATACGTGAGAGTTGCCGGTTAGGAAGTGGATTTCGAGATGCTTAACTTTCTTTTGAGACAAGAGTTGTGACAGTGGATCAATCTCAGTACCAATTTCTAGCCAGGGGATGTTGAGAGTGAATCCATCTACCTCTCCCCAGTGATTAAACAGAATTTGGTGTATAGCCAGCATCAGTTGACCAGGTTTCTCAAAATTTGCACCAAACGAAGAATCAAATACCAGCTTCGAAATACATTTCCATCCGCGGTTCCAGTTTCTCGACAACACAGCAGTCCTTGCAGCTTCGACGATTGTCATGCTGGTGAGTATTTTGTCAACGACATTGTCTGGCAGATAGCTGGTCATGTTATGTTAACTACTGTCGTATGGAGATGTTCTGATTCCTGCAAAAGGATGCTCTTTGTTGTGAGTTATAAAAAAAACGCACACATTTGAGAAAGTTTCAACATCAAGAACGAGCAGAATCAGTCGTTTTCCGGAATACACTATCTAGTGGTATCTACAAGGGAACCTAAAAATAAAATATTGTGCAAATATGTTCTATATATAAAATTGAAGTTATCAGTTGGAGTATGCCAACAGCCACAGGAGATGAAATTGCAACATAAAACCAAAATTTACAAACATGTCCAGAAGATCAACCCAATTTGTATCTCAATAGTCCATGAATTAAGCAATCACGTATCCAGGATTAAAAAAAAAAAACCTGAAGTGTTAGACCTCATATGTTCTCACAGATTTAACATGTAATTATGAACTTTTTTCGTTCACAGATTTACCAACACAACCCAAGTTTCATGCAGACGGTACACTTACCAAATCACGAACACATCAAAAGAAGGTTCAAAAAGAAATCAATTGGCACCCACTTTGAACAAATCGACTTACCACTAGTCGCCGTCCCTTCTCTAAGGAATTAGGATTTTAGACTTTTAAATGGAGATAAGCCCTTCTTATTAAATAATTAATATAAGTAGGTTAACTTAATTAAACCCTGGAATTTAGTATGTAACCCACGCCTGCTGCAAGTTAACAAAAAAGACACAAAGCTCATCATAATACCAAACGCATCAGGCTCAGGCCCAATCTTTTACCCGCCAGAAGCACCCATTTTGAAAAATAGATAATAAAAAAAAAACAAAACAGAATTCTACGAAGCCACACAATATGATATGCTTTGCTGCATTTTTTTTCTTCTTTATATTGCTGAGTGGTCCCTGGTTCTCTCATCTCTGTATTCGATTCTTGACACTGTCCTGCAGTTCAAAGCGTGGAATATGCATTTGGGGCTCACGACTACCCAACAAGTGGGTTTTTGAGCTTGAACCTCGGCTGTGTTTGGATGCTTCTCCGGTTAGGGAGTTCATGGAGCAAAATGCTGCAAGCTATGCAGCACTTACCATCTAATTGGCAAGACTTGCAACAATTTTTGCAAGGACATATGTTACAAGCTGACAGCCCGAAATGGGTCAATCTGCTAGCAAAAATAGGTATCACTCGTTACTCGAATCAATTAAAATTCCAGCTTCTTGCTTGCGCTTGAATGCTACTTGTCTTCTCATGATTGGAAAATGGTAACAACTGCTTTCCGTTTGTAAGTTAGTCTGGACATTAATGCAGGTTCAGTCTGCAACTGTGCACTTCCCAAGTCCCTCAAAATAGCTGCTGTTAGCCATGAACCTGATGATGATGATGATGAGCCTTGCGACAGCGATGAGAAAAGACTTAGAACTTCTTTGAGCAGCCTATC
Organism: Hypericum perforatum; assembly: GCA_012979155.1. Taxonomy (NCBI): domain Eukaryota; kingdom Viridiplantae; phylum Streptophyta; class Magnoliopsida; order Malpighiales; family Hypericaceae; genus Hypericum; species Hypericum perforatum. The sequence continues at coordinate 188,460 of SOPF01028139.1, forward strand.
ATCTATCTCAACGCGACAAAAATAATTGTCTACTTGGTCGATATTCCTACAATCTCCATTAAAAGGCTGTTTGCCATGTACCTCCTCAATGGAAAGACAGAAACCACCTCATCGAGTCCAACTGCCGCTCAAACTGTAAATGGCCTGCAAAACTACTAAATTTCGATCGGGTTTCAAGGAAATGTTTTGATATGTCCATACTGTAATGGTGATTGTTGTTGAATAGCTGATGCTCTTTCTTCGAATCAAAAAATCGGCCGGAAGAATTGACAGAGCAACAAAAACCCCGGTGCTCGGAGAGGGTGTAGTTTCCCTTAGTTGCAGATCAAATTTGTATAAACAATTAGCAAGAGTGCTGTTGACCTCGAAGAGGGTTATATCGTGACAGATCACAGATGGTCCTTCTGCTTCAATCCTTGCCTGAGTCTTGATGGCAACGTCTAACAACGATCATGCCAAGCCAGGGATTTCCCTCTGTTTTTGATACAGAAACCGGAGAAGTTGGAATTTTGGAAGGACATGGTCTTCAACTATTGACCACAAAGGAAGACCGACCTATAGAAGAATATTGGAATAAAGACTTGTCAAGAGAGACTGGAAAACTGTTGGCAACACCTTTAATTGTCACTGACAGAGCAGGATTAGTTACGGTATAAGCCTGAACTAAGTAAGAGAACCCGGAGCCTTCTGCAGACAAAACTACCTCCTTAGATGAACCTATGTAACTTATCTGATTCTACAAAATT
>SOPF01028139.1:189215-317034 GCA_012979155.1 Hypericum perforatum
CTATACAAATGGCCAATCCGAGTTGGCTTTGTCAAAACAAACCTGCACCAGGAAAGAGATCATTCAGTCTGACAGAGAACGACGTCGTGTAAGCAAGAGGTTCAGGAAAAACTAAACTCCGTGAAGAATGCTAACTTGAATATTCATGGTATTGAAGGCCACATTTGTTGGAAAGCCTTTACAAATCTACAATGGCAGACTTGAATGGTTAATCCAGATCCAAAATTATCATTAGTCTTTCTGATGCAAAACACTAGGCAAACTCCTCAACAAAATTAGGGCTCTCGTTAACAAAATTAAAGATCTTAACTAGCTGCAGAGACAACTCCCAATCAACAATGCTAATCGTCATCAAGGAGGAAGATTTTGTTCAAACTAAAGCCTTAAAATTCAAGGAAACACACTACTTCAATTATTTCAATTCGATTTTTGCGGGAATTTAACGTGCATCATCCCAATACAAGAACACACAAATAGCAACAAAAAGAAAACACAAACTGAGCGTTTGGACTGATCTACATAATATTTGCCATCTCTTTATGTCCAACATGAGGGTTCTCAGTTCGTACAGAAGGCAACATAAAACTAGCCACTACAATAATCAGCTTCTACAATAAGCACATTCTAGTCACTGTTATTGGTAATCACCATAATAAAATTCCAAAAGTTCTAGAAACTTGGGGACGTCAAAAAACTTTTATATCCACCGCAGACATTCGGAACACGCTAGTTATTACGTAGACAAGAAATCTCTGGAGTAATCCGAGTTGCAACTGACGGACAACAGCAAAAAAAAAAACCAAAGGAACTATTCGGTATTTACAATATTTTGTAAACAATCTTTTCAATATCGAATTACAATATTTCCATCAATGAAAACACCAACAACTTGAATTGAGGATTTTTTGTCCACAGTCGAAGCACCACTACACTAGCATTTAATACAGTTGCACGAAGAATCTCCGATTCACATACAGCCTGCCTGCAGTGTGGACAAGGCTGCAAGAAACTTCCATGTAGGAAAGCAGGTATATTGCCTTGCAGCCACGCGACAGCTTCAATTTGCACCACCACAAGGAGGGTAGACAAATCCTTAATGTTGTAGTATGCAAGCGTGCACTCATCCGAAAGTGCGCGCCCATCGAAAACCAAAATTTGACGATTAGGTGAGAGCCAGAGCTTATCCTCAGTCTTCACACCAGCAATTGTGTAGGAAATCTCAACTGATTAGGAGGTGCTCCTCCTGCTTCACGAAAATTAACATCTACAAATACAACAAAGAAAAGTAAATCATAATTATCTTCCGCTAAACCTTATCCTAGCAGATTCAATCTAGAAGACGATGGAGAATGATAAAACATACCCTTCCTGTGCACTTCATCATTCCCCTCAAAGTTTCTGTTCTATTTCATCTTCAGAAAACGTTTTTAGATAGTACACCAGATCAAATGCATGGATGTTGACCCTGAGTTTGTTCCCTTTATCAGTCAAATCGAGGGCCATACGGACTTGAATATGATGAAAACTAGAAAGGGCGGACTTGAGGTCACTGGTGGACATATTTGTGGTTTAGATATTCTGCTGAGTTGGATTTTTGGCGCAAAACTTGGCATACCAACACTTCATATTAGAATCGCAGCAGCACGGATCCCTATCAGAATAAGGTATGCAAAACTCCTGATTCTTATAGGGACCCGCGAGTCTGTGAAAAGATCTAATGTCAAGTGCTGGTATGCCAAATTTTGCGCCGAAATTCCAGCTCAACAGAAGATCCAAACGACAAACAGGACTCTGATCTCAAGATCGCTCTTTCGAGTTGTCGAGTATAGATTGACTAATAAAGAGGACAAACTCGAGGCCTACATCCATACACCTTTGGTCAGGTCTCTAAAAGCGTCTTCTAAAGATAAAATGGAGTAGAAATCGCGAGGGAAATGATGAAAAAGCACATGAAAGGGTATGGTTCATCATCCTCCATCGTCTTTGTAGATTGAATCTGCTAAGATATGGTTTAGTGAAAGAGGATTATGATTTACTTTTTCTTTGTTGTGTTTGTAGATGTTAATTTCATCAAGTAAGGTGCTCATCAGTTGAGACTTCCGACAGAATTGCTGATGTGAAGGCAAAATAAGCTCCGACTCTCTCCTGATCGTCAAATTTTGGTCTTCGATGGACGCACACTTGCGGATGAGCGCACGCTTGCATACTACGACATTAATAATTTGTCCACTCTCCTTGTGGTGGTGAAAATTTAAGTGAAGGCAAAATAAGCTCCGACTCTTTCCTTCCATGTTGAAGTTTCTTGCAGTCTTGTCCACACTACAGGCATGCTATATGAACCGAATCAGAGATTCTTCGCGCAACCAATTAGATTCGAATTCGACAGAATTCGACAAATGGTCAAGTCTACTATCAGGGGATTTTGAAATATTTGGTGAAAGGAAAATAATTCCTATTTATCTAGTAGCCATAGTAGCCATAATTTATGGCAGATGCACTTAACTGATGAATGTTACAATATTAAATTATCAACATATTCTTCTATTCAGATAACCCTAATTAAGAAGGGTATTTTTTTAATAATATGTACTATATTAAATATTAAATTAAGAAGAATAATTTTTTAATTGGACAAATCATATAGATAAATAATATGTACTATATTTAATATTAAATTAAAATGTGCACTATATTTAAAATGTCCACAAAATAGAAGAATGTTGAACCATCAACCCGACAACATAAAATCATTAACTTATGAGATTCTAAATCCAACGTTTACAACATGCCACGATTCAATAAAAGAACCAACGGTTCCTACAAGAATCTCAAGCCAACAATCGATTACATCTTATGCACTACCATGTTCTTTTAAATGAATTTGTAACTAGTAGTCTCAATTCATCAAGTTGACAATCTGTAAAGGAAATAAGATCATGTGCATGGCAACAAAAGATCCAAATAACAATTTAACGACGAATTCAACCAATCAGCAAAGTTAAGAATTTTTTGTTACTTGAGCCAAACGTGAAATTAATTTAAAACAAAAGCTATCTTGAATTGGAATTACGGACAACTTACCTAAATCAATTTAACATCATGTTCACGTCTAACTCTCGCCTACAATTTTTAATTAAATTAACAATATCAAAGATATCTATATGTTTATTTTTTATTAAAACTTTTAAAAATGTCTAATTACGATGAAAATTAACAATGTGTAAATTAACAATTTTGTGTAAATTAACAATTTTGTGTATATCGAAATGTTCGAAAAAATTTATTCATAAAATATAAATTAACGCCTAAATTCAAATTTATTTTAGACAAAAGTATTGGCTACAAAGTTAGTCGTCATGCGCATGATTTTCAATATCGTTTCAAAAATCAAATCATTTTTTTGTCTGGAATCGAGTTCTACCAATCTTATTGGTTGAACCGATAATCAAACCAAATTTTATTTGACAGAGTTTACAAATGTAATCTGAAACATAAGAGAGGTTCGACATCCGTACCTCGAGAGGCATGAGTGGTTTTGGAATGAGCCTGCATTTCTTGAGCAATCAATGTATAAAAGCCAATATGATGCAGCAACATTCTTCGGACTAGTTATTGTTTGCCCAAGAACATGAAGGCCTCCATCATATACTTTCTGTGCTATTCAAACCCATCAGTCCAGCGTTCCCTCCACCATACACCAAGTCAAACTTTTTCTTCAACTGCAAAGTAAAACCATGATCACCAAAACAACTCCGTTGCTAGTGGATAACAATTTCTACTGAGTCCCAATTCGGAATCCAAAATTAGCCTATTCCAAATTGATAACCAATCTCCTGATACAATGTATCAAAAAGACTCGAGCTTTATGACAAGAACCAACTAAAAAACCGCAGAACCGAAAAGACAAGACAAAAACAGTATCAAAGAACCAATCTTGTAACTGAAAACAACATAAAGAACCGAACTTTCTGCTGTACAAAAATCACACACCATCATCACTTGACGATCTCAAAAAGCAAAGAAAAATCTATGAGGGAAATTACGAGCCCAAACCAACCAGCTCATCGCAGAACTGAAGAGCAACTTCGCTAAAGACTTGTCTATGGCCAGAGTTGCTTCCACAAACCCTCTTGAACTTGCTGATTCCACTCACCTCCTCGTCCATTGACGCCGTTCTAACAGACCCACTTTTATGGAATCTCTCTGTGAGTGCTTCAATGACTCAAGAGAAACCCAATAGAGAGACTCGTACGAAGCACCCATTCATAAACACCCACTCACTTTCGGAGTAGGACGGCGGAGCATAAAGGCCCAGGCGAAGGAGGAGGCGCAGGGGCGGCGGACAATTTTTTAGATCTAGGTTTTAGGATTTGGTTCATTTTTAGGTTTTTTTTTTTGTCCAACCATACTTTTATTTTGCTCGGTTGAACCATAAATTATCCATCCGGTTAGAAAGGTTTCCGGAGTTACCTATATTTAACACTCGGTGTCAGTCCTAAGCCCAGTTGGGCCTCAAGGGCTTGGACCACCTAGACTAAGCCAAGAGACCAGAGCCAACGCCCATCAGTTGCTCCTTCTTTAGTGTCCAGGACAAGAGTTAATTTCGTTGTTCTTTTTTCCCTTTCTTTCTTTACATTTTATTATACAAGCCTTCTTTTTATAGTTGAAGTAAAATTTCGCTACAAAGTTGAATATAAGATATCGAATATAATACTGTGTAACCTGTCCAAAAAATAATATGATGTTTTTTTCATGACGAAATAGTTTAAAATATACAGGATAGAACCTAAATGGTCTAGAAACTAGATTGCAGAGCAGCTATGGAATGTGACTTGCCATTGTCCCTTATATTAATTGTAAAAAAGGATTGGCCCGATATATTCAGTGACCAAACATAAAATGCCAAATGAAAGTTTGCACGAAATCGGATCTATTCCTTTTTTCTAATTCCGGGGGAAATGCATTGGAAATACCCCGAGATTTTTTTTATTGAGGAAGGCGTATAACTTCCTTTGTTTAGATGGATTCCAACTTGGCAATGAAATTCTAAGTTTCTACTACAACTACTTGGATTGAGACTCTAACGAAAAATTTCGACTTTGGATGATACCACATGAATAACCACCATCCCAACAACAAATGTAATGAGACTGTAGACGGTCCGCCGAGTATTGTCCAAATAGTATAATGGAGAAAGGGAACAATAGACAACTTGACTGATATGAAGTTATAAAAGCAATACAATTAAATAAATGTAACGGTTTAGTTTTGGTTGTTCAATGAAGTGGTACAAGACGTAATTTAATTGAACGCTTATTAAACTCAAGTTTTGCCGATTGCAATATCGATCGAATCAAGGATTCCCAACGGTTACTTCATAATTGGGAACAATGGCTACTTCCTTAATCACACACAAGATCAATCACTTCCTATACACTCCTGTAATTATGTAATCCTTAATTTTGTATATATACTTGTACAATCACTGAAATCGAATATCAATCAATAGAAATTACATTTAATTCTCGATCTTTCAAAGTTGATTACGAGATGCTTAACTTTCTTTTGAGACAAGAGTTGTAACAGTGAAAGAATCTCAGCACAACTTTTTAGCCCGGGGATGTAGAGAGTGAATCCGTCTAACTCTTCCCAATGATTAAACAGAATTTGGTGTATCGCCAGAATCAAATATGACTGACCAGCTTTCTCAAACTTTGCGCAAAACGAAGAATCAATTACCAGCTTCGAAATACTTTTCCATCCGCGGTTCCAGTTTCTTGACAACACAGCAGTCCTTGCAGCTTCGACGACTGTCATGCTGGTGAGTGTTTTGTCAACGACATTGTCTGGCATAAGCAGCTCGTCATGTTAACTAATGTCAAATGTTCTGGTTCCTGCAAAAGGACGCTGTTGTGACGGGTTTAAAAAAAACGCACACATTTGAGAAAGTTTCAACATCAAGAACGAGATGATTAAGTCGTTTTCCGGAATACACTATCCAGTATTATAAGCAAGGGAACCTAAAACAAAAGATCATAAATCCGAAAAAGTATTAAACCGAATTTGTATCTCAATAATAATTAGTCCACGAATTAAGCAAGCACGTATCCAGGATATACAAAAAAAATAAAAAAAAGTGTTGGACCTCATATGTAACATGTAATAATAAACTCTCTGTTCACAGATTACCGACGCAACTGTTGCATGCAGATGGTACGCTACCAAACCACGAACACAGGATATACAGAATGAATGCACGGGTTCAAAAATAAATCAATTAGCACCCACTTTGAACAAATCGACTTACCACTTGTCGCCGTCCTTCTCTCAGGAATTAGGGTTTTTACTTTTATGGACATAAGCCATCCTTTTATATAATTAATATAAGTAGGTTAAATTTCTTAAAACCCTGCAAATTATTATGTAACCCACGCCTGCAAGTTAACAAAAGAGACACAAAGCCCACTATAATACCAAACGCATCACGCCCAGGCCCAATCTTTACCCTCCAGAAGCACCCATTTTGAAAAACAGATTAAAAAAACAAAGAGGAGAGGAGCGGAAAGGGAATAATGGCGGGAACATGTGAAGTAGAAGAAGAAGAAGAGCTCGGTTCCTTCGACCAAATCAGGTAAAAGAAGGGGAAAAAAAGAGAGAAGTTGTCCCATAATTATTGGACTTTCATGAGGTTTGAGAAGTTGTTATAAGGTGACTGAGTTTTCCCAAAAAAAAATTTTTTTTCTTTTTTGTTTCAGAATGAATCTCTTCGTGTGTAGATTACAAGCTAGTTTTCTCTAATTTTCTTTCTTTTTGGTTGAGAATTTCTTCTTGCTAAGATCAATTTTTTCCATGTCTCCTAGGTGTGGTTGCAGCTAGAGCTGAGGGGCTTTCCGATCTTGCGTTGTGTTTTCTGTTAAAGTTATCATTTGGACTTTTAAAGTATACATCTTCAAATAGCTTCTATCTAGTTATCGATATTGCCAAGTTTGGTGCTTTTTTTGTCAAATGCAACTAATTGTAGCTCTCAAGTTTGTGAGTTTCATCTGTAACTTGTAGAAGATTTGTTATATCTAAATGACATTGCTGGGTTCTCTTTCCTATATATGGAATGAATCTCTGCTTTTCCAGTTGGATTAAACGAAACATACCATTTTAAGTCATCCTAATATTTAATTTTGTCACCAATAAAAAATAAACTTATCTGAATCGAATGATCTGATTCTAAAAAAAAGGCGCTGATCCTATATTTTCTTTTGAAGTTGGTTACTGGGATGACGGGGATTGGTTTATTTACAAGATTGGAAGGTTGGATGTTGTGGCTTTCATGTGTTGTAGACCGAAATTTTATTTCGTATATAAAGGCGTCACTACGATTATGAACGAGAGAAAATGTCATTTCATTATCTTTGCCATCACATTAATTTGCGGTTAAATGTAGATTTGAGCCTAAAACATCTTTTTTTTTGGTAAGTGAAGTATATTAAAGGAGGAGAAAGAGTTACTTACAACCAACCAATTATGTGCTGTTATTATTACTTACATCGGTACCAACCAACCAAATATCTTAAAAATTGTCCTGGTAAAGGCATTTTATTATGCAATCACCATCACTTATTAATCTCAGCTTTTGCAGATGCGGATTAGGCTGGACAAATTGACGATCGTAAGTCCACCACAGGATACTAATTATTTGTTGGAGGCAACCCCGTGATCTGGCGCTCTAAAAAGTAAAGGGTGGTTGCATGATCCAGTGCTCAAGTGGAGTATTGTCTGATGGCATCCACCGTGTACAAGCTGGTCTGGGTCCAAAGCCTTCTTTCTAAATTGAAGATCAATGTTCAATGCCCGCAATCTACATCGCCACCAACCCGGTGTTCCACTAGCGGACCAAACACATCAAAATAGACTGCCATTTTATTCGTGACAAGGTTCAAGAAGGCGTCATCATCACACCTTACACTCCCAGCAAAGAACAAACGGCCGACATGTTCACCAAAGCTCTTGAAAGCCAACAATTCAACTATCACTTGGGCAAGTTGGAAATTCATGACATATATTCCCCAACTTGAGGAGGAGTGTTGAGAGTCACATCTATCAAGGATCCATGCATTCAATTGGAGGATCAATTGAATGCCTAATCAAGCCAATCATCAATCTAACTTTTCCATAAAAGACACAATCTGCAGAGATCGGCTACTTCCATTCTTGTACCAACGGCTACATCGTCAATTGGAAATGCGAATATCTCCTTCCTTATGTACATATATGTAATCAAGATTGTAATCACTAAGTAGGTGCATATATACGTGTAATCAGACACTAATTGAATAACACACTCAGAAATTCATTCAATTTTCTTGCTTTCAAAAAGAAAGATACCAGGCACGATAGCTTCCTCGTACCTTCCACCGACTTGCATCCTGAAAATAGTTCGGGTTCAATTGAATCTGAAGAACCCGCCATCTTTCTTTCGAGTCTATCCAATCCCAATCTTTTAAGTGACTATGTAACCCTTTTCAATTTATAAAGTAATTTACGAGGCGAGGCAGATGAGGAGTGCTATTCCGGCCTTTTTAATTTCCTTATAGGGAGACGAAGAGCTTATTGCCCCTTTGTATTATTTCAAGAAATATATGGAAAACCTTCTTCTCGGACGCCCTATCGAACCACACGAGTTTAGGGCTTACTCCTGAAGATAAAACGAATTTTACATTTATTTTTAGGGACTTTTTTGTTTTCCTAAATATATATTTTGAATTTTCAGGGTTGTTATACAAAATCAGACTCTTCTTCCTCTTCATCAACTTAATATTAATCATTCAGACTTGGTTGCCATTTACAGTTTTCTCCCAGTCTACCACCAGTTAATTAAGTGAAATGTTATTTTGCAACCTCTTCATCTGTACCCGGAAATTCCAAATCAGACTCTTCATCTTTTTTGAAAGTTGACATAATTTTTTTCTATAATTTTTTTTTTAAGAAAGATCATATCATTATAAGACATTAACCAACTCCAAATTGGGCGGGAGTACATTAAATGCTTATTGTTGCTAGCTTGGCAACCCACTTCCTAATTGAGCCTCGACCGGATCTCCATAAAAAGGATTCTGGGGTGGGTTCGTCGTGTTTGTAAAATATGAGTTTGGAGACTTGGATTGCAACTTTGTTAAAATTGGTTATGAAAAATTTCATAATTTTTTTAGATATTATTCTGTATAAATTTGAATTAGTTTATCCATTAAATATTTGGTAATAGAAAGATGGACCAAAACAACAACAAGAACAAAAATTTTCCATAATTGATTTGAATGCTGGAAGATTGTAAAGAAATTTTGGTTGACAGATTAAATGAATAGATAATGGGATGATATCATCCCCATTTTCAAATACAGCAGTTGTAAAATGAAAGAGGAGAGAAAATAGATTTTGTGTAAAGATAACCGAAATTAAGCAAAAGTGAAATTTTTTCAAAGTTACTAATTTAACTTTGCTTGGCTCCGACTGGACTTGTTATAACTAACCAGATCAACGTCCTTCTTTCTGTCTTCGAATTTTGAGATTGCTTTGAATTAATCCATTTTCCTCCCTTCTTCTTCTTTTGCATTTTGACGGAGACGGAGGAACGAGAAAATTCGAACCAATTTTACATCTCTTCTAAGAAAAGTTTTGGCTAACTCGATTGACGTGGTTCATTAAAAGAAAAATGTTTTGTCCGTTCAGATTATTTTTTAATGTAAAATAAAAAAAATCTAATTGCAAAGTTCTCACATTCTCTAGTTAATTGTGAAACTCATCATCCATAAGAACAGCAAAATGTTCTCTCCTTTAACTACCGAAGCAAGAGGAGGAGGAGCTTTCGCTAAGTCTTCCTTTATGATACATGTGTTGATAAGCAAGTGACAAATCTGTATTGTATCAAAAAATTTCTTTGAGACCCGTGGCCTTGTAGTCTAGTGGTATTTGGAAGTGTTGAGTTGGTGGAAGTCTAAGGTTCAAATTTTGGTTTAAGCATATGTTGTAATAGAAAAGAATTAGAATATGTTCTAAAAAAAATAAAAATTCTTTGAGATTAGGGAAATAAACAACGTTGAAATTGGTTTCCATCTGCTTAAGAATCCGTACCGACAACGACTTCCTAGCGACAATTATCGGTTTAACTTTGTCCAAGAAAACTTAAGTAATATTAATCTTGCAAAAGTGATGACCTTACCTCTTGATGTGTCCCATCTGCTTAAGAATCTGTTCCGAAAACGACTTCCTAACGAGTTCATGATATTGACTCCCTATAATGTTGCCTAATTAACTTTGCATATCTGTGCGTGTTTATTATTTTTCTTGAATAAATGAAAAATCCTCGTAATATGTTCGTAGTTCTAATAAATGGCACCTCTAACCTTTATAATTTTTACCAAAATCGACCAAAGCATACATTTACACTTACATCAAATTACAACCACACAAAAAAATTAGATCCGTACCAAAAGCACGATAAAATAAAATAAACCAAAGGGACAAATCGAAGAAAATTATGGGAAGAGATGAAAACACTCATTACTATTCTATACTCGTGATTTAATTTTTTCACACGATATATTTGATGCACAGTTGTTATATGAATTTGTTAAGTTGAAGTTCGAGGGGAAGGCTCTTCTTAGAGGATCAAAGCCTAAGAAAATAAAGAACCAAACCTAGAAAGAAAAAAGATCACAGTGGGGATCCAAAAAATCTGAACATAGTTGTCTCCATAAAGTGGTGTACATTGCTTTGCGTTTATGAACAAAGATTTTATGACAAGAAAATATCTGAAACCAATTTTTTTTTTTGTCTGAAGATCAACTAAAATATTGAGAAATTGCTTATGACAAATTTTCTTATGATTTCTTATATAATTCGATTTAAATGTGTATTATCAAGACTAATAAATATCTGGTAACAAATCTTATACAATAACAACAAAATCGCCGCATGTGATTCTAATATAAAAATCTTTGGTGAAGAAATCCTAGTTGATAGACTAAATGAATCAGATAAAAATCTTTTGAGATAATGTAGTAATAAAACGAAAAATGAAAGAAAAGACATTTAAGGGAAAGATAAGGATTTCAACCCAAATTTAGTAAAAGTGGAAACTTTCAAAGCACTAATTTATCTTTGCTAATGCAAATTTCAAAGTAATTCGTGCATGCCATGTTGGAAAAAAAAACAAACTCTCAATCTTTCCTTGAAGAAAGCTTACATTTGCACCTTATAAAATTACACACAGAAAAGTAGATCTATACAAAAATTTGACATAAAACAAAGTAACCTGAATCAGCAAATGGAAGAAAAAAATTGGGAGAAGATAAAAAATCTCATCCCAATTCTATACTTGTTAATTAAATTTTAACATCTAGCAATTAGGGTGACAATCAGCAAGCATTCCACAAGTGAAATGAATAATCTTACAATTGGAATGTCAGATGAACTCCTGCACATCCCGATATTGCAAATTAAAGATATAGGAAGGAATCAATCAAGACAATCAACAACAATTGGAGATCCGATTAAAATCAAGATGAAATCCCTACAACGGCTAACTCCGCTTGTCTTTCTTCCTTAATTAGAATATAGAATCTCAGTAATTAGGTTATAATTAGTTCGCAATTAGGTCTGTAGATGTGTATATATTTTGATTGTAACTCAATTGCTCAGTAATACAATTTGATTACATTCAATTATTCAATCTTTCATGGTATCACAGCCAAACCATTCTCACTAAAAATTTAATATGTCTCTTTCCCAAACTCGCAATGGTGGATAGAACCATCAGCCACAACGATTCCCCTGTCCTTGCTCACCAAGCTCAGGGATGACTGTACTCTGACCAGCCTCGATAGATCCCACTATCCTAAAAAGGAGGGATAATGAGGACAAAATTTTCAAAATCCTAATGAGACTTGGTCCAGATTTTGAGTCTTTACAGGAACAAATTTTAACCGTTGTTGATCTCCACCTCTGAACATTGTCTGTGTTCACCAGACGAGAGTCACCGGGAAAATTGGAGAAAACTTATTTTGTGTTCGGGATTTGTGTTTTTTTTTTTTTGAGGAAAAATATACATACATATTTTGAAGAGAGTCACCGGTCATTCCGCTAACCGTCGTTCGCTCTCTCTGGGACTCTGGTTGGTCTCGTTTTATGGCCGTCGGATCTGTGGAATTGTGGACGGCTGTGATTATGCCGAAAATCGGATAAGGAAAGTCAGTAATAATATATTATCCAGTTCAAATTCTTAAAAATACAAGACATAAATATTTGTCAAAAAGTGAAAGATTTTTCTAGCAGTTGAGTATCTGCAATCCTGATGATAAAATCAAAAAATTATATATTAAATTTCACAATATCGTGTCAGGGAATTTTTGTTTCACAGTGTAGCATTTAAGCAAAAAGGTACATGCTAGGAACAAAGAAGCAAAATATAGCTAGCTGTGAATTAGATAGCAGAATTCAGAAAAAAAAGATAGATAGCAGTAGAATTAAATTTAGGAAATGTTGTATAACCAACTAATCAGTTGTATTTAAAAAAAAATTGATTTGACTACCAAAATTCGAATCTAAATATTACAAGATAAAAAAAATATAATTTCTCCTAAGAAAATAAAAAAATTCAATTAATATTTTGATAATCATTTGATTGGCAAGAAATTAACTCTTGTCTCGGACACTATAAAAGGAGCAACTGATGGGCGATGGCTCTGGTGTTTGGGCTTAGTCTAGATATTCCCAACTGGCCCCCCTGGAAAACAAACAATTCGGACGTTTTATATTTCGACGCATGACGACTAATTTTTTTTAAGGGTAAAATATATCATTTCATTGAATATTAATCAAGGTAGCTCAAATATATCAGCGGCTAGAGATTCGTTTAGCGAAGGAATTGTCTCTCTCCCGCGTACAGATGGAGTCGGATTGCCAACCCAAATAGCGAGATAGTACATCATCTTTCTGTTCTTCCAGATGTGATTCAGAACAATATCCCAAACTTTCTCAAACAGTGTATCAATCTCAAATTACTCCGTCCAGGCTCCATACCTCAATAGAAACCAAATAACAATTGCACCCCAAATTCAAAAAAATTCAAATTAGGCAATGGCAATGGAAAATCTAATAGGGTTTTAGACCAAGCTACATTTCCCTAAGACCCCATCAAACAGCAACGTACAGAACTCGGTACACAAACAAGGGAAATCGACACGTTTAAGAATTCAAAGTTTAGGCGTGACACAATGGAGCCACGTTATGGGAATCGAAACGGCCTCCACCAATGCTGGGGCTCATAGTTAATGATCATTTAGGTAAATGTCCACCCATGATTCAGGAAAAATAAAAATTCATGACAAAATCACATAAAATAAATAAATTCATGTCTAATTCACAAATTTTTTCGTAATTTTTTCTAAACAAAAATTTTTCATCTTTTTATGATCTTATCATCTGGTCAGCTTCCGTCATCACCAACACATCTATATTGTCATCTACTACCTTATGTAAATCTGGAGAGAAGCAATTCTTCAGATTTCAGATAAACTTTCTTTTTGTTTTATAAGTTAATTTTATTGACTAAATGTAATTACTATATTTTTCACAACCTCCGATATTGAATTTCGGGGTACAGGTGAAGTGGTTGCAAACTAAAGTTTCACTTAATTAACTGTTGGTAGACTGGGAGAAAACTGTATATGGCGACCAAGTCCGAATGATTAATATTTAGCTGATGACGAGGAAGCAGAGTATAATTTTGTATAACAACCCTGAAAAATTCAAAATATATATTTATAAAAACAAAAAGTCCCTAAAAATAAATGTAAAATCCGTCTTATCTCCAAGAGTAAGCCCTAAACTCTTTTTAAGTGCATTGTTCCTTTCAACTCGTGTGGTTCGATACGGCGCCGGAGAAGAAGGGTTTCCGTGCATTTCTTGAAATAATACAAAGGGGCAATAAGCTCTTCGTCTCCCTACAAGGAAACTAAAAAGGCCGGAATAGCAAGGGCCGAAGAAAAACATTCTCCTCATCTGCCTCGCCTCGTAAAGTACTTTATAAATTGGAAAGGGCTGCATATTCACTTAATTGGGATCGGATAGACTCGAAAGAAAGATGGCGGATTCTTCAGATCCACTTGGACCCGAACTATGTTCAGGGTGCAAGTTGGGGGAAGCTACGAGGAAGCTATCGTGCATGGTATCTTTCTTTTCAATTCTTTCTGAAATGCTATCATTTATTTATCTTTCGAAATTGCATGTTTATACATTTGTGCATACAAGTATATGATTAAGTTGTATTGACCAGCATGTAATATTAGGTCAAATGGTAATGATTTAAGATCAATACACCAACTAATCTTATTTTGTTGATTCGATAATAGCCCATATCCGAGGATATTGCGAGTTCGGTTAGGGTTGAGAGAGGAGGAAATAGGGCGATGAAGATGTCAAGCTGAACGTAGCTGCTAAGAACTTTTCAGGGTCGTGCCCTAGCACTGGAGTTGGTGCTGAAATTGAGGACCACTCGGGAAGTAAAATACGTTCCATGGCTTTTAAATTAAGCGGCAACTTCAGTGACACAATGTTGAAGGTGGTCGCCATGAGAGAGGGTCTCAGGTGGGCTCTGACTTTATTTTCCAGTCCGGAGTCTCGTCGTCGAAACTGATTGCTTAATGCTGCCTGATCGGCTTGTATCGCAAACTGAATATTGGTCCGAGTATAGCATGGCGGTTATGGCTTGTATCAAATCTCACAAGTCATTAAAAATTGTAGGTGTAGAACAAGCAAATATCATAAGAGAACATCATCTTAAATAATATTCCAAGTAAAATTCTAAGATTAGATTAGACTGATGGACCGCAGAAATTAATATCCACGACTGTTGATGTACGTTGAAACCGGATCATTTTCCATAGAATTTGCATCCCTTTCTGGTCATCCTTGGTGCCTTGATGAATTGTCATACTCTTGAGTTGAGGGGAATTTGATAAAAGAAATTTGACAAACTCCATTTCAGCTTTTGTACCTTCGAAACCATCCAATTTCACTGTCTGGAGTTTGTTGCAGGAGAAATTGCATTGACCAGGTTCCTGAATTTTGAAGGGCCTGGATGAACAGCTCTCGGATATCTGCAAAAGAAAAATATATTATGTTCTCCAACATAATGTTAAGGGACTCGAGCTGCATATTATACGTGCATGAGGAAGCTACTGCGTACAACTAACCTCAGCTGAGAATTGCTCAAGATTAGGTAATTTTCTGATCAATCCAAGCAAAATAGAGACATCCTCCAAGTCAGAGAAGCAAATGAAAGATACATTAAGGACTTTCAGTTGATGCAGACAAGATGAATCTCTGACTTTCAAGATCTTGCAATAAGAACGAGGACACAAATCAACTTAATGTACGGTAGCGAAATCAAAAAAAGAACAAGAGAAATGCAGGTGCATAGTTCCATTTTACCTTTAAAAACAAGCGACAGATATCCAAATTCGTCAACACTGGTACAGCTCTGCAGAATTCATCCAAATGCAACTTCTTTGACTTGTAAAAGTCGACAGGATCGAGTTTGATATATACCTCTTCCAGTAGAGGTGCACTTACAAAGCAAATGAACAACGTATGGCCACTATAGTAGAAGGTCCGCAGGTTGGGAGCGATGATATTGATGCTAGAATCTTTACCAAAGCTGCAGATTATCATTTGCAATTTTTGAAGTAGCGGACAATTGGAAATGAAAATTCCAAAAAAGTCACTGGTTATATCTACAAAGTATAAGAGAAGACTAGTAAGGCGACTAAATCCCCCAAAACTTTGAGAAGGGTTGAACACGCATCCAGATAGGTAAAGATTGCGAAGCTGGAAACATGAAAATAGATGTGAAGGCAATACTTGAGAGTCGCAGATTTGGAAGTGGATTCTGAGATGCTTAACTTTCTTTTGAGACAAGAGTTGTAACAGTGGATCAATCTCAGCACAACATTTTAGCCAGGGGATGTAGAGACTGAATCCATCTACCTCTCCCCAGTGATTAAACACAATTTGGTGTATAGACAGCATCAAGTACGGCTGACGACCATCTTTTTCAAACTTTGCACCAAACGAAGAATCAAATACCAGTTTCGAAATACTTTTCCATCCGCGGTACCAGTTTCTCGACAACACAGCAGTCCTTGCAGCTTCGACAATTGTCATGCTGGTGAGTATTTTGTCAACGACATTGTCTGGCAGATAGCTGGTCATGTTATGTTAACTACTGTCGTTCGGAAATGTTCTGATTCCTGCAGAAGGATGCTGTTGTTGTGAGAAAAAAAAACGCACACATTTGAGAAAGTTTCATCATCAAGAACGATATGATGAAGTCGTTTTCCTGAATACACTATCTAGTAGTATCTACAAGGGAACCTAAAAATAAAATATTGTGCAAACATGTTCCATATTTTTCTTATATATCTATCGATTCTTCGATTATCATCAATCAAAATTATTTAAAATTGAAGTTATTAGTTGGAGTATGCCAACAGCCACAGGAGATGAAATTTGCAACATAAAACCAAGATTTCTAATCATGTCCAGAAGATCAAAGCCAAATTGTATCCAGGATTAAAAAAACTGAAGTGTTAGACCTCATATGTTCTCACAGATTTAACATGTAATAATGAACTTTTTTTGTTCACAGATTACCGACACAACCCAAGTTTCATGCAGATGGTACACTTACCAAATCACGAACACATCAAAAGAGGGTTCAAAAAGAAATCAATTAGCACCCACTTTGAACAACTCGACTTACCACTAGTCGTCGTGCCTTCTCTAAGGAATTAGGGTTTTAGACTTTTAAATGGTAATAAGCCCTCCTCATTATATAATTAATATAAGTAGGTTAACTTAATTAAACCCTGGAATTTAGAATGTAACACACGCCTGCTGCAAGTTAACAAAAAAGACAGCAAGCCCATTGTAATACCAAACGCATCAGGGCCAGGCCCAATCTTTACCCGCCAGAAGCACCCATTACGAAAAGTAGTTAAAAAAAAATAAATTCTACGAAGCCATACAATATAATATGCTTTGGTGCATTTTTTTTCTTTATATTGCCGAGTGGGTGCCAGAGTTCACTTTGTTAATACAGATCGATAGAAATAACGTGTAAAGCGAAAAGAACGAGACACAAAAAATTACGTGAAAAACCCAAACGAGAAACAATCATGTGCACAAATAACGTGTAAAGCGAAAAGAACGAGACACAAAAATTTACGTGAAAAACCCAAATGAGAAAAAATCACGGGTGCACGATGGCAAGAAATTTCATCAAAATATAAACAAGATGTCTGCTGCTACAAACTATCTGTCGTCTATCTCCTTCCCTCTGTGCACGAAGTCATAACGGCCAGTTGCCCGCTTTACTTCTTGAGTGGTCCCAAAGCCCATTACTCTAGCCCATCTTCCAAGTCCAACAGCCTCTTTAGTTATTAGACTTAGAGTTCTTAACCATGTAATAACTAACATCAATCGTGTATTTACTTGACCGATGCTTCTTCCTGTATATATTCTCATGTAATGTAACACCCTGTAATTTGACCGAACTGACTCCACTATACTAACATGGGTCTTTTTAGCGTGCTTTGTCTTCACTCGCACGCAACCTTGAGAAACTTACCAGGAGGACACCCATCCTGATCCTATCCTCGGCCAAACACATTTAACCAAGAGTGCCATTTGGCCAAGCTGCAACTGGGAACGCAATACGATTCCCTAGCATCAAATTGGAGCTCAAGGCAAGAGGAAGAGGAGGACATATTGAAGAGCTTGAGACACTTTGAAACAGGTGTTGCTAGTAGGAAAAGTGTCTCTGATACTAGAGCTGCTGCTTGGGAGGAAGATGAGAAAATAAAATGTTGCCTTAGGTAACACCAACATATGAGCGGTTGGTGCAGGATTATTTTGCTGAAACACCAACATATGAACCTGATATGTTCTGCCGTCGGTTTCATATGCACAGACCGTTGTTCTTGAGAATAGTAGAGTAGTGACTGCCATGATCCGTACTTTCAACAGAATCCCGATGCTGCAGGGAGAGTTGGGTTATCAACTTTGCAAAAATGTACTACAACGATGAGAGTTATCGCGTACGGTTCGGCAGCTAACGTCATTGACGAGTACCTAAGGATAGCCGAATCTATAACGAGGCAAGCTTTGGTAAAATTCGTAGACGGTGTCATGGCTTGTTTTGGGGCAGAGTATCTTAGAAAGCCCAATGAACAAGATCTCGCTCGTTTGCTCCATGTGGTGAGCAACGTGGTTTTCCAGGCATGATAGGCAGTATCGATTGCATGCACTGGAAATAGAAGAATTGTCCTACCGCCTGGACTGGACAATATGCTGGTAGAAATGGCAAACTAATAATCATATTGGAAGCGGTTGCCTCATATGACCTATGGATATGGCACGCCTTCTTTGGAACACCAGGCACATGTAATGATATTAATGTGTTACAATGGTCTTCTATTTTTACTGATGTTTCAGAAGGTCGTGCACCTAAAGTGAGCTATACTATAAATGACACCCATAGAGAGATGCCATATTATCTCACTGATGGGATATATCCACAATGGGCTACCTGCGAAGTCAATAACATCTTCGAGCACCCAAAAAATGAATATGTTTGCTGAACGTCAGGAGAGTTACGGAAAAGATGTGGCGAGGACATTTGGAGTTCTACAAGCTCGCTTTGCTTTCATAAAATCTCCATTTCTTCTTTAGGATCAAGATTTCATTGGCAAAGTTATGATGGCTTGTATCATAATGCATAATATGATAGTGGAGGATGAACGTGATGGATATGGACTGTATAGTCAAGAAGAATTCTTCAACGACACACCAGGCAGCAGCACATCCACAAACTATGAATACTCTACTCAATGCATTGGATCTCTATCAAGCTTCATGACCGTTGATTCTCAAATTCGGAATAGAGAAGCCCATATCGCTCTCCGTAAAGACTTAATTGAGCGTGTTTGGGCTAAATTTGGTGGTGGTATTTAGTTATGTAATTTGCAAATCTAAGTTATTTCTTCAATTTCGTAGTTTCTTTTGTAATTTTTAATGAAATTTCAATTTATTGAATTTAGTATTCCAATTTTTTTTAAGCATTTTCGAAGTTACGCGAAAAAATACTCGAGTCTGATACAGTTAGTTGAATTTTTAAAAAACCGAGCTGAGAAAAAAGCTGACGTGGCGCCCAGGGCATGGCACTATAGTAGGGGCACCGACGTGGCGCCCAGGACACGCACTATAGCGGGGGCACCAATACGGATAGTCTTAGAAAACTGCTATAAAATGTGGCCGATAAATTACCAATAATAACCCGGATCAATTATTTAAAAAGTTGGCTTAGTTTATAATGATCTGACGTATAAAAACATAATAATATAATCTTATATTTAAGAAATAATATCCAAATCAAATTTAAATTAATTGATGCACTAATCAATCAAATATATAAAATTAAAAAAAAAAGTGTTGCTGGCTTGTTGTGTATCCACAGGAGGGTCACAAATAGAACAGTATCTTAGACCAAAGTTCCTGGGTTTTCAGTCAAAGCTTTTGCCTCTTTGAGCTAAGCTCTCAAGAGTTGTCACTTTCTTATGCTCGTACCAGACCAGTGTGTCCCATTTCTCTGTCCTTCCTTCTCTTCTTCCTCTGCTTTGATATGAGTAACCGAAATTAGTGCAACACCAAAGAGCAGCAGCTATGGATCTCTCAGCCCCCAAGTACTTGCATTCTCCTCCTCCTCTTGTGTTTGGTTCTAGCAATGTGGTAAGAAAATATTCCATCTTTACTTGTTTTCTAGCCTCTTTGTCACTTTGGCTTAACTGGGTCTTTGAGATTTCAGGGTTTTGTTCAATGTAGGAGCCAAGGAGTAAGGAGTACTCATCATTGGGGGACAGCTTGGAAGACCCACTTTGCAAGCTTAATCTCAAGGAGATATCAGAGTTTGTGAGGTCATTCCCAACGAGGAGGGAAGGGGTGAGCCTTGTGGGGAATAGGAGAGGAGTGGTAGAGTCTCCTTCGACTCCCGGAAGGCCGGTGTTTAGCTTCAGCAGCAGCTCCATTGCCAAGAAGGCTGTACCTTCCAAGTGGGGTGATGCTGAGAAGTGGCTGATAAGCAGCTCCTCTTGCCACGACTCTCCTGCCCACAACAACTTTTTAATGAAGTCGTCTTCTTATAATGAGAATGGAAAGGTTCATAGCAATAAGAAAGGTGAGAACTTTAGCCAGCAAGTGGAAGAGAAGTCAAGGGTCACCCAGGAAAAGGTCTCTAAGCTTGTCTCTGGTCTGCAAGGAGGATTGACTTTAGACCAATGTGGCCCTGGCTTTGCATCTTTCAGTAATGGTGCTTGCGTTCCTGGAGATATGTTTCTTAAAGGTAGCTTTTATCTCAATTCTTATGTGGGATTTTAACATAATGTTGGCTTTTACTTCATTAGATGTAGTAAAGTACTGAGCTTTTTGTGTTGCTTTTTCCCCCTGGGAGTGGTTTAAGAAATATATCATCCAAATAAACCTTTTTTGACATGCAACAAGCTGAAGGGTTACACTTATCCAAATAAACTAGTCCTTCCTTTCTGAAATGGTTACACTTAACTGAATGGATTGCATTTGCTTTACAACTACTGCAGATAAGTTCACCGAGGACGTTGAACCAGTTTTGCCAAAGTTTAGATACACAGAGCCATTGAAAGTAGGGTTTTTCTTCAAGAACTCAGCCACTGAAACCATGAAGGATGCTGGTACTGGTGTCCTTGTTCCGATAAAACACAGAGACATAGGCACCGAGATGACTCCATTGGGAAGTTCCACCACTTCTTGGTGCTATACTCTTTTCACGTTCTCGTCTCCAGCTCGCCATAACACTCCTGCCAGTAGGTCCGGTCCATTGGCCTTAGAGAACTCAAGCAGCACCATCAACCCCATTGACATTTAGCAGTTGCAAGAGTGCCATTTGGCCAAGCTGCAACTGGGAACGCAATACGATTCCCTGGCATCAAATTGGAGCTCAAGGCAAGAGGAAGAGGAGGACATATCGAAGAGCTTGAGACACTTTGAAACATGTGTTGCTAGTAGGAAAAGTGTCTCTGATTCTAGAGCTGCTGCTTGGGAGGAAGACGAGAAAACGAAATGCTGCCTCAGGTAAAGAATGGTTGCAGAATCTATCAGCATCGTCATATATAGTCTAATCTGAATTCGAAAAACTTTTCTGAATTTGCGGTGCAGATACCAGAGAGAGGAAGCAAAAATACAAGCTTGGCTGAATCTTCAAAATGCAAAAGCAGAGGCACAATCGAAGAAGCTCGAGGTAATGCAAACTTCTTATGCTTATATACCGTATTCATGGATCTTCATGCATGGTTTAACTTAGAACTGGTACTTCATGATGTTTCTTTTCCTTTTAGCAACATCACTACAGCTTTTGGCATTTTCCATTGGAACTTTGTTATATGTCATTAGTTGCTTATTAAAGTAAAATGGGTTGGGATTGATGCAAAACCATGTGAAGACAGTTGAATTTATAGTCTCAATACTTTAAGGCAATCAATAACATTATGCTGTAATGCATGCTTATTCTTGAACAATTCTTTTGTCCTCTCGTTGTTGTTTTCACGATCTCGAGCCCTTCGAAGCTCTGGAACACCTTCCATCCACTTTTTTCCATTTTCTTCACCGGTCTACCTCTTTTGGTGTGTCTTCCTCATTTAAAAACACTTAAGTCCTAGCTAGTTCCCATGTCTTGTTCCTACTTTGAATGAATATCTTATAGAGAATTGATCCACCCATTTGTTAAGGATAGTTTTTGGTAAAATAAGTTTTGATGACTGTTTGAACTTGTTGGAACAAATTTTTGGCTAAACATGTTTTATGGCAGTTTGTATCATAGTTTTCAAAATCGGACCGGAGATCGACCCGGTGGGCTGGCCGATCTCCAGTCGGACCGGTTCGACCGGTCGGAGCAATTTTTTTTATAAAAAAACTCTATTTTTTTTAAATATATATAGGTATATAGATAAAAAAATTATGTAATAAATTAATAATAACATATAATCATACTATATTTTATAAAATATCCCAAATAAAGTATCCATACGAATATTTAATCTCGAATCGAAAATAAAAAAATAAACTAGATAATATTTTCCAGGCGCACCACCCAGTTTTCTGGTCGGACTATCCGGTTTGACCAAAAAATCCCAAAAAACCCCCAGTTTGTAAGGTACCCGGTTGGATTATCAATTTCTGACAGGTGGAGTGTCTGATTCGCGGTCTAACTGGTCGGATCGCCAGTCGGACTGCCAATTTAAAAACAATGGTTTGTATGGATAATCGAAGGCAATTTATAAGCTTTCGGCATAACAAGCTTTGGTAGAGCAAGTTTGTTTTCTTATTCAAAATTTGATACAAAGTAAACTACAATGATGCATAATACATAAACTACTTTACAAATATACTTAATATAATGACTGTCCTGAAAATAAATTTTTTAAACTTCAGCTCTTCTTTAAGTAACTTTATAGGCTGATCTTGTTCTTCAATCTAAACTTCTAGTAAACTACACTTGTCTTTTAACTTTTTCAAGTTTCATCTCTAGCACAAAAGCATCCTCTTTCATAATCTTCAATAACTTCTAAATAATCGACATCAGAAAAGAGAGGCAATATACATTTTTTCTTAATAGTACCGAAAAGCGATGACAACAAATCTATTCGCCACTTGCAAGGTGGTAGATCTTGCAACATGAAGAAATTACATTTTTTCTCAGTATATTTGTTGTAATGTCCATATCCGCAGAATTGTCTCCCATCATTTTGTGATTTTTTTTCATTTGCAATATTGAGGGGATACTACAACCATATGTCTTTACCTTACATATCTCGGAATTCATTCTCAGTTGATTTTCACGAGATGGGAAAGAGGAATTTTAGAAAGGGTGGTCTAGGTTTTCACGAGAAAGGGAGATGGGACTCTTAAAAGTGTTTCCTGGGTTGTTGGATGGTTGGGTTTCATATAGAGATTGGGTTTCATAAAGAGACAGATAGAGGAGAAGGCAAAGGGTTTCACGAGGAGGCTGGTAGAGGGGAAGGAAGACTTTGTGAAAATTTTAAAGTTCAGGAAAGTGAGATTGTTTGGAAATGATGGGGAGTTATTTGAAAAATAATAAATTAATTTCGTATTATTTTAAAAAATATAAAAATGGGAAACATCAGCAATATTGATTTAAAAAAAAACTCAGAGTCAGATGCCACACACGCACTTAAATGACATTATTTTAGTTCGAGGCAAGAGAAGTGTTGATCGTGAAATCTTTTTGAAACCTCATGATTTTTTTGATGATTTTGAACGAAAAGTTGGTAAGTGTCAAACTATGAAACCATAAGATACTAAAGTGAACTCTTTCCAAAATAATTTAAAGAATATTCTATACATGGTAAGAAATAAATTTGCTAAAGAACCCATTTTAAAGTCAACCATTCAAATGGTAAGTACTGATTTTTCAAATATTTAAATGGTAAGTAATTCACTTGGGAACATTTTTTGTTCCATTAGCATTAATTATGGTTCCATACAAACCGAATTTATCAAGGATTCAAGATCATGGTTTCTAATGGTCAAAAAACATATCATGGTTTCTATATAAAGTGTGCAGCATTAAATACCAGCAGGATTTAAGAGCAATATAAATAGTAGATTAAGGTATTAAGCGATTACTATCTTATCACTGAAAGCTAAATATTAGAGTTGCATCACCACTGACATCAACAATGGCAAAAATCTCATCCACCTTTTTAACCATTTTCATGATTCTGACTCTTTCCTCCATCACCAAATTTTCAAATGTACATTTTCTAAATCTATTTCTCCTGTAAAGGTTTTGTAGAAAATATTTCCATTACAGTAAATACGATATTTCTGTAAAATCGTATATATCCATAAATATATTGGTAACTTTTCAAGTACTCCATAATTTTATGATATTTAGATTCATTTAATACTCATAAAATTTATATCATATTTGCAGGCTGGCAAAGAAGGGTCCCTCACACCAGCACGTAAGTCCATTTACGAAGATTTTATTTATATAACATTCAGTTTTAAAATAAAAATATTACCACCCGATATTTGATCAAAAAGAAATTCATAACTGATAAAACTAATGTATTATGAAATGTTGTTAAACATGGAACGGAATGCTACCATCTCATTCCCTAGTTCGATTGATCCACTCAGTCAGACCACATATATATTTTAAATTAATCTATTATGAAAAATATTTAATATTAAATCTATTTCCCCAAATCTTATTTTTAAAAATCATCTAATTTAATCTTTTTAATAAAAAAAATAGAAAAAAAACTTTGAATTATTTGATCTCGAACATACGGTCAACAAGATTGACAACTAGAAAAAGTAACATCTTGGAAAAGATTTCATAGAATTTGAAAATTATTATTTTTCTTCAATTATTAGAATACATTGTGCAACCAAAATAATCTTACAGAAATTGGCCACCAATACAAATAAATATTATTTGTGTATAATAGGTAATAATAAATTTATTATCATGAATATTTGCAGAATGCGCGGGTGCATGCAACTATAGATGCTCAACTACCCCGCTTACGAAGACATGCTTGTTCTTCTGCAACGAATGTTGCCAGAAATGTCTGTGTGTTCCATCAGGCACATATGGTCATAAGGAAGAATGTCCATGCTACAACACTTGCGCACCATGGAAGGAGGACCCAAGTGTCCTTAATTGGGTTTAAGCTTATATAAATTTTACCATTTTTACTTTGTCCAATGAGTGGCATGATGTATTACAAAATAAATAAATAATGAGTATGAGAAATAATATTTACTTGTTATGCTTATTTATAAACTTGTCAACGTAGAGCCGTCTACCAATCAACAATAGAACAATAATTAATACAAGAGATCTAGTTGGAACAAATTTTGAGGGAAAGCAATTAGAACAATTGACAAACTTAGGAGTTCAAACCATCGTAGCCTAGCTGCGTCATCGCGAGTTCGGGACGAAGAAATGAAGATTCCTCGAAAATAAAATGAAGAGTCGGAACAACTTTTCTACCAGGCTAGACTCCTCCAAATTAAAATGAAGATTATAATGGAAGACTGTCATGTAATTACGTTAAGATAAACACTATCAAATTAACTATGTTTCTTAGATATGTTAATATCCGATTATATAGGTGTGAAATTTACAGTGATTTGAATGACTAACTTCATAAATGATATGAATCTGATCAACAAGAAGTTTCAAGCTCAGTTCAATCGATTAATTCAAGAATTTTGGGCTCATACTAGTTCGTGCAAGTCCGTAGACATCCAAGGAGTCCATGCAAATACACATGATAGGAGCTATTTTGGATGCATAGCATCTATTTTGGACGTCTAGAATGCAAGCATCAAGCTAAATTGGAAGAATGGATTTTCTAAGATTCAACTTTAAACTATTTAGCAAAGTCAATAGTTTTGATTAGAAAATTATATTCGAGCAACCTTTGGCTTGTGTAGGACTAAGACATTTTGAAACTTCTTAAATAAGTTTGATTTGTTTCTT
Organism: Hypericum perforatum; assembly: GCA_012979155.1. Classification (NCBI taxonomy): domain Eukaryota; kingdom Viridiplantae; phylum Streptophyta; class Magnoliopsida; order Malpighiales; family Hypericaceae; genus Hypericum; species Hypericum perforatum. Next base: position 214,873 of record SOPF01028139.1, read on the forward strand.
GTTTTAATTTGCCTATTCCAGCCAAACTTGTTCCTTTTTAGGAGCTATTTTGATTAGGAATTTTTTGTATTTTGGACCCTATTTAAAGAGGCGTTATTAATGAGAAGAGAAGAATAATTTTAATAGGAAAAATGTGGCTTTGCCTCTCTTGGTTCTTTAGAACTATTTAAACATAGCGAAGTGATTCTATTTGTTCACCTTTCGACTTATCAAACGGATTTACATCACTATTTGTGGCATCTTCACCAGATCAAGGTTTGCGTTTTCATTATTGCTACGGGTCAAAGCCAATATTGAGGTTCAGTGTAAATGAGCAAGGCTTCAGGTCAAGGTCAACACCATCCTGGAGTAGACGCTCCAAGTTGAGTGAGTTCCTCATGGAATTCATATCATTTGGTATCAGAGCTTGTCACGACCCAAATTCAGGTCGCTGACATGGCACTGGGCCACGCTCTCCAAACTGAAGAGTCGCGGTCCAGCCAGCCTCATACGTACACACAAATATTATAGGGTGGAAGCGTAATCATTGTAGAAGCATATTTCATATATATTACAATATTCTTATTCAAGATACTAAAATTCATACATAAGGTCTTACATATGTATAACGGAGCGACACGGCTAAGATCACAAAGAGAAATACTATCCAGAGACTTCAAGAACTTGGGATGAAGGCTATAGGTTTATAGACAAATAACAAACTTATTTCTCCAGATGCCAATGATCCTTAAACTTCGCCACCTGAGGAGGGAGGGGGTAAGTACTTGGAAGTACTTAGTAGAGGATATTAAAACTAACTTATAATTAACTAACCAATCACATGCATTGACTCAAATTCATGCATAGACAATTGGTACAAAATTCACATTTAGCACTTCACAAGTAATTCAATCATAACCAAAGACAAATTCATAAATCATACACAAACACGTTCCGACCCTAATGTGGCATCACGAATGCCATATCATATTCACAAATCATACACATAGACATGTTCTGACCCGAACTTGGAGTCGCGAAGGCCAAATGAATGGATGGACTTCGGATAGGTCTAGAATGTGTCACTTCCTCTCACAACACTGGGATACCATATCTTACAGCACTTTCATAATCAAACTCTGTCGGCCATATCATAATCGTACCAAATCCAATGTATCCCCAAAATATGTGCACATGTGCCAACATCCCTGGTTGGTCATGGGTAGACCTCATTGTCCGCCATCTCATAAATTGACTCACATATATCATACAGAAATTCATGATCTCAAATCATAATTCATAATCCAAAACTCATGATTTCCAAAACCATGCATAAACCAAAAATTATGAAAGCACACAAATCAAAAACTCACATTCACAATCCATCAAATAACCACATAATCATCATATCAAAGCAAAGTCACAAGTTTATAACAAACAATGTTAGCCAAAATAGAGGTTAAGGATAATATCACCCTACCTTAACCCAAATTGTCCAAATGCTCCAAAAGTGATCCTGTGATACCCCGTATATGGATTGTATGAACCGCTTAAGTGATTTGATTGTTACTATCCATACTAACAAGGTGCACCTTCTTTTCGGGCACACATCCTGAAAAAACTTCAAAGTTAAACGCGTTTGGCCGAGGATAGGATCAGGATGGGTGACCTCTTGGGAAGTTTTCCCAGGGTGCGTGCGAGTGAGGACAAAGTACATAGGAAAGACCCGTGTTGGTACAGTGGAGCCAGTCGATTAAATTACGGGGCATTACATTTGGTATCAGAGCGACCTCGACTTGTATGGTGTGATTCGGGGACCGAATGCACCTACAAGTGAGAGATTCTGGGATTGTGTGTATCTGGCACGACGAGGACGTCGCGTATTTAAGGATGAGTGAATGTGATACCCCGTATATGGATTGTATGAACCGCTTAAGTGATTTGATTGTTACTATCCATACTAACAAGGTGCACCTTCTTTTCGGGCACACATCCTGAAAGAACTCCAAGGTTAAACGCGTTTGGCCGAGGGTAGGATCAGGATGGGTGACCTTCTGGGAAGTTTCCCAGGTGCGTGCTAGTGAGGACAAAAGTATGCTGAAAAGACCCGTGTTGGTACAGTGGAGCCAGTCGGTCAAATCACGGGGTGTTACAGATCCACTCTTCACTTTACGATCCTTAATGCTCGATTTCCAATATATGATCAACTAAACAAGAGAAATAACCCTCTATCAACATCAACCTCTCAAACACAAAGGAAATGGGAATTTAACTTTAAAGTCCTAAATATCAAATCCTCACATAAAGTCTCCAAAAATATAAACAAAAGTCCTCTAATCCAATACCAAAGCATAGTTCATCAATAAGCCTCCTCAAATCATTAGCCAAACCTCAACATTCACACATGCTCTTCATCAAGTTCATACCAAAAGTTCACCAAAATGTACACAACAACCCTCCAATCTCATCATCAAAGTATAGTTCAACATCTAAAATCATTATATCTCCATTCAATCCTCAACATACCTCAAACTTCAAATCATCCAAAAAGGATCCAAAAAATCTGAATATGGAATGCATTTGGTTCTTCTCTGAAAAAGGATCCAAAAAATCTGAACATAGTTGTCTCCCTAAAGTGGTGTACATTGCTTTGTGTTTATGAACAAAGATTTTATGACAAGAAAATATCTGAAACCCATTTTTTTGTCTGAAGATCAACTAAGATATTGAGAAATTTCTTATGACAAATTTTCTTATGATTTCTTATATAATTCAATTTAAATGTGTATTATCGAGACTAATAAATATCTGGTAACAAATCATATACAATTACAACAAAATTGCCGCATGTGATTCTAATATAAAAATCTATTGTGAAGAAATCCTAGTTGATAGACTAAATGAATCAGATAAAAATCTTTTGAGATAATGTGGTAATAAAACGAAAAATGAAAGAAAAGACATTTAAGGGAAAGATAAGGATTTCAACCCAAATTTAGTAAAAGTGGAAACTTTCAAAGTCACTAATTTATCTTTGCTAATGCAAATTTCAAAGTAATTCGTGCATGCCATGTTAGAAAAAAAAACAAATTCTCAATCTTTCTTTGTAGAAAGCTTACATTTGCACCATATAAAATTACACACATAAAAACAGATCTATACAAAAATTTGACATAAAACAAAGTAACCTGAATCAGCAAATGGGAGAAAAAAAATTGGGAGGAGATAAAAAAATCTCATCCCAATTCTATACTTGTTAATTAAATTTTAACATCTAGCAATTAAGGGCACAATCAGCAAGCATTCCATAAGTGAAATGAATAATCTTACAATTGGAATGTCAGATGAACTCCTGCACATCCCGATATTGCAAATTAAAGATATAGGAAGGAATCAATCAAGACAATCAACAACAATTGGAGATCCGATTAAAATCAAGATGAAATCCCTACAACGGCTAACTCCACTTGTCTTTCTTCCTTAATTAGAATATAGAATCTCAGTAATTAGGTTATAATTAGTTCGCAATTAGGTCTGTAGCTGTGTATATATTTTGCTCAGTAATACAATTTAATTACATTCAATTATTCAATCTTTCATGGTATCAGAGCCAAACCATTCTCACTAAAAATTTAATGTCTCTTTCCCAAACTCGCAATGGCTGATAGAACCACCAGCCACAACGATTCCCCTGTCCTTGCTCACCAAGCTCAGGGATGACTGTACTGAGACCAGCCTCGATAGATCCCACTATCCTAAAAAGGAGGGATAATGAGGACAAAATTTTCAAAATCCTAATGAGCAGCCTATCATCTATCTCAAAGCAACCAAAGCAGCTGTCCACTTGGTCGATGTTCCTACAACCTCCATTAAAAGGCTGTTTGCCAAGTGACTCCTCGATGGAAAGACAGAAAACACCTCATGGAGTCTTAACTGCCGCGCAAACTGTAAATGGCCTGCAAAACTACAACAATCTCGATCGGGTTTCAAGGCAATGTTTTTTATATGTCCAGACTGTAATGGTGATTGCTGTTGAATAGCCGATGCTCTTTCTTCGAATCAAAAAATTGGCTGGAAGAATTGACAGACCAACAAAAACCCGGTGCTCGGAGAGGGTTTAGTTTCCCTTAGTTGCATATCAAATTTGTATATGCAATTAGCAAGAGTGCTGTCGACCTCGGAGAGGGTTTTATCCTGATAGATCATAGATGGTCCTTCAGCTTCAATCCTTGCCTGAGTCTTGATGGCAACGTCAACAGCCATCACGCCAAGCCAGGGATTTCCTTCTGTTTTTGATGCAGAAATCGGAGAAGTTCGAATATTGGAAGGACATGGTCTTCAACTATTGACCACAAGGGAAGACCGACCTATAGAAGAATATTGGATAAAGACTTGTCAAGAGACTGAAAAAACTAAACTCTGTGAAGAATGCTGACTTAATGTGCCGTTAATCCAGATCCGAAAGAAACTAACTAGTTATCAGTTGGGAGCAAGGCCATGAAATTGTCGTTCGTCTTTCTGATGCAAAACACTAGGCAAACTCCTCAACAAAATTAGTGCTCTTGTTAACAAAATTAAAGCTCTTGTTAACTAGCTGCAGAGACAACTCACATCAAAAATGCTAATCGTAAGCAAGACGGGACAAAAGACGGCCATATGCAGATTCGGTCCTGCAATAGAGTTTAATTGAAAGAGGATGCAAAAAATGTAGAACCAAATGCTATAATACTTATATTTAAGGCTGAATGAGACTTAAGTTAAGGTCGCCCATGTTCCGAAACATCCACAAGTTTGCACATTTTGTCCGCTTCAATCCCGGCTTGCCCTTTTTAAAGATTTACGCATTGTGGGTTGGACACTTATCCTATGTCGTAGCTCTTAGAATCTACTAGTTACAGATAAGATATGGGTTTGTGTCTATTAATTTTAATTGGTTTGTCGAGGCATGTATTAAAGATGAAATAGAGCAAAAGATCAAAACATGATACATGGCAAAATTTGACATCCCAGAGGCCCTTAAGAGCTTTACTTACAACTTAGATATTGCCTCCTCGCTTGATCAAGTGGTCAAAATTCAAGCCTTCGTCTGAGCCCTTGAGGAGTGGGTCGACCTCTATATAACAAAATGTTACATATTGCAATTTTTTGCCAATTTCGAAGGCTGGAAGCCTTGTCTACGCTACAAGCTGTATGTGAACCAAATTAGAGATTTTTTGCAAAACTATATTAAATGTTGGTGTGGTAGTTCTTGGTGATTTGATTGTAGAAAATAAATTTGAAATTTAAGTTGGTATTTTTGTTAATGAAAATAATATAAACCTATAATATGTGAATTCGAATATAGCTGATGAAATATTGCATTTGTGTTGATGTTTTTATAATATTTTTGTCAACAATAACACAAGGTTGTCAAAATCGGGATTTCACTAGAAATCGTTTGAGAAAAAAAAAATGTAAATCGTGAAATCGTAAAACAAATCGTAAGATTTTACATAATTGATAAAATTATAAATATATTGGAAAAATAAATGTAACATACATATATTAATTTACTAATAAGTCACAAATACTCATTGTCTCAAAAATTATCTTGAAACATAATTTTGTCAAACTATCTATATCAAATAAATTTACTAATAAGTCACAAATACTCATGATAATTTATATTATACTAATTAATAAATATTTAATATCTATATCAAAATTAAGTAAGAGTTTAATATTATTTTCAATAAAATAAATCTTTAATTAGAAAATTCCAACTCTAAAACCAAAAAAATTTATTATTTTAAATCGTAGATTTTAGGATTTTAAGATTTATAGCTAAGATTTCATAGATTTCACTCAAGTCCTGATTTTGCAAGAATATATCTCTTTTTGCCTATTTTAAATCGTAAAATCTTAAGATTTTAAGAGTTAAATCTAGATTTTAACAACCTTGCAATAACACCAACAACTTGAATTGAAAATTTGATCTTCTATTGAGCTAGATATTCATTGCATAGCTTGATATACTAGCACTTGACATTAGATCCATTCACAAGATTGTAGCAGCTTACTTGTGTTCTCAGTTCGTACAGAAGGCAACATAAAACCCATTACTACAATAATAAGCTTCTATAATAAGAACATTTTAGTAACTGTTATTGGCGATCACCATAATAAAAGTCTATAAAGTTTCTAAAATAAGAAAAAGGAGAACTTGGGGACATTAGAAAATTTTTATATCCACCGCAGACATTCGAAACACGCTAGTATTAGTAGACAAGCAAGTTCTAAGGCAATCTGAGTTGCAAATGACAAACATCAGCAAAAAAATAAACGATCCATTTGATATTTATAATATTTGGTAGACGATCCATTTGGTATTGAATCAGAGCTATTCAGTAAAGGTACACAAACAGGTTGAATTGCGGATTTTCCATTCACACTTGAAGCACCAAGCACCACCACACTCGCATTTAATACAGGTGAAGTAAGATAGTCCAGTTCGGTTCACATAGAGCCTGCAGAATGGACAAGGCTTCCAGTGTTCGGATTTGACAAGAAGCTCCAACATGCGACTTTTGATTTTGCGGAGGCTGCGCTCTCCCTCGAGGGCTCGGATAAAGGCCTTCACCTTGATAGCTTGCTCAGGAGAGGAGGCACGATTAATGATGTAATTACAGCTCTCAATGGCTTCCTCGATAGTCATCAATGTACCTGATATTGATTTTCCATTGTGTTTCATCTTCAGGACATGCCCGGCCAAACCAATCTTCTTTTTCGCGGAGGGAGTACACATCATAGGGGGTACATTTGTAAGCCTCTAGTTTGTCCCCTTTATCAGGAAAATCATTGACTATACAGTTGCGGATGACATTACAACTCCAAAGGGCCACCTCGAGCTCGCTGGTGCACATACTTGTTCATATCTTCTGCTCAGCTGGATCTTTGGAGTAGAGCTTGAAATACCCACAATCCACATTAGCTCTCTTGAAAGAATCTGGAGGTATGCAAAGCTCCTCTTGTTCCTTTGCCTTTGTCTTAGCATGTCATAAAATAAGTGTCAAATTTATGGTCCGAATTATTTACCATCACAAGTCGATTATAAAGCCCAGTGTACTAAACCAAATTCATCACAACCCCAATTCGAGTTTTAGATCCAGGCCCGCCCAGTGTTCCAAACCAAAACTCTCATAAGCCCAATTCGAATTCCCAAAACCCTAATCCCAAGATCTCCTAAGACCCTAAGCCCTAATTCACCTAGTCCAATTTACCCTAAATCCTAAGCCTAAATCGATCTTCTAAACCCTAGGCCCCAATTCAGCTAGGTTCAATATACTGAACCCTAACCCAAAGCCCAATCACAATCTAATTTACGGTCTAAGGTCTTCCAAATACTATAATACACATATTTAAGGCTAAACGGGACTTAAGTTAAGGTCGTGCATACTCAGAAACATCCACAAGGTTGCACATTTTGTCCGCTTCAATCCCAACTTGCCCTTTTTAAAGATTTACACATTTTGGGTTGGACACTTACTCTATCTCGTAGCTCTTAGAATCTACTGTTTATGGATAAGATGTGAGTATGTGTCTATTAATTTTAATTAGTTTGTCGAGGCGTGTACTAAAGATGAAACACAGCAAAAGATCAAAACTTGATACATGAAAAAATTTGATATCCCAGAGGCCCTTAAGAGCTTTACTTACAACCTTGATCGTGGTTTCTCGCTTGATCAAGTGGTCAAAATTCAGGCTTTCGTCTGAGCTCTTCAGGAGGAGTCTGACCTCTGTAAAACAAAACGTTACATGTTGTAGTTTCTTGCCAATTTTGAAGGCTGAAATCCTTGTCCACGCTACAAGCTGTATGTGAACCGAATTAGAGATTTTTTGCGAAACTATATTAAATGCTGGTGTGGTAGTTTTTGGTGCTTTGATTGTAGAAAATAAATTTGCAATTTAAGTTGATGTTTTTCTTGATGAAAATATTAACATCGAAAACACCAACAACTCTAGGAAAAATTTTGAGCTATAAATGCTTCTCTAATCTTACATGTAAATATTGTATTCCGAAATTGATACGACGAGTTCGCACCGTTTGGTAAAAAAAATCATCTTATTGAGAAGGCTGGTTAACAAATTTCAGAAGACTGGTATAGACGGCAATTGACATTATTCTCTCTCTGAAAAAAACAAGGAGACAAGTACTCCAGAGGATTAATCTCCGAAGGTTGTACATAAACAAGCACATATGCCAATATGGGAAAGAAGCCTCAACAATCTGACGTTGACTTTTCCAAAGCTTTAAACCAATTGCGCTTTCGAGTAGCGGTAACCACATATTGCTACTTGGGAGATTATATTTAGGGAAAATTACCCTCAGACTCCTCGGGTTTGCGAAAATTCGTGTTTTAGCCCTCCTATTTTTTTTTATTATCATTCAACCCTTGACTCTTGTCAAAAGTATATAATTTAGCCCCTGTCGCCGGAATCCGGCGATTTCTCCGGCGAAATGGCACCTAAGATTACTAAAATACCCTTTTCCTTTAAAAAGTAAAAAAATAAATTGAAATACAATAATAATTCGTATTGAGCTGAAATTTTTCAGGATGCATCCTAACAATATACATGATTTACGTAAAATATTTCAGAAATTTGGAGACACGGAAGTATTTTTTTTATTTTCCAACGTGTCAAAATGTTGTAAAATCATATAAAATAGAAAAATTGTCTAATTGGGCTGAAACTTGTCCTATGTGTTCTTAAGCATATTTAGTGAATTTAGGACCTAAAACTTGTTCTATGTGTCCTTTAGCATCTTTACTAAAGACTCCATCTTTAGTAAAAAAATAAATTAAAACTCTATATTTTTGGTATCCGCAGACTTTTTCAAAATTGGCTCATGAGAATCCAGAATTTTTGATTCCTAAATTCATTAAATATGCTAAAAGACATATGGGACAAGTTTCATCCCAATTAAACAAATTTTCTATTTTATATGATTTTACAAAATTTTGGCACATTGGAAAATAAAAAAAATACTTTTGTACCTCAAAAATTTCTGAAATATTTTACGTAAATCTTGTATATTTTTAGGATGCTTCATAAAAAATTTTAGCTCAATACAAATTACGATTGTATTTCAATTTATTGTTTTACTTTTTAAAGGAAAGGGGTATTTTAGTAATCTTAGGTGCCATTTCGCCGGAGAAATCGCCGGATTCCGGCGACAGGGGCTAAATTATACATTTTTGACAAGATTCAAGGGTTGAATGATAATAAAAAAAATAAGGAGACTAAAACACGAATTTTCGCAAACCCGAGGAGCCTGAGGATAATTTTCCCTTATATTTAACCTTAATTTTGTCTGGGATCATCGGAAGATAACTTAAAAATAGACGAGAATGACTTTACATCATGTTCATGTCTAAATCTCGCCTACAATTTTTAATATGACATACGTGATTTTATTGGCGTGTATTATTCTAAGTAAATCAAAATTTTATTTTGAGAATAACAATTAAATTAAAGATATCAAAGATATCTAAATGTTGATTTTGCATTAACACTTTAGAAAAATGTCTAATTATGATGAATATGTTTTTCATTCATAAAACTTAAAGCAATGTTTAAATTAATAATTTTGTGAGTATCTAAATATTGAAAAGAAATGGTTCATAAAATTTAAAGTAACGTCTAACTTCAAATTTATTTTCATTTGAACTAATTGAGGTTTTAAACAAAGTAGTGGCTACAAACATAGTCGTCATGAGTCGATATATAGAACGTCAGAATTGTTTGTTTTCCTGGGCGGGCCCAGTTGGGCCTCGAAGGCTTGGACCATCTAGACTAAGCCCAGAGACCAGAGCCATCGCTCATCAGTTGCTCCTTTTGCAGTGTCCAAGACAAGGGTTAATATCTTACCACTCTTAAAGTTGTTCTTTGTTCCCTTTCTTTCTTTACATTTTTTTTATACAAGTCTTCATTTTTTATAATTGAAGTTAAATTTAGCTACGGAGTTGAATATAAGATATTGAATATACTACTTTGTAAGCCGTTCAAAAAATAATATAATATTTTTTTCTGGCGGAAGAAAAAGACGATATACTAAATATATAGGGTAGAACCTAAATGTTCTACAAACTATATTGCAGAGCAGCTATGGAATGTGACTTGCCATTGTCCCTTATATTAAGTGTAAAAAAAGATTGGCCCGTTATATTCAGTGACCAAACATAAAATGCCAAATGAAAGTTTGCACCGAATCGGAAAAAACCTGTCTTCCTTTACCTCGACACCTAACGTAGCATTTCCAATGATCCCATTACTGGAAACGCATTGGAAATACCCAGAGATTTTTTTTTATTAAGAAAGGTGTATGCATTTCCTTTGTTTAGTTGGATTCCAACTGGGCAATGAAATCCTAAGTTTCTACTCCAACTACTTGGATTGAGGCTCTAACAAAAAATTTCGACTTTGGATAATACCACATGAATAACCACCATCCTAGCAACAAATGTAATGAGACTGTGGACGGTCTGCCGAATAATGTCCAAATAGTATAATGGAGAAAGGGAACAATAGACAACTTGATTGATATGAAGTGATAAAAGCAATTCAATTAAATAAATTTAACGGTTTAGTTTTGGTTTAATTGAACGCTTATTAAACTCAAGCTTTGCCTATAGAGATGAATTTCTGAAAGAATATAGATCCCATATTGTCTCTTAAGAGTGCTGGAGGTACATTATGGATGCATAATGCATAATGTTTGATTTAATTTGTAAAACTGCGGTCTGCGGGATGCTAAAATAGGTTACTTCTACCGTTCATCTTATTCACAAATTTCCAAAATCATAAACCGACAATCCATTACGCAAAATGACATATGGAAGTCGAAGAAAAATACATTGTTTTAATTTTTTTATTTTTTGGAAACAGCAGTTTTTGACTCCTGTAACAAATGAACCCCGAATAAAATCTCGACTCCAAATACAACTTTTAATCGTGGAAAGGAAAAAGGAAGATATATATAAGACCAAATCTTCAAGGTTTGACGAAGAAAGAAGGTGTTACACCGAAAAGATGATAAAAACTTAAAAAGTAAAGATATGGTGAAAAGTGTATACGGAACTTTATCCTAGTTTACTAGATTTCCTGTCGTCAGGATTCAGGAAGCGGGATCAGATTTGGTGCTGGACCCGCGTGTCCAGCACCATGCTGGACACACGGATTCGATGGTGTAAACACGCAGATTCGATGGTTGTTTTTTTTATTCGATGGTTTGTATATATATATCTGATTCGATGGTATGGTGTGTTGTGATTCGATGGTATGGTATGCTTGATTCAGTGGTATAAAATGTCTCATTCGATGGTTTGACATCCGATTCAATTATTTGTATATTGTGATTCGATATTTTATATATTCTGATTCGATGGTTCGGTATGCATGATTCGATGGTATAAAATGTCTGATTCAATGGTTCGATGGTATGGTATAACCCTAAACCATACCATCGAACCATTGAATCAGACATTTTATACCATCGAATCATGCATACCATACCATCGAATCACAATATACAAATAATTGAATCGGATGTCAAACCATCGAATGAGACATTTTATACCATTGAATGAGACATTTTATACCATCGAATCATGCATACCATACCATCGAATCAGAATATATAAAATATCGAATCACAATATACAAACAATTGAATCGGATGTCAAACCATCGAATGAGACATTTTATACCATCGAATCAGACATTTTATACCATCGAATCATGCATACCATACCATCGAATCAGAATATATAAAATATCGAATCACAATATACAAACAATTGATTCGAATGTCAAACTATCGAATGAGACATTTTATACCATCGAATTACAACACACCATACCATCGAATTACAACAGACCATACCATCGAATCAGACATACATACAAACCATCGAATAAAAAAACAACCATCGAATTCGGGTGTTCCGACCACCGAATCCGCGTGTCCAGCATGGTGCTGGACATTTAAAGTCCAGCACCAGATCCAAATCCTCAGGAAGCACGTCATCCCGCGGATGTACTTGTATTATGTTCATTTTTATTTGATTATTAATATTTTAATCGAATATTATCAAATATATTAAAAATGGCATCTCTCAAAAACCAATTATTTTGGTTTTGGAGAGTGTTGCGTTGCTCCTCCCAATGCCTCTATTTACGCTCTACTTCACATTTCAAGGGGTTATTTCTGTTCATGCAATAGTTTTGGAAGTGTATTGTACTCGTTGGAAACTTTCAACCACGTTAACCAAATTTTCTGTTGTTAGAATGAAACTCTTACAATTTACAAGTACTATTTGCAAAAAAAAAATTTCTTTATAAACTCAAATATGAGCAAGTAAGCGTTTAAAAAACAACTCTCTACTTTTAAATCAACTAAATACTACAAATTTAGATTGCCAAATAATCTCATTACATAATCAGACATTAACCAAAATTTCATCACAACTAGTGCCAACAATGTAACATATATCAAAAGCAAAATAATTAAGTAAATTCTTCTGTAAATTTTTTTTAACAATGATTTAACATTAAACACCCTACCATTCCTATATTCCGTTAATTATTTTATTATGACTATTATTAATACAATGGGACCATAATGGACCTTCCAATAGTCCACTTATAGTATAAAAAGCGAACATAATTCTTTTTTTCTGGGAAACCTAATACCTCAGTCTACTACACATGGATTATTCAATTTCCCCACCTCCGACTCTGCTTCACCAGCCAAGCAACCAACCCTCACTAGTCGACAAAGGAACGATCACTCTTCTTAGAAAACTGGTATAAAATCTGGCCGAATTATTATCAATAATGATAATTATTAAGAAAGTTAATTAAACTTATATTGATATTACGTTCAAAAAATATATAACATTATTAATCTGTATAAATATATAAAACAAAAAAAGCGTTGCTGGCTGATTGTGTATCCACAGTAGGGTCACAAATAGAACAGTATTTTAGGCCAAAGTTCCTGGGTTTTCAGTCAAAGCTTTTGCCTCTTTGAGCTAAGCTCTCAAGAGTTGTCACTTTCTTCTGTTCAGACCAGACCAGACCAGTGTGTCCCATTTCTCTGTCTTTCCTTCTCTTCTTCCTCTGCTTTGGTATGAGTAACCAAAGTTAGTGCAACACCAAACAACAGCAGCTATGGATCTATCAGGCCACAAATACTTGCAATCTCCTCCTCCTCTTGTGTTTGGTCCTAGCAATGTGGTATGAAAAGATTCCATATTTACTTGTTTTCTAGCCTCATTGTCACTTTAGCTCAACTGGGTCTTTGAGATTTCAGGGTTTTGTTCAATGTAGGAGCCAAGGAGTAAGGAGTACTCATCATTGGGGGACAGCTTGGAAGACCCACTTTGCAAGCTTAATCTCAAGGAGACATCCGAGTTTGTGAGGTCATTCCCAACGAGGAGGGAAGGGGTGAGCCTTGTGGGGAATAGGAGAGGAGTGGTAGAGTCTCCTTCGACGCCCGGAAGGCCGGTGTTTAGCTTCAGCAGCAGCTCCATTGCCAAGAAGGCTGTACCTTCCAAGTGGGATGATGCTGAGAAGTGGCTGATAAGCAGCTCCTCTTGCCACGAGTCTCCTGCCCACAACAACTTTTTAATGAAGTCGTCTTCTTATAATGAGAATGGAAAGGTTCATAGCTATAAGAAAGGTGAGAACTTTAATAAGAAAGGTGAGAACTTTAGCCAGCAAGTGGAGGAGAAGTCAAGGGTCACCCAGGAAAAGGTCTCTAAGCTTGTCTCTGGTTTGCAAGGAGGATTGACTTTAGACCAATGTGGCCCTGGCGTTGCATATGGTGCTTGTGTTCCTGGAGATATGTTTCTTAAAGGTAGCTTTTATCTCAATTCTTATGTGGAATTTTAACATCCTGTTGGCTTTTACTTCATTAGATGTTGTAAAGTACTGAGCTTTTTGTGTTGCTTTTTTTCCCCCTCGGAGTGGTATCAGAAATATATCATCCAAATAAACCTTCTTTGACATGCAACAAGCTGAAGGCTTTAAATTTCATAAACTAGTCCTTCCTTCCTGAAATGGTTACACTTGACTGAATGAATTGCATTTGCTTTACAACTACTGCAGATAAGTTCACCGACGACGTTGAACCAGTTTTGCCAAAGTTTAGATACACAGAGCCATTGAAAGAAGGGTTTTTCTTCAAGAACTCAGCCAGTGAAACCATGAAGGATGCTGGTACTGGTGTCCTTGTTCCGGTAAAACACAGAGACATGGGCACCGAGATGACTCCATTGGGAAGTTCCACCACTTCGTGGTGCAATACTCCTATCACGTTCTCGTCTCCAGCTCGCCATAACACGCCTGCCAATAGGTCCGGTCCATTGGCCTTAGATAACTCAAGCAGCACCATCAGCCCCATTGACATTTCGCAGTTGCAAGAGTGCCATTTGGCCAAGCTCCAACTGGGTACGCAATACGATTCCCTGGCATCAAATTGGAGCTCGAGGCAAGAGGAAGAAGAGGACATATCGAAGAGCTTGAGACACTTTGAAACAGGTGTTGCTAGTAGGAAAAGTGTCTCTGATTCTAGAGCTGCTGCTTGGGAGGAAGACGAGAAAACGAAATGCTGCCTCAGGTAAAGAATGGTTGCAGAATCTATCAGCATCGTCATATATAGTCTAATCTGAAGTCGAAAAACTTTTCTGAATTTGCGGTGCAGATACCAGAGAGAGGAAGCAAAAATACAAGCTTGGCTGAATCTTCAAAATGCGAAAGCAGAGGCACAATCGAAGAAGCTCGAGGTACTGCAAACTTCTTATGCTTATATACCGTATTCATGGATCTTCATGCATGGTTTAACTTAGAACTGGTACTTCATGATGCTTCTTTTCCTTTTAGCAACATCACTAGAGCTTTTGGCATTTTCCATTGGAACTTTGTTATATGTCATTAGTTGCTTATTAAAGTAAAACGGGTTGGGATTGATGCAAAACCATGTGAAGACAGTTGAATTTATAGTCTCAATACATTAAGGCAATCAATAACATTATGCTCTAATGCATGCTTATCCTTGAACAATTCTTTTGTCCTCTCGTTGTTGTTTTCACGATCTCGAGCCCTTCGAAGCTCTGTAACACCTTCTATCCACTTTTTTTTTCCATTTTCTTGACCGGTCCACCTCTGTTGGTGTGTCTTCCTCATTTAAAAACACTAAGTCCTAGCTAGTTCCCATGTCTTGTTCCTACTTTGAATGTGAAGAAGACCTTAAAGTCATCACATCCCATGTTTAAACAATTACACATCCCATGTGCTGATCTGGTGCTTGGAACTTGGTGGTGGGAATTAGAATATTTTGATGGGAACTCATAGTAACTCGTGCTTGGAAACATTGTTTTTTATACTTACTTTCGCCTTAGAAAAAGAGAAGCCAAGTTGGCACTACATTTCCCAAAGTATTTAGCTCAGGCTGCCCATGCATAAACAAAACTATTATAAGTACAAAAAGGAACAATTAGCACCACCAAGTTTAGGGATCAAAGGGATACGCCCGCGCCAGCTCGCGCGCGCACACATATAAATATGTACATATATGTTTATTTGTTGACAATGAAGGCAAGAAATAAGATTCTATCATGCAACTTTTTGTTAGCCACCTTTTTTTACTTTGTTCAAATAATTTTGATCCAATTTATAGCTTCCACTTTAATTAGTTGTAACTTAATTTTATTAATACACTCTATTATCAGGATATCCAGTGACTGACTAATTAGTTTGTAGTCCAATATTTTTTAAAACAGTATCACGGTGATGAGTGATCCCAAAAATTATTTAACACTTGATGTATTTTTATAGGTCGAACTCAATTATAACTCAATTATATCCTTTCACCTCATTGTGCTCTTATCTTATAATAGGTAATATGTTGTTGACAATAACATAATTGCATTGTTATCTATAATTGGAACAAGCACAGGTGAAGATACAGAAGATGAGATCAAGCCTAGAAGAGAAGCTGATGAAGAGAATGGCGGCTGCGCACAAGAAGGCCGAAGAATGGAGGGAAGCTGCTCACCGAGAACACACAGAGCAAGTTCAGAGGGCCAAGCAACAGTCAAAGAAGATGGTCAAACTTCAAACCTCCTCTAGTTCATGTAGCTGTTGCTTCCCTTGTAATAACTAATAAGCATTTTTAACGGCTGGTTGGCTTCTCTGTCTTATATTTATTTATTTTGTCTACTCTCTAGCTGACGACTTCCCACCTCTAATTTCCGAGCGTAGTATTAGAGAAACAAGAAATAAATTAAAAAAATCAGAAGTTCAATGTAACACCATCAACTGTTCCGTGCAACTTGCATCTTTTAAGAACAAATTTTTTAACTGAAATAAACTACTTATTACAAGTGGGTATGGATTAAAAAATATTAGTGAATATGCATGGATAATCTTATTAGATACTCTTTTAGGGTCAATTTTGAATATACATAACCAAGTCTTTTTTGAACAAGTTAAATAATTATTGTACTATTGTACATTGATTGGAGTTATTTATACAATTCTTACTCACTAATCTAAATGCTTGGAGAACAATTTTTCTCGGGAGGCTGGCCAAAGACGGAGGGAGGAATCCTATATAATTCTGCTCACTCTACTCTACTCACATGTCACGTCACGTCCGCTCACATGCAAAGAAAAGCTAATGGTAGGCATAGAGTTAGAGCCAGTCTTTGTTGTTGAGAGTACCAGTTTTTTTCTTATAAAGAATTAGTTTTTTCCAACAATTATCAGATGGATATCTTCGGAAAATGGTTTTTTTTTGGGTCTGAAATCGGTAAACAAGATTCCATGTCACCCCTACCCTAGTTTTGTCCACCTCCATTAGCACATGCATGGAAAGGGATTCATTGGGGACAATTAAATGGGTGTCCCCATATGGGGACACCAATATGGGCCATTGGATATGAAAAAAATTAGATCCAATGGTCCATAATCATACAAGGGCATTATTGACCTTTACCCTTTCCACTATCCAAAATATGATTTGACATTTACCCTTCACTTCCACTTTTCCATGATTTGATCAAAAATGAAACATTATTAACATCCAAAAATTAAACCTTTCATTTTCCCACCCAAAAAATTGGAAGTTGATTGGAGAGAGAAACTTTAAATAAAAAAAATTGGGTAGTTTTACCAAAGAGAAAACCAGTACGTCTTAAAACGAAAACCCATAGGTCTGAACGAGAAAACCAGTACGTCATAAGGAGAAAACCAGTAGGTCTGAACGAGAAAACTAGTACGTCTTAAAGCGAAAACCCGTTGATCGAGAAAACCAGTAAGTCATAAGAAGAAAACCAGTAGGTCTAAACGAGAAAACCAGTAAGTCTTAAAGCGAAAACCCGTAGGTCTCAACGAGAAAACCAGTAAGTCATAAGGAGAAAACTAGTAGGTCTGAACGAGAAAACCAGTACGTCTTAAAGCGAAAACCTGTAGGTCTGATCGAGAAAACCAGTAAGTCTTAAAGCGAAAACTCGTAGGTCTGAACGAGATACCAGTAAGTCATAAGAAGAAAACCAGTAGGTCTAAAACGAGAAAATCAGTAAGTCTTAAAGCGAAAACCCGTAGGTCTGAAGGAGAAAACCAGTAAGTCATAAGTAGAAAACCAGTAGGTCTGAACGAGAAAACCAGTAAGTCATAACGACCAAACTACTATGTCAGAAAGAGAAAACCAGTAAGTCATAACTACAAAACCGATACGTCATCAAGAGAAAACCAGCAAGCCATAAAGAGAAAACCAGCAAGCCATAAGGAGAAAACCAGTAAGTCTTAAAGCAAAAATCAGTACGTCATAACAACCAAACCAGTATGTCATAAAGAGAAAACCAGTACGTTATATCGAGAATACCAGTACGTGATAACGAGAAAACCAGTACGTGATTAATTGGAGAGAGAAAGTGGGTTATTCAAAATTGGAAGTAGATTGGAAAGAGAAAGTGGGTTGTTAAAAAGGTTGGGTGGTTTTACTAAAACACCCTTTTTCCAATATTGAGTTTATGTAGTCCCCATATGGGGACTAAAAAGTTGTCCCCAATGAATCCACTCCCTGCATGCATGGGCATCCGCATCACTGACCTCTATAGTTCCAATGAAAAAGATTGTGATTAATTATGGGTGAGGACCGGTTTCTATAAACATCGTGGGTGGATATATTTCCTCATATAAACATAGATATAGATTTATCGAACCATGTTTTAACGAACATTGTCTATCATCTGATTAGCAATTTGCTCTCATTTCTTACATGAAAAAAACTTTTATTCTTACTTCTCCCATGTACTGTTTTCCTCACATTGGCTACCATCGAAATTCCCACACATTTTAAAAAATATTACTAACAATCACTCGATTAACCACATAAAAAATAGTTATAATCTAATAGATTAAAAGGTTTTAAGTTAGAACCACGTAGTGTCAATATAACCCATATCGAATATGATAATCAGCCTCTCATTGGTATCCAGATACCAAACAAAGTCCTAAAAAATTAAAAATAGAGGTTAAGATGGATACAAAAATATATGGAACTTGGGATCAGAACCATAAGAAGAATTATAAACTTGCCAAACTGGGCTCAAATATAATGGGCCTTCGACAAGACCAGACCCTTAATCGGCCCAATAAAAAACGCCCATGACAGCCCAACAACAACTCCATCCAATCTCAGGGTTTTAAAAAACGGGCCGGAGGTCGAACCGGATTTTGGTCCGACCTCCGGCCCGGCCGGCCCGGCCGGCCCACAGCCGGTCGGACCAGTATTTTTGTTAATAAAAAAAAATGCCTGTGAGTTCCAAAATCAATGAGAAAGTTCTCCGAAAACGCTTTCTTCCAAATAATGACGGGAAGAACACCAACTCCGACAAATAAGAACAATAGGTCATACCTTCCTAGTACCATGAATCCATAACAGCCACCCTTCTTCACTAATAACCGATCGGGTTTTTTTTTTTGGGAGCAAAAACCACATTACCTTGTAATTCATCAACGCATTGTGCCCAAATCCCAATCCCATACAATCGCTTCCAAAGCATCATGGCTTGTCCGGGGCAGAAACCGTGAGATTGCAATCAACCCTGTTCACAAAATAACAAACACAATCATCAAAACCACTCCAAATCATCAAACAAACAAACAAAAAACCCAGAAAATAAAAGAACTCATACTTGGAGCTCATGGTATCTCATCCCAGTAAGAAGCACCTTCGACCTTTCCTCCTCCTCCTCCTCCGCCACAGAAACCTCCATCACCCCACCACCACCACCACCTAAAGCACACCAACTTCGGTTACCGGCGAGGGAACCGCGGCGGAGAGGCGGGGAGGGGAGGGAGATGGGTGGTGGTGGTCTTGGGAAGTGGGTTTTGTTTGGAAGGAGGATTGAGATGGTGGGTCTTGGGAAGTGGGTTTTTTTAATTGACAGTGAAAAACGGGTGAACCGCGTTTTGGGCAGCCCGTTTTTGGTCAAATCCGGCCGGTTCACCCGTTTTTCGACCGACCCGCACGGAAGGCGTCTTTCAGGCCAAAACCGGGATGCTTTTCCGACCGATTGGCCGGTCGGACCGCGTTTTTTAAAACCATGTGACCAATCTCATTACTTTTGTCAATTCCTACAAAGTTTTAAATTTCAACTGTCTTGTTGGGCAAGAAAGAAGACGTCTCTCTGAAACACTAAGGAAGGAAGGAGCTATCAAAGACTCGGAACTTTTCACTAATAGATAGTAGTAGCCAACATGTTTCTTACAAGGTAAAGTTCTTACCTTTTGCATTATCTCTTTCTGGGTTTTTTGTGAATTTGGGTTTGGAGTTTTATAATCCTCGATTTTCATCTAGTGGGTGGGTTTTTAACAATTCGAGGGTGGTTTTTTTTTTTTTGTTGGGATTTGTTTGAAGGACGGAGTACGATAGGGGAGTCAATACTTTCTCTCCCGAAGGAAGATTGTTTCAGGTCGAATATGCCATTGAAGCTATCAAGGTCAGGAGACTATTGATTTGCTCAAAATCTTTTTTAATTGATAAATCTTTTCATTTGTTGGGAATGTTCTTAGTTCGATCTCTTTTCGTATACATTGCAAAATTTGAGGGGAATGATTTGGATCAGCTGCTACTAGTAATCTGCGGGGAATCGACTGATCGGTTTAGGTTTCGACATTTAAGATAAAATTTGAAAGCGAGTGTGGGATGCTGCTGGAGTTGAGTGGCAGAGAATTGTTGCCTCCCATAAAGAAGTGTTTGATTAGGGTTCTTTTGCTGCTGGAGTGCATGTTTGTTTACGCACGAACAGCAACTACTGCCTTTTGCATGTACCATATTTTCGTTTCTTAGATGCTATAGTTGTCGTGCTTTTGTTACAGCTGGGCTCAACTGCTATCGCTCTGAAGACCAAAGACGGTGTTGTGCTTGCGGTTGAGAAACGTATCACTTCACCACTGCTGGTTTGCCGCCTCCTCTTCTTGTAATGGGATTTTGCTTGGCACTCATGATTGAAACTATGTAAATTGGATTTCGTATTTGGATCTTCTATGCTGTACCTTGCTTTGGAATTTCTTTGTTCCCAAATGCGATCCCTGCTACTTATGTGAATGGTGGCCATTTGTAGTTACATGATGCTTATAAATATAGGAATTGGAATATCTCCTCCTTGACAGTGAATGTTAATTAAGTGAATGCTTATATTTTAGGACTGCAAGCTTGTTAAAGTTGATTGGTACAGATTCTCCTTCTTTTGGCCTCTATTTTCTGAAGTGAGATTCGGCATTGTCACCTAGTATGTAAGGGATGTCTAAAACCCTCTTGTTTTTGGAAACCTCTTGTAGCTTCTCCATGCTTTTGTCTTTATGCTTAGGCACTCAACCCTTGGATCGATGCCCGCAATTGGAAGTCTTGAGTAAATTGTGCTGTACTCAAGAACCATGATGTTGTCAGTTTGGCATTCTGAGCTGTTTTGTTGATCAAGCAGCTTTTTTTCATGCAATATGCTTCCAGGAGCCGAGCAGTGTTGAAAAGGTCATGGAAATCGATGAGCATATTGGATGTGCAATGAGTGGATTAATTGCAGATGCTCGTACACTTGTTGAGCATGCACGTGTGGAGACTCAGGTGTCCTTTCTGTTTTGGTAGTTGATTTTATGCAATTGGTGGCTTAGTTCAGTCATCTGTAACTGTTCTCACTTCTGCAGAATCATAGATTCTCATATGGCGAACCGATGACCGTGGAGTCTGCTACACAAGCTATTTGTGATTTGGCCTTGAGGTTTGGTGAAGGAGATGAAGAATCAATGGTAATGTCTGGTTGACTTGTCATTGAATATCCAATGCATTCACATGCTAATAATTGTCCTATATCTGTCTTAAAAAGTAATTTGTGCTTATCCTTCTTTGCAGTCTCGACCTTTTGGGGTTTCTCTTCTCATTGCTGGCCATGACGAGAACGGGCCTAGCTTGTAAGTGATTCCTATTTTTGGAGCACCATTGAACTTACTTGTATAGCCGCTGAAAGATGTTGAATGTCCAACTGGACAAGCAGTGGGATACCTGCTGTGGTCCCTACTTGTTTCGTTCTGACTTCCTTAAGTTTGTGTTGTGGTTTTGCTTGAGATTGTGACTGTACAGGACAGTGGCTTTCTCGTTTCTTTTTTGCATCTCACTGAGGCTAGTTGGCCTACGACCTCCAGGGACTGCCCTCGTTGTTCTTTCCCCGGTGTTTATTTTACCTGTTAAACTAAATGCAGTCCTGTGTTTTCTCAAGTTCAGTGCCTGATAGGGGCTATATTGTTTATGCAGGTACTACACAGATCCTTCTGGCACATTTTGGCAATGCAATGCCAAAGCCATCGGTTCAGGCTCTGAAGGTGCAGACAGCTCCTTGCAAGAGCAATATAACAAGGTACCTACAGTATTCTGTTCTGGCGATCTTCCTCTAGTTTGTCATCTATTGCGGTCATCAAGCAATCTCGTTGATAGTGGCAAGCTTGTGCTGAAGTGATGCTCTTTTGTTATGCAGGACCTCACCCTCCCAGAGGTCGAAACAATAGCGCTTTCAATCCTCAAGCAAGTTATGGAAGAGAAGGTACAGCTTTGTTTTTTCGTGAAGATGGCGTGAACAACCAAGTGTTAAAATGTATAGAACTACTTCTTTGTTGGTTTTGTTTTGACTTAATAAGCTTATTACTGATGGCAGGTAACCCCCAGCAATGTTGATATCGCGAAAGTTGCTCCGACATACCATTTGTACACTCCTGGAGAGGTGGAAGCTGTCATCGGCCGCCTATAAGATGAAAATGACATGATACCTTCTCGACTTCCATCCGTACTCGTTGAATTTAAGACCGCGCGGTGGTGGTTCGCCAGTTGGCTTAAAAAGATGAACAGAGCCATTAGAACTTCTTGTCTCTTGCTGCGTATCAATCATCCTACTGGTTTTGACTTTGTAATGAAGAAACGAAGACCTTCAATGAATTTTTTTGGCCGATGTTGATTGTACGAGTCACCGCAACACGAGCGTGTTGCAACGATTCTAAGAGAGTAACAAAGAAATAGATCCATCCAAGAACCCCAGTTTCTTCTTGGATTTCAATGACTAACAAATATAACACTTTTTCCATATTAAATAAAATTTAAGACAGTTAAGTTAAATTGATTTTAATATTTGTTAGTGGGAGAATAATTGTTCTTAAACTTATATATTTGTTTATGATTCTGCTCTCTTTACTCATATGTCACGTCCCATCCGCGAGCTCACATGCAAAGCAAAGCAAAGCTAAGCTAAGCTAATGTTAGGCGTAGAGTTAGAGAGCCAGGCTATGTTAATGCAAGTGTAGGCCGTGGAGCTAATAGCTTGGAAGTTATGGAAATAAAATTCCATGTCACCCCTAGCTTAGTTTTGTCTACCTAAATTATTATTAATACATGCATTACATTACATTACATTACACCCATATTTCTTTCTACGGAATAATAATCGCTTAATCAGGCTTGATGAGAATATATTTTTGTAAGAAAGCATGGGTGAATACAAATCAGAATAAGGTGTAGATTTATTTAACTGTATTGTAAGGAATATTGGTTGCCATATGATTAGCAAGCTAGATTTAGGTTTAAAACTGTCATAATGTATTATTTTAATTAATAAATAGTTTCCTCAAAACTAAAAATTAGATTAAATTTTTTATTTACTTACTTATAATTGAAAATAATATTTCTTAATTCGCTCTCTCATTTTCTACCATCCCAATTCGCAATAAGAGGTGTCATATCAAATTGCTCTCAGATGAACTAGCCTAGCCGGTCCTAACAAAACTAAAATTTTACGAGTTCCTGTCAATAAGACGGACGAGCGTTAAATATAATAATTATTAAAAAAATATTGTTACCTTTTATTCAAATTTAAATTAGTTAATTTTTTTGGTGAACAAGAAATAATTAATTCGAGAAACAGAAGTTTAGATGGATACTATCATTATTTGGAAGCTGGGATAAAAAAAAACACGAGAAGAATCTGAAGTCTGAACTTGCGAATCTGGGCTCATGTCTAATGGACCTTGGACAAGACCCGACCCCCAACCAGCACAGTTTATAAAAGCCCATATTAGCCCAAGTTGGAGCCCAAAACTCCAATTTCATTACAAATTACAATAATCGGAAACGACATTAAAAATTCCTACAAAAATCATATCGACTCGATCCCTGTCTTGTCGGGTAAGAAGACCGACCTCCCTCTGCTCTATACCAAAAAGATTCGTTTCCGACCAACTTTCTCTTCTGGTAATGGAATCCCATTTCCTAAAACTCCGGAAAAGAATCCCATTTCCTATTTTCTGAGGTTTCCAAACAGGCGACCCTTCAGCAATTTGGCTTCGCGAAGAGGGGGGGATAGTGGAGGAAGCCAAAAGGGGCCAGGATATTCGGCCACGTCATCAATCCGAACCCGACGGGGATGAAGTCAGCGCACACGGTCCTATGGAAGAAGCTGGGAGACTCCACTTTCTACTCCCTCATCGAAAAGTACGCGGACGCAGGGGACTTGAAGTCTGTAGAGAAGGTGCTCGACGTAATGAAAGCCGAGAATAGGGTGCTTCTCGAGAGATGCTCCATCCGCATCTTCAGGGCCTATGGGCAAGCTCATTGTCCCGATAAAGCTATCGACTTGTTCCATCGGATGCCTTCCGAGTTTCACTGTAAGTGCACCGTCAGTTCGTTTAACTCTGTTTTGAACGTGATTATACGCCACCGTCTGTACTCTCGCGGTCTGGAGTTCTACCGTCTCGCAAAAGACTTCAACTTGACGCCGAATTTGCTTACTTTTAATTTGGTCATGAACGCTTTTTGTAAGATGGGTTTGGTTGATAATGCCATCGAGGTGTTCAGGGAAATGCCGGGTAGAGATTGTGTCCCTGATGCTTACTCGTACTGCACGTTGATGGACGGATTGTGTAAGGAGGACAGGATGGAGGAGGCGATCCTTCTGTTGGACGAGATGCAGAAGGAAGGGTGTTTCCCTAATCCTGCCACGTTTAATGTCTTGATCAAAGGCTTGTGTCGGAAGGGCGACTTTATGCGGGTCGCCAACCTTGTTGACAACATGTTTCTGAAAGGGTGTAATCCTAATGTGAGGACCTATAATACTCTGATTCACGGTCTGTGTCGTCAGGGGAAGCTGGATAAGGCTGTCAGTCTACTTAAAAGGATGGTGTCGAGTAACTGCGTGCCTAATGAGGTCACCTACGGCACCATTGTTGACGGACTTGTTAAGCAGCAAAGATCTCTTGACGCATCTCGATTGGTGATTCTGATGGAAGAAAGAGGGTATCAGGTGAACGAGTATGTTTATTCTTCACTGCTAGGCGGGATGTTCAAAGAGGGTAAATCAGAGGAGGCTATAAAATTGTTCAAGGAGAAGATTGAGAAAGGAGACAAATTAAACATTTACGTCTTCAATGCTCTGATTAATGGTTTCTGTAGAGGGGGAAGGACTGAAGAAGCTCTGAACATTCTATCTATGATGGAGAGCAAGGGTTGCAAGCCTAATGTTGTCACTTACAGCTCCCTAATGAAGGGATTCTTTGACCAGGGAAATAGCCAGAAAGCCATAGAACTGTGGAATGGCATGGAACAAGCAAAATGCAATCAGAATGAGGTTTGTTACAGTGTCCTCATTGATGGTCTATGCAAGGATGGAAAGATCGAGGAGGCCAAGATGTCATGGACACAAATGTTGGCCAAAGGCTATGAGCCTGACGTTGTTTCGTACAGTTCAATGATCAATGGCCTCTGCAACTCTGGTTTGGTTGAGGAGGCGATGAAATTCTTCCATGAGATGCTCTGCCGGGGTCCTAATTGTCAACCTGATGTGCTCACCTACAACATACTTCTTACTGCTCTATGCAAGCAGGACAGCCCTGGCCATGCTATTGATCTTTTGAACAAAATGTTGGAGAGGGGTTGCGACCCTGACCCCGTCACTTGCAACATATTTCTCAAATTGTTGAATGAGAAGCTAAATCCACCTCAAGACGGGACAAGGTTCCTTGACGAACTCGTGGTTCGCTTACTGAAGAGGGAAAGAATTGCAGGTGCTTTGTCAATAGTCCAGGTCATGTTGAAGAAGTTCTTGGCTCCAAGTGCTTCCACTTGGTTGTTAATTATAAATGAGATATGTAGACCAAATCAAACTCAATCAGCAATTCAATGGTGTTGGAAAAACCTAAATTCTTGATCTTTCGGTCTGCATGCGTACTGTTGACAGATCGTACCCAACATGTTTCTTACAAGGTAAAGTTCGTCCTTTTTGTACTGTCCCTTTCTGGGTTTTTGCTTATTTGGAGGTTTTAGATTTTTAGATTTGGTGTTTTTTTAACTCTTCGAGGATTTTTTTATGGATTTGAAGGACGGAGTACGTTTTTGAACTGCCTAGAAGATTTGGTTAACTGATCGGGTTAGGTTTCGAGTTTTAAGATGTAATTTGATAGGGACGAAATTTAGGTTCAGATGGTTTGCTGGCCACTAGAAAGAGAAAGTGGGATGCTCACATAGAGGTTTATTGCAGTGAAAGTTGAGTGGCAGAGAACTGTTTGCTGGGGTGCGTGTTTGTTGAAGGTTTAAGCGCATGGCAGCAATTACTACCTTTTGCATGTATTCTATTTCCCTTGCTTTGATTTCAGCTGGGCTCAACTGCAATCGCTCCAAAGATGGTTGTTGTGTCGTGCTTGCGGTTGAGAAACGTATCACTTCACTGCTGCTGGTTTGCCTCCTCCTTTTCTTGTAATGGGATTTTTCTTGTCACACATGACTGAATATATGTAAGTAGGATCCCGTATTTTTTTTCTACGCTTATCCGTATTTTGCAATCTCTTTGTTCTTCTTGTGGTCCGTGCTAGCTAGGTATGTGAATTGTGGCTACTTGTAGTTACTAGTTACATGATGCTAGAACAAATTTTGAATCTCTCTTCCTTGGAAGTGAATGTTAATTCAGTGATTAATTATCTTTTAGGACTACGCAGTTGTTTTTGTTGATTGTTACAAATTCTCCTTCTTTTGGCCTCTATTTACCCAAGTGAGATTTAGCGTTGTCTCCTGGCATATAAGCGATGTTTAGATTCCTCTTGCTTTTGAAACCTCATGTAGCTTCTTCCTGCTTTTTTCTTTATGCTTAAACACTTAATCCTTAGGACGATGCCTGTGATTGGGGGTTTGAGTAAATTGTGCTGTACTCAAGAACCCTGATGTTGTCAGTTTGAATTTTTGAGCTGTTTTGTTGACCAGGCGTCTCTTTTATTTCTCATGCAATATGCTTCCAGGAGCCTAGCAGTGTTGAAAAGGTCATGGAAATTGATGAGCATATTGGATGCGCAATGAGTGGATCAATTGCCGATGCCTGTACACTCGTTGAGCATGCGCGTGCGGAGACTCAGGTTTGCTTTCTGTTCTGCTGGTAGATTATATGCAATTGGTGGCGTAGTTTCATCTGTAACTGTTCTCACTCTGCAGAATCATATATTCTCATATGGGGAACCGATGATCGTGGAGTCCGCTACACAAGCTATTTGTGATTTGGCCTTGAGGTTTGGTGAAGGAGATGAAGAATCAATGGTAATGTTTGCCGTCTGGTTGACTTATCGCATAGTGATTGTCTCATTTCTGTCTTAAAAAGTAAGTTGTGCTTATCCTTCTTCGCCGTCTCCACCTTTTGGGGTATCTCTTCTCATTGCTGGTCATGACGAGAACGGGCCTAGGTTATAAAGTGATACCTATTTTTAGAGCACCATTGAACTAAATGCAGTCCTGTGTTTTCTCATGTTCAGTGGCTTATAGGGGCTATATTGTTTATGCAGGAGGCAGTTCACAGATCCTTCTGGGCACATTTTGGCAATGCAATGCCAAAGCCATTGGCCATGCCCTCGAGACCAAACTGGACCCGCCCGGGAAACAAACCATTCGGATGTTTTACGCATAATCATTTCGGATAATATATGTATTTAATTTTATCATGGTTCGTGTACATAGTCGGTCGATGTTAATTCTTTGGATAATGTACCGTTTTTGACATTTTTTTATTATGAATGTCAAAGGTTTAGTAAAAAAAGTCAATATTTAGATATCTATGACGTTTTGTTAATTTAATTAAAATGCTATTCTCAAAGCATAATTTTAAATAAACCCAGAACATTACACGCCAATTAAATCTCAGATGTCACCTTAGAAATTGTAGGCGAGATTTAGACGTGAACACGATGTTAAGGTCATTGTCTTGTATATTTTTTAAGTTATCTTGCGGTGATCCCAAATGAAATTAAAGTTAAAATATAATTTCCGAAGTAACAATATGTGGGTTACGAGCAACTCGAAAGCGTAATTGGCTTAAACTTGAAAAAGTCAACGTGAGATTGTTGAGGCTTCTTTCCCATCTTGGCATCTGCGCATGTTTATGTACGACCTTTGGCGATTAGTAAAGACATTTTATATACATAGACATCCCAAGAAATCTGTGCTAGTATATTAAAATTTGATAATATTTTATTATGAGTATTTGAACATTTTTAAAAAGTCTATGAGCTCTAGTATCAATTTCTCGGACCAGCTCCGATTTAAGGCGCTAATGGCTAGTCAATTAGCATTACAAATAGTTATTTAATCTATAAACTCCCATCTCGCCCTGATGTAATAATTCCTTTTTCACATACAAATGCATAGAATCTCTCATGTAATGGATGCAATTTTCTCTTTGATGCGATAGTCACTTAGTACAAAGAAATATGAAGTAACACTGATGTGGTTGACCATGAAAAATCAATTAGAAAAAATCAATTATAGTTGAGAATTTCTTTAAAAAAATATGTCACCAAAAAATCACAAAATATTTAACAAAAATTATCAAATCAAGTAGTACTGAAATAAACTTTGCCCATATTTTCTTGTACACGTATATATGTTTCACATATAATTATTTGAGTTAGTGGGTCGTGGCCTTGTCACCGGCCAAGATGTCACGCAAAATTGGCAAAATAAACGAAAAGACCGACAAGCCAAGCGATCCAAAACAAGGCAATATCAACCAACAAATGTGACTAAGGAATTCACCATCAGCATCAAACAGGTTGAAGATAAGCATAAATGGTCCCACCAACAATTATTATATGAATGAGTTCTATTAATGTAATCATGAGATTGTAACAATATAAAATATATGTTATAAAATTTTGTCACATCTCGAAGAATTTATCCGATTCAAAATCTTAATTATTCAAAGTTTGACAATTATTTTTTTAGGGATAAATAATATATATTTATTAGATTGAAAATCCGAGAATAAAAATGTATCTAAATATTTTAGATTGAGATTGAACCCAAAACAATTTATAAAAGTTCAAGACGAGATTGACAACGAATTCAGTTTGTTACAGAGTTTTGAGACCTACCAATATTAACAAGATAACAATGTTATATATCAGCAAGAGCCCGTCTAAGTGTTGATGGTATCAGTAGGTCCCACTTTTTGTACAAGCACAATGTGCAATCTGACAAGACATAACCATCAATAATTGTAAAATTAATGTAAATCATAAGCATTCCAATCTTATTTAATTCCCACCAACTATAGCTTATTCTGGCTTCCAAACATACCACTTAGTGTTTCTTCTTCCTCCTCCTCTCTCCTCTCTTCATTTTTCTCTCATCTTCCATCCTCTTGATGACCCTAGGATCAATGGCTCTAACATCTTTTCGTTCTCCTCAAAGCATCATTTTTCATCAACCTAGCTTAAGTATAAAGCCAAAGACCAAAACCACTGCACTTCCTTATGGTCAACTCTTCAAGAAAGCACCAATTAGGCTCGTACTAGCCAAGTCCTCCTTGGGAAATGAGGTACACATAATTAATATTAAAGTTTGCTAACCAAATATAAATATTTATTTAAAGTTTCATTGGATACAATAAATTATAAGATTATGGAATTAAAATTACCAAGATTGTCTTTCTATTTTTTTTTCTAATCAATATTGAATTGGTTTTTTTTTCCCACTTGCTCAGCAGGTTTTTGAGAATAGAGCTGAAGGTATAATTTGCTACGTAGATGACAATGGAGAAATAATTTGTGAAGGGTATGATGAAGGGCCTCGCTTCCACCATTCTAAAACGCATAATACAAGGTCTGTTTAATTTCCCTGATGCTATCTGTAATAATCTGTCTCATTTATTCCAAAAACTACCCAATTAATTCAATACAACCAACTAGGAAATTTCGTTTTCCATACGGCTAACCTTCATCTCAGAAACTATTCAGTAAATGGGCCTGACATGATTTTTTTTTATGGACAACTATATTAGTTACGACTTCACTAATCCAGAGTCGAATACCGTCAATTTTTAGCAATAAATTTATTAGCATGTAAAATTGGAAGTGTTGTTTGGTTTTAGGGACGCAGATGTCATCAACTCGCTTCAACGAAGACTTCTTTTGATTGCCAATGGTTATGAGACTAACAATGGTGGGATTGATGAAGCTAATGCCTTGGTGCAAGTGACCACCTCAAATTATATGACTGCAACTGATTCCACTGATCAAATAAAGTGATCAGTTAAACCTACTACTTGTAAATTTTTGTCCCATGTACCTTTAATTTATGAGAACATGGGGCAACTATAAGTGAGGATACATATGTACACTTCTTCCATTTGCATGATTATGTAAATAAATTGGGGAAAAGAAATCCATTTTCCACTTTTTCTTTTCTCACAACCATGACCAATATTTAAATCAAGGAAAAAATGGATCATGGTAGAGATAATTGCATGTTTATGATGCAAATGTTTGCCAATTCAACCATCAACTCAAATGGACATTGGATTATGCAGCTGAGAATGATGCAAAAGGAATGGACACAGAATATAGCATATTGGTGGCTATATAGAGGAACAAAATAATACTTTTTTGTACATGGATTTCATGGAGAGGACATGTAAAATAATATACCTCTCCATGCAATTCCTGTGGCTTCACCAGCCTTCTGTTTCTGCATATTCCCCCCTAACAAATCACTATAACCCTCCTCATGTCCACCTAAAGATACAATGATTATTCCTGCCAAAAAGAATTGAGAGTATATGACAAAAATATGTATGACCAAGAAGAATTTATACTATGGGAGGAGGGTGTCCTATATGCGATATCTAACATGTACAAAATGATATTCCATTATGTCTCCACTGAATTCCCCTCTTGTGTGTTCTCTTTGTTCAACTCGGACTGCGAATGACTATTGGGAATGATAGCGGGAGGGGACCAACTGTCCGGGACCATCAAAAAGTACGTAGTCATTGCTTTCCTGAATCTTTTCTTGTACTGCTTGGGGGAAATAACTGTCGGGGACGCATTCTTTGGCCCGCCTAGGATCCCGGAAGCTTTCACCCACGTTTCGAGGTGCTTGTCCCACGTGTACTGCCTCATGAAATCGATTATTCCAAGAACGAGTTCGTGACTCTGTTCGTCCACGCCGACGAGTAACGAATAATCCATCACATCGATCGACTGTGTCGGCATAGGCACAAGAAACAAGGCGAGATCATATAAGTTAACTAGCAATAATTAGACGTGTTAATGTCTGAATGACTTCTGATCCACGAAAGAGAATAGAAATAGTATGTTGACTTACTGCAAGAAAAGAAGTATCGTTCCAGACGGCTCTCTCTAGCAACCTCTTTGCCTTGTTCCCAACAAAAATGGGAGAAGTTGGCATTGCTTCAATCAAATTCTGATCTAGCAGAACTTTGTTACTGCCACTGGAATCTGGGTTATACCTTGAACGGGAAGATCCTTTGAGATCATAGAGACGAGTAACGTTCCTCTCAAACAGAAGGTTCTCCATAACAAGCACATCCATCTTCGATTCTTTCCCACCTTTTAGGTGCTTCGCCGTGACCTTCCAGGACACGAGAAAGAGAGACAAAAAATAAGCACGAGGCATCAGATCAGTCCAATTAAATAACTATTAGTGTCCAGAACAAACAAAAGAAGCTCGATTCTGCTTCATGTTCACGTTTCACGTTCAATCCTAAATATCCATCCATTTTAAGTCAAACAAAATAATAAACATTTTCTTTTTGGCAAGTAAAACAAAATAATAAACATTAGACCACCAGGTAGGCCCAAGGGATAGTGCAAAAAACTATTTCCTAGGAAAATGGATCATTTCTGCTTGAATCCAGAAATTCCACCTCTGAACATGAAAAGTTCAACGAACAGAATGGGGATATCAACGATCAGTAGCATACAGAAGCCGTCATCCCCCAGCCATGTTTTGACTGGTTTGGAGAACGAAGAACGGGAAATTTTGTTGGATAGAACAAACAATGATGTTTTTATAAGGATAGTTCCGTACTTCAGGTGAGGGGGTGCGTTCCAGCCATATAATAGATAGTGTGAACACTTTGTAACGGGAAAAGTTCAGCTGGAGAACAAATGAAATGGAAAGAGTGATGTAGCTTTAGATTCAACCCAAGTCTTAAAAATTGTTACCTGATAAATGCCCAATATCTTTGCCAGGCATGTCGGACTTCTTGAACCAATTGATTCAGACAAATATTTGAAGTACTCTGGTGCAAACTTAATGAAGGACTCCAATTCTGTCTTTGTAACTTGTTTGATTATTAAACGGTCATCCAATGTCTTGGCAAAGAAAACATTACTCTTGCCACCCTGAGCACCCCACTTCTTGCAACGACTGAGAGACCTTATATAATCAAGCTCAGATGGGCAGCACATCTTCCTTAACGCGTCAAAACGTTTTGCAAAATAGCAAGTTACCGAGTATCTGACCTTACCAAGTGGGCCATCATCTCCAAAGGAAACCCTAGCATGCAAGGTCTTCGTATATGAGAGTGGGTCCAATATCAGAGAGCTACGAGATGCTGACATGGATAAAAAGCTTTCATCAGCAGACCCCAGACTTCTGTGTGTTTCAGATATCGCGTCCTCAAAAGCCTGCATAGAAGGTGAGAATAGAGGCTCCGACGAATAAGAAGCTAAATCTCCAGTTACCCTTTCTCCATCATCAAGCAGTTGGCTATGATATTCCGCTGATATTAGGGCATGTGATATGATACTCGTGGGCTCATCGTCAAACACAGGAATAGCAGTGTCATTTACACCCAAAGGGAGAAGCAGCCTAGCTCCAGACTTAACTACCAAGTCCCGGAAGCGAGAGACGTAGACAGGATTATACTCGCCCAAGGTATCTAGCTTCTCTGATGTTGCTAAGAAGTTCTTGTTGAATGACTGGTAGAAGCTCAAAAATGGCATTTTTAACCAACTAACAGGATATTCCATACTATCCATACCCCGAAAGAATGATTCAGATGCTGAAAAGTTGTTAAACTTTGCGCCCGTCTGACTTTCCAAGGGTTTTTCCAAATCTAAACTCTCTATCACTGAAGCTGCATTAGAAGAATCTAGAGCTGCTGAATCCATGCGAAACATTGTGTTATCCTTTGACGTTGCTGTTACGGGATGCATCTTGCCCGTCCATGCAGCATCAAGGGTTTCCGATAAATTTGGCATCATAGGAATCTGCCCCACAAAAGAGTTGCTAAGAGCAGTGTCAATGGATGCAAGCTGGTCGGACTGGTCACAAGTCGACAAGCTGGCAGAAAAACTAAACTGGTGTTCTATTTCATAGTTGGACTCCTGACCCATGCTGTCCATTTCCTCGTCGACCGAGTCGGGCTGACTTGTGGCAGCAACAAAACCTCCATGCTCATCACCATTGAGCTGCTTTCCATCCAAAGGTAGAGAGTCACAATTACTTAAATCTCTGCTTGCAACATCTGTTACATAGGTCTCACTAAGTTTATCTCTGTTAGCTATGACCTTCTCCTCATTCCCAGTAGGTAAGCCATTCGAACTATCAGGAAGACCAGTGCTAATTAGCTTTGCCACATAAATGAGCCGGCGATCCCACATGTAAGACTGGAAAATTAATTGCCTTTGAAGTCGATTAACATCTAGAATATCAATAACAGGTTGCCCCTTCTTCACTTCCCGGTTGAGAATTTTCTGGAGCGAGTCCTGAAAGAATATAGATTACAATTACAGCCTGGTTTGAATGCTATTGCAGATCAGCATAAAGATAATTGGTTTGAGATGGTAACCAAATTACTAAAAGATTTCGAACAATAAGCCGGCCAGTCTACTCGTTGTTAGATCTCCATTACTTTGATGATATAGGAAAAGGACAAGGCCATGCAATAGCAACCGGTGTTTGTACAGCACATGGCCAAGAAATAAAAAGGAAGAAACTCGCCTCAAACTCCGCCTTTTCCTTCTGCAATAACACCTCCAGTTCAGAAATTTGGCGTCTCAAATCCGGTACTTTCATCCCATTTTTTATTGGGCTTCCACCAGATCTCTTCTCTGCGATTTGGCCAAGAGCATTAAGTACCTCTACAAAAAGCATGACCCCTCGCTTTGCCATCTGGAAAATCGAAGTATTAGAATGTCACATTAAAAGTCCACCAAAACATGATCGCGATAGCATCAAGTATATTAAAGCTATCATCAAAATTCGTGATATAAGAAATTCCACCTCAGTAGTCTCCTTCTCTATCCAATCCTGCTTGTTATAGTTGAAATCAAGTTTTGATGGCGGAACATATACAGAGAGAACGTTAATTGATGCATAGCGAAAGCATGCAACCATCTTGCCAAATCTGCATATCAAAATTATGTCCGTGTGAGTGAGAGAGAACACATTTTGATGTCGCAAATTAGTTTCCTGTTGACGATTTATTGACTGTCAAACTCATAGCTATGTAAGTATCCAAGAGAACAAATCTTCAGGCTACAAATTTTCATCACTTGTAACCACATTTTACAACAGAAAATAACAGATTATAAAAGTGCAATCCTATGTTTAGAAATAAAATGTTACCCGTAGAACCGAAGACAATCCCGATGTAATGAATGACCACAACTGGCCACCCTACTTGCAGCCGCATGGTTTGAGAAACTTAGCTCCAAGAACTTTCCGAAAGATAAACCCCAAGCTGCATCAGACATCACGACTCGTCGAGTTGACGGAGGAAAATTATTGGTCCGGGGACACTTTAAACATCTGTGCCACATCCAAATTTTTCCATCTTTTTCACCAGGTAAGAGTATTTCAGGTAGCTTCTTAACAGATATAGTAAGGGTGCCTTGGCGATGGGTATAACAGTGAACATGGGCTTCCGATGGCATCTCACAAGAACGACACATGTAACTCTGACAATAAATTAGTTGTCTAAACGTTAGATTCATCCAGAGTGTAAACGGCAGTTAAGAAAATACTGAGATCAACTTACCTGATCAAATAAATGGTCCCGCAGAAACCGGCCCAAAGGTTTGTCAAAGCTTCCGTAGTATTTGATACGGAAAAGATGAGACCGTTCACAGACAGTTCCCTTCCACACACAGCGGGAGGATAGAGAAACCAGAATGCTCTGGTGATCTGAAGGCGATGGAGGAAACTCTTCTTTTAGAGGGGCAGGCTCCTCATTGTTGCTATAACCATCTTGTTGAGGAGATTCTAGAACAGTGCCAGTTCCGAAACAAATTGCCGCAAAGTCATCCATATTGCTGGAATTATTGCCAGTGAATTTGTCACCAATAGAAGCAGAACCGTTTTGAGTTAACAAAGTTCCCCGATCAGTAAAACCTTCAGAACCCCTTCTGTCATCCTCTGAAAAGTTAGGATATGATGAACGTGTTTGTTTGGAGCAAATATCGGACAGAAACACAGCTGTGTTGTTGCAAGAACTGGATTCTAGAGACTGGGATCTGGAACTAGGATTCATTTGCTCATTTCCAACACTGTCGACAGAAGATATTGCTGATGTCAGACAAGCCGAAGGGACGCTATTGGATCTTCGAGATTCACCAAGAAGTCCTTGAAAATTCTCGTTTCCAGGCACAACAAATCCCAGCACTGTAGATATGGATCTTTCGATACTTGATGATTTATCAGGAAGGGCCACAGTTATCGGAGAGTTCAGCAGAAGTTCTGGCAAAGACGCTCCTTCATCAGCAAGAAAAGAAGTCTCCAAGGCCAAGTGATAGGCTGCGAAAACTCCGTATTGGACCACGTGTTTCACTTTTTTCAACTCATCCCCGTTGGCTCCTCTAAGCAAAATCTGAGATAAGGGAAAGCAACAGAGATTGATATGAAAGAGCCTGAAAAATGAGCCAAAATAAAATGCCACATCCGCACTTCAAATCAGCTAGTTTGGTAACTTACAGTGAATCCAAATGGCTTTGGACATCCATCAAAGTACATCAGTGTCTTTGCCAACTTCTTCCCACCCTGACCAGCAGAACCAAGATCTTCCAAAAATTTATCCACGTGAAATTTCTCACAGTAGCCCAACTTCGGGGAAGAAAGATGATCTATCGAAGGGATTATTTGAGCACCGGAGCAGCGGGCTATGCGTTCTAAAAGTGGTCTCTTGATGTTGAGAACCAGAGATATATCCTTGGCAAGAAGGTAATCCTGCGCAAACCGTGAAACAGATTTCTCCACTAAAAGGATGTTTGGATGGTGTGCATCTATTTTTGCCACCGCCATCTTCAAATGATCCATTTCCTGTATGACAGTGCAGATGTTATGTGCTAGGATTCTCCCTTAGTCGTAATTCATTTTATGTTATTTCTATTTAGTTATTTCTCGTTCACTTATTTCCCATCCAGTTGTTAGGGTCAATTAGAGATTTACCTCTAATAGCTCAGGGCTTGTCTAGTATTTCCTAGTCGGTGTATTATGATGGTTATATAATGCATTTTGGTCTTAGCGTTTGATTAACAAAGAATTGATAAAGAAGTTATTTAAGTTTATTTAGCTTATTTTTTCTATCAAGACGGCGCGAGGACGACGAGGTTCAAAGCCTCAAGATCCCACCGCGCTACCACTTGCATAGCGTTCAGTACATACCAGCAGACCCCATAAGTGAGAGAAACATAAGAAACGCAAACTGAAGAAATCCTGCATGAACTAGAACAATAAAAAAGTAAGCACAAAGAGACTGAGTTGGAGGGTAATCCAACCTGCTGCAACAGAGTGTCAAGACTTGACAAATGGTTAGCGACTCGCTGGTACTCCAAGGCCCCTCCTAGAATCAGTAGTCGTGGTTTCTCAATCTTGGATATCATTCGGCGATGAGCTACATTCTTTTTGCAGACAACTCCTTTAACCACCATGCT
This sequence comes from Hypericum perforatum, assembly GCA_012979155.1. Classification (NCBI taxonomy): domain Eukaryota; kingdom Viridiplantae; phylum Streptophyta; class Magnoliopsida; order Malpighiales; family Hypericaceae; genus Hypericum; species Hypericum perforatum. The sequence goes on from SOPF01028139.1 coordinate 251,650, forward strand.
GAATTAAAAGAAACCATGACAAGCAAAAGAGAGATCTTAGAAGTGCAGCTACAAAAGCAGTGTAACGTCAATAGCTTTCTGTCTCAATATAGGTTAACGCAGAAGAGAATCTACTGGGAAGAGCAAATCCCACTGGTGGAATATTGTGTAGGTTACTTCATTTTTTCCTTAGACAACGTCACAATTGGCAAACAAAGTGCCTTACACCATCAATAATAATTAAAGCTGGTTTTTCTACAACTCGGATGGCAAAACAATCATGTATCTGTGAATCTCTATGGCAGTCTATTCTAACTACTTGTAAGGATGGTTAAGAGCTTACAATGTCAAGCAAGATTAAATACTCCCACAAAACATACCTGTCACTACGGCGTCCACAGGCAACACATTTTACTTTAACATAACCACCAGGATCCATTCCTCCACCTACGCTAGTATCTGGTTTCAGTAACGTTGCTGCTTCCCATGACAAGGATGTAATGATCTCCAGCCAACTCTCTTGACTATCTTCATCAACTATAGGGACATTTTCAACCTGTAGCAACTGAGATACTAAAGCCCTAAAGTGCCCATCCACTACATTCTTCATGACCTTCTTGTGTTCCTCAGTTGACTTATCCCGATTACGAAATTCTCCACTGCCAAAGCTACTTGAGGATCGCAGGCATCCCCATTCTCCAGCACCATTTCCATCGTCGTCATCATCGTCATCAAACAAACCCCCTTCTTTCTCATCTTCCTCATCTTCTGGTTCAGGGGGAAGCCAAAGCACTGCATTGTTCTCGAAGTCCACAGGTTCAGAATCAACATCTGCCCCAGTATACATAGAGGTAAGCCCTTCTCCGTCGCCGTCCAAATCTCTGTCATCTTTGTCCCCGGCATGCCCGGTTTCTTCCAAACCCTGAAAGTCAAAGCTTTGATTTACTGGAGAGCTGCTCAAGCTTTTTAAATCTGTTGTTTCTCCATGCAATCTGTCATTGTTTATATTATCACATTGATGATAAGAACTGTTCCCTTGGGGAAAATGTCCTGCTTCAGAATCAGATCGGTAAAGACTATATCCATCTTCATCATCATCACTCCTAAAAGCCAAGAAAAACAAGTAGCAAATAAGTAGGAGCTGATAAATAACCTCATCAACACATTACATACTGAAAGTTATGCCTAGAAAGCAGGATCTAATTTTTGCAAATGGAAAACTCATAGACAATGACAATGACAAATGATAAACTGGTCCGAGCATCGACAAGAATGTTCTGTTGTGTCTTCCTCTACATCTTATAAAGTTTGAGAGCAAGTAGGACCTCTACTACTGGAAAATACCTGTCCATAGCATATGCATAGTGACTAGCATATTGATAATTGACTTCAGCAACTCTGCTTCTTGCTGATACTCGTTCCTCTTGCTTATCTGCACCAATATTCATTTCTTCAGTAAGCTGAGTGCTAGGACCAGAAGGACTTTTCTCAGCTCGCTGATAGGGCCCTGCAGAATAAGGCACCGGCCCAATAGTGAAGTTGCTGCTGTTGATAGTGCTGTTAGATCTAGAGGTGGTGAAACTTGCCACAGAGGGTGAGTCAACAAGGTCAATGCTGGGAACCTGGATCCCATTATCAAAAGAAGCTACTCCCTGCTGCCGTTGCTTAAAACAATAGTTGCACACCCGAATTCTCTCCGACTCCTCATGCTCAGAGCCTGATAGACCCGGCAGAACAGGGACTGAATTGCTAGTACACTTGGCACAGAAAACACGACCACATACACGGCAATGATGTCTACGGTTAAAAACTGTGAACTGTGAATCACATTCGTAACATACCCTACAACTATGATCAGGCATCCAAAAATCCCTCGAAACCCCTGGTGGCTCAGACCGCCAAGGGATCCAGGATTTCACAAACCCAAACAGGTCGGAGAATGGCTTGTCCGAAGAATCCATCTACCACTCGCAACCCCACTCATTATGTCACACTCATTTGCCACATCAAATCACCATCACGTGCAGAAACTTTCAACTGATCCAATCACTTTGGTCGTCTATTCCGAAAACCCAAAACGGAGCTCGACCTAGTATCTCAAATCACCACACACTTCCGGCCTCAATTGAAAGCTAATGCAAAAGCCACCTACAAGCAGCAAATGGATTCAATTCTCAAAACCAAATTAAAAAAAAACGAAAATCCAATATCCAATTCGCTAATACCTATCAACAACATAAACCAAGGACTTCCCTTTTCAGCAAAATCAATAAAAACCCATCTAGGGAAACAGGCGAGACAATTAAAAAATCATTTCTTTTTTCCTAAAAAGAAAAAAGAAAAAAAAAGTTACCTTGAAGAGCTCATGATGACCATGATCGTTCACCCACAAAGGGAAGGGCGTTGACATAGGAATCGGAGATCTTTCCAGCTCCCCAACAGACTCTCTCCTGCCACGTGTACTATCAAATCTGTGAAGTTGACGATATGGCTTCGGCTTAACCAGGAGGAGAATGAAATTTTTTAAAATAATAATTTAAAAAAAGGAAAAAAAAAGAGGGAGACCCACTTGTAGCCAGATGAAGGTAATCCCAATTCCTTGCTTTTTCCAATCTGAAGTTTCGATCTTTGAAGGTTTCGGATGATGATCATTTATAGGGTCCTTGTTTTTTTTTTTTAATTTTACGCGGGTCCTCTTAGTTCTGTCGGAGAAGAAGAAAATAGGAGAGAGAGAATATTTTGGCTCAATTTTTATTTATTTAAAAATAAAATAAAATAAAATAGTTTCCGCGTAAGGATAGCTGGATGTACTACTATTCAATAAGAAAAGAGGAAAAATGGAAGGAAAAAAAAAGTGGATTTTGTGCTTTCATAATTTATTATCTTTAATTGTAACGTTTTTGGGTATTCTTCAAAGGGGTGGCCACATTTATCAAAGTATAATCATATTGAAGAGTTTAAATCACAATAACAAAATAAAAAGTGAGCCAGGAAATTTTTTTTCCAAAATCGCGTTACAAACAATTTGTGCTTGACTATTCCTTCAAAACAAAACAAAAAAGAAAACAATTTGTGTCTACCAATTTATTTAGTTACTTACTTATTTAATCTCGATTATTTAGTTCAAATCTATGTTTTATATTAATTTATTAATTCACAAAACAAACCGTAGGAAACCTGGTTACTTTGTTCTGCGGCATCAAATTAGCATGTCTGCTGCTGTTTTCAGGCGCAAGTTAAGGAGAAAACCTTAATGCTTTGACATTTATGGTCAATTATTACAAATCAAGTATATCTGTATCTGGATACAGACTTGTATAATAAGTTAGTTGACCTCTCGTATTCAGAGGTGACATTATTAGATAATATTTGAGAAGGTATATGTTTTCTCGTTTGTAAATTTTGATTCAAATTTTAGTTAACCAGCTCTAATTTAACTACATTGCCAACAAAGATACTTGCTAATAAGCCGGTGCTAAAATCTGTGGATTCAAAATGTGAATATATAATCGAAAGGATCATGGCAAAGAGTAAAACATAATAGTTATTGGTACTGCATAATTTATAAGATTGTTAACTTAATTTATAAAAATACAGATAAACTGTTAACATTTTAAATATTAACTTTCAGTCCTTCAAATTTGTTGAAATGCACTCTTATATCTCTAATATCGGAATAAAAAAATATATCAGATAAAAAGACTAACCACTAGAAATTTGAGAATTGCATTTTAACAAATCTGTTAGACGACGATATGTTATTCCGAATAATAAGATTGAAAATATAAATATCCTTAAGTACCAAAGAGGATAATTTTGTTAAATGTACAGTTGAAAGTTGAAAACGACACATTAACAATATTTTACTGTCGTATATTTTTGGGCTAGCGGCCAAGTCTAAGATCGGCCCAGCATAGATTTTGTTCCAATTGTATACCTATGAGCTAAAACAATTAAGTAAACAACTCCTTTTCTACTCACAGCATTAACAACTTTTTGTGTAACAATTAGTCGCCTTTCTAGTAGCCAGGTTAACTCTATAATTTTTTTTTTATTTTCATGTGGTTATAGTTATGGGTGTGTGATTATTGTTGAAGTTGAAATGATCACATTAGCAGTAACAAATATGATGAATTATTTGTAGATATTGGAAATTTCTCAATTTATAACATTAAAAAATTGAAATTAATGTTTAGAATATAGCATATAATTGATTCAATTATCAGTCTCTACGTAATACGTGACATGTAAAGTGGACCGGGTTCCAGTTTATGGTATGTGGGCTCAGTCTTATTGTGACGAGACAAACGAGGAAGCCCTTTTCCGAATGCAATCGCATTACAAGCCCACGACCCAACATCATCTCGAAAAGCTTATCCACTTATAAAATTAAGGAATAATAATAATGTTCACCAAATGCTTAGGTCAAATAAGGGGTTTAATCCAATTTCTGAATTTTAAATTCTAAATTTATAAACGCATTAATACTTGATTGGACAATCTTTATTTGAGGGATGATAGGTCCAATCTTATTCGATTCCCACGACAAAAGCCAATAGAATTAATTCTGCATGATTTGGGTAGTTTTTTTTTTTCACTACTGGTGTATTTGTATCGTTTTAATCGTAGTTGTATAAAGTCACGAGCCCACCTTTTATACAAAAATTAAAAAAAATAAGAATTTACAGACTCAAAATAGTTTACATAATTTGATAATCTCGTAGGCGACTGACAATTTCAAACAGATTCTAGCCGATCACATCCACACTATGCTGGATGACTGACAGTTCCGGTTGTGTGACCGGTCGTCGATCATCTAGCATAATGTGACTATGATGGGCTACAATCTGTTTGGATTTTGACTAACCTAATAGAGGCTACTGCCAGTCCACTTACTATTAGCTCCACCTCCTCGTCCTAATCACGTGTAATTAAAGATAAAGAAAGAAAGATTAAAGGTAAGAATCAAATAGACCAGACCGGGAAGAGGAACCAAACCGGAGAGAGGGAGGAGAAATCAAAAACGACTGAAATTTTAATTTAATTTCAAAAAAAAAAAGAGAGAGAAAAATAAATGTGGAGGAGATCGGCCTCTTTCATCCTCGACAACCGTCAAATCCAACCGCCCCCAAACCCTAACAACGCCAATCGAGAAACCCTAACCCTATCCTCTCCTCCGCCGCCGTCCACGATGGCCGACACCCTCCCCAAGCCCCCTGTCTCCGCCTACTACGAGGCGCGTGCGCTTCACCACGGCGTCGTCACCAGCGACTGGCTAGCCCAGGCCCAGGCCGCCGTCGGCCGCCACCCCGACGACGATGACTCCTCCTCCGCTTCCGCCGACTTGGGGAGGCCGTTCAGCGTCATCGACGAGTTCAACGGCTGGCGTAAGCAGCCCGACCTCGCCGAGGCCGTCGCCGCTATTCGAGCCCTCGCGGCGGTTATCAGGAAGAGCGAGGCCACCACGATGATGCAGCTCGAGATCGAGCTCAGGAAGGCATCGGACTCTCTCAAAGTTAGTGGCTTTAGATTTTTTTTAATTATGTAGTTAACGGTTAATCGAGGGGTAGTCATGTAACATCCGTGTTTTTGCAGTCGTGGGACACCACGTCGATATCATTGACGGCCGGGTGCGATCTGTTTATGAGGTACGTGACGCGCACGTCAGCTTTGGAGTACGAGGACTTCAATTCGGCCAAGTCTCGTTTGATCGAGAGGGCTGAGAAGTTTGGCGAGATTTCTTACAAGGTATGGAGTTTCGCCTTGATTTAATTCTGGTCTTGCGGCATATGTTTTCGGGTATTTCAGATTAGTGATTATTTGACGGGTTGATTGTTGGTGTGCAGGCTCGCAGGATCATTGCGATGCTTAGCCAGGATTTCTTGTTTGATGGATGCACCATTTTGGTTCACGGTTTCTCGAGGGTGGTGTTTGAAGTGCTGAAGACTGCAGCTCTCAATAAGAAGTTCTTTCGTGTTCTCTGCACAGGTTTGTATTTGTACTCCAATTTACAATACCTGATACCATGATGTTGAATCGGATTTGTGAGAATTTCTTGGTGCAATGAATTGGCGATCTTTTCTTTTTTGTATGTTGACCAAGCACAAACCCCTAAGCATTTGATTGGCTGAAAGCTCGGTTTTACTTTTCTATTGTCGCTTGTGTCAGTCAGTGATTCCCATGTTAGTGTTTAGCTGCTCCTGCTCCTTCAAGTTTCTGATCCAATTTGTTTTTTCTTTGGTCATTGTGGGGTTTGAAATTCCCGTTTTTTACAAGTTGGCCTTGTTGAGACTAATTCAGAAATCCTTAGTTGGTCTCTTGTCCTTATCCTATTCGTGCAGTCTCAGTTGATATCCTTTATGCTTGCACTGCAGAGGGTCGTCCTGATAGAACAGGATTACGGCTATCAAATGAGCTAGCGAAACTTGATGTTCCGGTGAAATTGCTCTTAGACTCTGCTGTTGCTTACTCTATGGATGAGGTGGACATGGTATTCGTTGGAGCAGATGGTGTGGTTGAAAGTGGTGGAATAATTAATATGATGGGCACGTATCAGATTGCACTGGTGGCGCATAGCATGAGCAAGCCTGTCTATGTGGCAGCTGAAAGCTATAAGGTATGTTATATTCAGTTCTTCATTGTTGTTGTATGAACAGGCTTGGACCCTGAAGTTGGCAAGCTAGAAATTTCAGAAAAGTGGTGCACTCCTTTAATGAAGGGCCGAACACAAGCTCTAGTGCTCTGATATTATTGGTACCATGAGCGAGTTTAGGACAAATTTTGTATACACAATGCTTTTACCAATTTTCTATCATTGGTTCTCCGTCCATGGGTATATCTCCAGTATCCTCTCTTCTATAATCAGATACCTATTGGTTGCGGTTGAACCAATTTTGGTTGTCTACTTTGCAGTTTGCTCGGCTGTATCCTCTGGACCAGAAAGACATGGCCCCTGCCCTGCGTCCAATTGATTTTGGAGTGCCCATTCCATCAAAGGTCGAGGTCGAGAAATCTGCCCGAGATTATACTCCCCCTCAATATCTGACTCTGCTGTTCACCGATCTCGGGGTACTCACACCATCTGTTGTCAGTGATGAGCTAATTCAGCTATATTTGTAGCCAGCGCCTGCTTGAGCCCAGATATAGAGATTCCCCTTATAGCTTTAGATGGAATATATGTTGATGCTCTCTACTTTTGCATGATATTTGACTCTTGAATCAATCGGCGATGGAGTTCCATAGATACGCGGTGTACTGTCCTGTTCCCTTTCTGATGGGACTATCGTTTGGTTACTAGGAGACTAAGATTAGAGAACATCAGTATTCAAAAGAGATTAAAGAATATCCGGACCAATTGTGCCTGGTTTGCGATGTGTGATATTCGCTTTCATAACTTATGGAGAGTGATCAATTTTGGCCATTTATAACTTTGACTTGTTATTATAAAGAAGATTGCGTTGGTGAACATGGCGTTGACGATATACCAAGTCAAAGCTAGTGATTGTTTTATAAGAAAAGAGATGGCTTTGAATCTTCAGGCTCAAAGTTGGCAATTTTGGTCCCTAGATCTCCTTGATTTCTATTTTGTTAAACTTACTTGAACTCAAAACTTATGAATTGGCCATGTCAAGGATTGGCTTTGATATTAAAAAATTGTACTTTTTGGTCTACGACTCATTATTATTTGAATCAACCTCTCTGATGGTCAAAATTGCATCTTATTTTTTCCATGCAAACGAAAAATCATAAAGAGGAGCTAGCTGAGAATATCAGAATAATTGGCCTGCCCAACTTGTGAACAGGGTATTATCAGATAGTCTTCGAATTTGGAGAGCCGCTCTTAGAAAAAGGAAAGGAAGAAAAAAAAACAACTTTTCGGATCTTACAAAAAAAAGAGAGATAGTCGTCGAATTTTGAGGTGTAAACTATGGAGACGTCTATTTCCTAGAGAGAAGCTGTGCCCTGAGCTCAGCAACATCAACCTCATTGAAGTGGTTCTCTGGGATCCAGTAGCCAGTTTTTGGATCTTTCATCCAGAAACTCTTCTCCTTCATATCTTCTGCCTTCACTTCCTCTTTGGGCTTCCTCATCGCCGCCAAGGTCGGTTTCACGTTGACATTCTCCGCCGCAACCGCATAAGATCGCCTACTTACAAGGATTGTAATTAATAACAGGCACATTGTTAGAGCAGCGGACAAAAATAATAGAAAAACAATGTATCCATGCATCCGAAACGATCATACAGATAATAATACATCGCATCGAGTAAGTTTCGAGAACCAACGCACTATATAATAAATATACACCAACCTCGCAAGTCATCCTTGGTGACAATAAACTGGAACAAGCAAGCACTAAATTTACAGGGACGGGCAATTGAGTCTTTTTTTTTTAGATTTCCAAGTCTCTCATCATTTAAATCAATATATATTATTTTTGTGCAGGTGGCAATTTTTTTTTTTATTACATATGTAAGATCAAGCTCAGATTCAAATTAAAACTACAATAAAGACATCGCTTAAAAACAAGTCTCAACACAGACCGAAAGAGACAGAAATGCATGATGATCAATGGCAAATAATTCTCGATAAATCTTTAATATTCAGAGTCCTCGTAATCGAACTTCAATAAATTACAATTGACATACCTGAGGAGTAAGAAGACTTTTAGGTTTCGACAAGCCATGCCTTGAGAACAAAGTTTTAGGTTTAGGTTTTTGCTTGTTTGGTAACAGCTTTATACTGGCGATATTGCGTTAAAGAGTCCTAATAGTAGTAGAATCTCAGAATCGTTTCAAAACGCACTCATAAAAAAGGATAATTAACTCTGCGAATACTCCGCTTTGGATTTTATATCGAATACGCAATACTGTTGATAAAATGTTAGTTAATATTTTAAATAGTATCAATGCTGTTGAAAGACTGCCATAAAACTAATAATTTAATACCACCCTTTTCATTCAATTAGTGCCAAGAATATAGAAAGCAATTAATCAGGGCCTTCCAAATAACGAATAAAAATCGAGAGCAATTAATTAATGATTGCCTTTTTTACATATTATTCTTAGAGCAAAGTTTGGAATGTGGAAACCCTTCCTTTTTTTGGCGAACATGTAAATTTAGACTTGGTGTTCCCGTCAAGCAATAAAGTGAAGTCGTGAACTAATAAAAAAATTTTGCGGGAAACGTGAACCAATTAATTTCTCCAAGTTGTTAGCAACGATATATGATAGATTTCCCATTTGTTTTCTTAATGGATTATTTAGCCCTGCGAAGCATGCTTATCCTTCATTAATTTAATTAGAAGCAAAATTGTAAAAGAAGAATCCATCTCTTCATGTATCTCGTTAATGAACATTGACCTGGCGGCTAATAATAACGGTTGAACTAATCTTCAAACTGAGTTATATTTTATTTTTATCAACATGTTATATATTATATGAATGTAAAATATTTGCCGAAATTTTTTACAACAGTTCAAAGGTTATACTGTGCTGAAACATTGTATTAGTGTTATCAATTTTTTGGGAAAATGGATTTGCCACTATTAACTAGCCTCGTTTACTTTCCACTTTTCGTGTTGAAGGCCTCAACAGGTTCAGGGTGGTACTGGTAACTATAGAAGATCCCGATAAATGCCATTATGCAATATTCTAATTCTCTGCAATCATGGACTCCACACTTGCATGAAAATATTCTTCTTCATAGTCTTTTGCTTCACCTTTTAATGAACTGAAAGACGTCTACCTAACATTTTTATTATCCTGTCATCAAATTTTTATTGGCCCAAAAAAAATTTTTAAATCGACTTTGATTTTGCTAGCATACAATGACATAAAGATTGTGCTAAACTCATTTTATTATTAAGTTAAATTCTTTGCATCTAATCATATTGAATATCAAAGTGTATCAACACTTGGCTATATCCAAAACAAATTTTAAACTATAATACCTCGCAATTTCTAGAGGGAAAGGAAAGGTATCGCACAGAAAACGAGTCAACCCAACGCAAAAACATCTTGTTCTGGCCCACAAGAATATGTACTTATTCACATTCTGCTCCTATAATTTATTTCGTCATTACTGTTAAAAAAGGTGACCCGATCCACCGAGCAATATATATTTTAGTTGGGATTTGCAAATGAAATAATGGTAGTGTTTCAAAAGGGAATGGAAGGGTCTCACTATAATTCGATGTTTTATTCGATTAGTGCCCACATTTACAAAATAAAATTGCTGGCATATTCTTCTTAATTATATTTTACGGATTACTATTATTTGTCATTTTTTTACCCACCACCAATGGTTGATTCCGAAAGAAAATTATGTTATAAAAATAAATTCCAATAAGATAGACAGAGATCCCTCTTGTAAATTTGCAGTAGCGCTAAGACCATCCGCATTGGTGTCTCCGCTACAGTGCGCGGCCTGGGCGCCACGTCAGCTGCGCCCATGTTCTCAGTTTTCAGCTCACAGTGGTGTCCCTGCTACAGTGCCACGCCCTGGGCGCCACGTTAGCTTTTTTCTCAGCTCAGCTTTTTTAAAATTCAGCTAACTGTATCAGAATCGAGTATTTTTTTGTGTAACTTAAAAATTGCTAAATTTAATTTTGAAGTGCCATATTTTGCGAAATAGAAATTTTATAAAATTTGAAATATATTACATGCGAACTTGTAAACAATTACATAAATTTAAAAATTGAAATTGATTACATCGAAATATATTACATTATATTTAAAAAACATAAATTGCTTAGTTCTTACATTAATCCCAAACTAATGTACAAGTTCAACTCCATTCTCTTATCATCATCTAAGAGGAGCTCGAAAGCGTCTACGACTAACTTGTACGCTTTCTCAGTGATTGCTGATTTGATATTCTTGGGGCGACGAACTTTTCAACACGACAAAAAGCATGCGCAAAAGTGTCCGAGCTTGCGAAGTTGGGGAGATCGAGGATCTTGTACGCGTTAGGCACCATATCGTAATCTTCGACAACAAATAAGATGCGGAATGCGACATGGTACTGTTTGAACCTCTCATTGTATGGGTCCATATGCCATGTCATAATGGACATGTCGTATGCTTCACGGAGCTTCCCATCTCGAAAATGCTCATCTACTATCTCCAACATTGACTCGACCATAATGAAAAATATGTAGATTGTGAAAGATAAGAAAGATAAGAAATTTTGGTGTGAAAAATTATGAAGAAGGTAGTAGTAATTTATAGAATTTACAAATAAAATTGGACCACACAATTTTTACATCAAATTTGGACAACACACTTTTTTTTATCCGAAAAGTCTCGTTATTTGGATCAAAAATTTGGCTAAAATTAACAAAAAATTATTATTTCACAAAATAGTCAAAAATATTAAAAGGAATTTTTAGAATTTTTTTCCTAATTTTTCCTAATTTTTTAGTTTTTTTTATTTAAAAAAATAAAAAAAATATCTGACTGGGCGACGTGGCCCGATCCGGGGCGTGAAACATCTGTCGGGGCGAGGCGCGACCCGCGTCCAATCCCGAACCGCCACGTGGCGCGCCCGAGACGCGTGACCACCCCGGTGCAGGGTGGTCTAACTAAACCAAAAATAACTCTACACTATTAAAATAAATCGGAAACTGATTAAAAATTCCGAAGTATGAGTTAGTTGAAATGCTAAATAAATCGAATCAAAATATTTTAACTTCAAACCTTACCGACCAAAAAACATCGTTAGAACATCCATCTTAAAACAGAATTGTTTTAAAAAAAAATTAAGAAACCAGAATCTGGAAAACCGAACGAACTTAATGGGCCGAGCTTCAATGTTCGGCCCACTCTGTCAAGCCTGACAAGCTCGTAATCACGAGGAAAGCGACTTGTCCCCGGCTCCTTGCAAATCGATTCGAAAACATGACTTCGATTTGTTAAAAAGTGTAGTTTTGTTTGAAATTTCTTATATTCGAATTCGAAAATCAAGCGTTGTAAAATTTTATTTGTGGAGTCTTCTCAATAATATATTTTTTATTTTTAAAACTTAAACAAAAACAACTTAAATAAATTTAAATTGTTATCACTTGAACCAATTGTTGTTATCAGACTGAAGTGTTAATTTGACTGTTTTACCTTTATATATTTTTTCTATTATCATCGGAGTTTGTACTAATGCGACACCGACCACACTTCTTTACATTTTTAGCCTTTACATGTGGTGGAAGCGTACAATTTAGCATCTCAATAACACCATCCACGTCAACACTTCTCACTCTCTTTTTTGTTGTTTATGTTAATTTGTGCTATTCAACTCAAGTTTTTTCATAATATTATTTTCGCTACAGTACATTCACGTCAGTAAAATTTCTTGCTTTAGACTAATGCCGATCCACCATGTCAGCAGTTAAAAAAACACAAGTTCACGTGCTGTGGGTAGTCCAAGGAGACGATCCGTATGGTTTCACATTTAGAGGATTAAGTTATATGATAATAGTGTGTTGGAACCGTGACCTTGTGTACTAATACAAAAAATAATTGATGGGTAATTTTTGGGCAGCGTCAAAAGTTGCAAATGGAACTGGAATCTCAGCGGTGACAATGATACAACTAAATATATGCATTAAACGGACACAATTTCCACGTGATTCATCTCTCTCTACTATTACTGGTGGTAGGGACAATCTTTCTCTTCCTAAAAAAAATTCTTGTCAGAAAAAAAAGTGAAATTTCAAGAGCTCCAAAATATCCCAAGTCCAATAAAATATCCCTTTCTCCATCACATAAAGCATCTTATTTATAACACAGATTGACAAAGAGAAAGTAAAGACAAACAAGATAAAAGGATGATTAAAATATCCTTATTTATAGCACCAAAGACACGATTTCAACATTTCATAGACAAGCACTTACCAAGTACATCACCATCAAAATTGTTATACATATGGACAAGCACTAACCAAACAGATTAATCAATTTTGGAATATCATTCTCCCACCTTCATCTCACAATATATATTTTCACTAACACCCTTATCTGCTTCCCCTCCAGCTCTCTCTCTCTCTCTCTCTCTCTCTCTCTCTCTCTCGTTATATTCTTCTTATAGAGCTGAGGAATATCCCATCCGAAAATGGAATCTGGATCAAAGAGAAGAATGTCGATGGCTATAGGGTTACAAAGCTTAATACAGAACCCAGAAGTGAATTGTAATATTGTCATGAAATCCTTGGTCGGAACAGTTGATAAGTTCCCGGACAACGGCGGAGAATATTATTGTTACCTCAAATCGTGTCAGCTGTGTAACAAGAATTTTGGGCCGCAGGAAGACATTTACATGTACAGGTAAATACATTTTTTTGTACTAGTTATCTTTGTGTTTTAAAGAAGCAAAACATTTATTTCTTAGCTTGTATTCTTGGTTTTATGAACTTTTAAGACTGACCTGTACGAGGATAGCCACTCATGCTCGAATGAAATGACCTAGGGTTAGAGGTTTAGACTTCCAGATTACGCGAGATTAAAAAAAAGAATTTTTTTTAAAACCAATATTTCTCATTCTGTCTTTTACATTGATTTAATTATATTTTGGAACTTTTCAACCAATATCTCATTTTGTTTTTAGAGTTGAATATGAAAGAATCATTTCAGTTTGTGTTAAGTGTATTATGTAATTTTTCGGGTTTGTTTTACTGATTTAATGTTGGATGCAGGGGTGACCAAGGATTTTGTAGCTTGGAGTGCCGGGACAGGCAAATTAAATTGGACGAAATGAAAAAATTGGAAGCTTCCACCAAGACACTGCAATCATCTTATAGACAATATTGTGGCACAGAGAGCCGGCAAGAAACACAGTTACTCCTAGAAGAACTCCGCCGGAGGAACAACCGAGTTCCTAGCTTCAAATATCGTACAATATTTCCATAATTAATCACCCTGCTACCCAAATATGAGCATGGTTTAATAAAATCAGCTTCATTATATTATTTGGAGGATTTGTACTTTATAAATATGTGTATCCTTTTTGTCAGTTTTGATTTTTTTCGGCAGTTTTGAAGATTTTCACTAAGAGGAAGATATCTTTTTTAATTATTAAGAGGAAAGAATTGGATCTGGAGGAATCAAGTTTTCTTCCATTGGAATCGTATGTTTTATACTCGTTTGTTTACTTCCTTTGGATGCAGAAGAAGTGTGAAATAAATCAGCGAGGGATGGGGAGTATGTCGTAGAATTGGAAATAAATCAAAGAATTTATCAAATGTAGGAAATTAGGCAACTTACCAATGTACATTTGAGCACGTAAATAGTTATGGGTTTGAAATAATCGAGAAACAGATGCCTGGAATTTATTGTAATATAACCAAGATATATACAGTTAAAATGTTTTACTGGACTTATATACATTAGTTGGTTTGATATGTATTAAAATATATCCAACTGGAAAAATATGTTATTGGCCCTACAATGTCTAGTGGGTTTCTAAAGGTAACGAGATGCTCTAAATTTTTCTCGGCCTCCACAAACTTATGGACCGGTGTTTTTCTGTTGGGCCGAAATTTCTGTAGCCTGTTTGAAAACAATTGCCAAACAGCTTTATACAGTTGAAGTAAACAAAACCGCTTAATTAATATAATTTGATTCAGTCCTAGAAAAGTATCATTTTTTTTAACAGATTTGTTACTTTTTTAAGATTATACCCGACTTCGCTCCAATCTGAAGGTCTACCCTTTGAACATTTCTCCTCCGGCATGCTCATTAGTTTGTTCATTTAATTTCAGATTTTTTTTCTTTCTTTTCGCTCGGTCACCTAATTTTCAAGTACTCAGTATCATATATGTCAGGAATTTATTAAATCGGGAACAAGATTATATAAAGAACACGAATACAAAATATAATGTAATTCGACATAATGTCTATATTCATCACAAAAAATAAAATTTTAATTGATGGATGAGTTAAAAAAAACTATACACAACTCTATTTTATATAATAGAAAATATTTTAGGGTAAAAAAAATTTGGTTATGTCATTCATGAGTCCAAAACATAAATTGGATAAAAAAAGTTGTGACGGCACACTTAACAGTCAATGAGATCTTAGTGTCCACTAAGCCTTTAGAAAACTAACTCATTGAGACACTATAGCGATCGTTAGAGGGGTAGCGACTACTAACTTTAACAAATTTTTACAAAAAAGATTTTCTCGATATAGTCTAACAATCTCCACCTTAGTAAAAAAATATTCAAGCCAGAAATAATGAAGCTCCACCAAAATTTCAACAAATTCTACTTTAATGAGACTATTTCTCATGAAGAACAATGAGAACTTGAAAAAAAAAAAAATCGATTTCACTAACTCTTCCACAAAAATGTAGATAACTACCACCATCAAGAAGACTATCTCAACTTTTTCTCCTCTTTTTGTTCACTTGCATGAAACCAATTTTCATATGCTCGAGTTTCCGAGTTTATTTGATCTATTCTCTTCAATCTCAATTGAACCATAAGTGACAAATATGATTGCACTTGCGATTTCATAATTGCAAATGCTATTCTTGTCTGCTCTCTAAGGATCTCCAAATTAATCGCCTCTAGAGCATATATCTAGTACATTAGTAATGGTTCAGTATAGAAACTTAAGATATCACTAATGCAAGATGAGGAAAGACTTCTATTATTTTTTATTTTTTTTTACCGAATTGAGTACTGATTGGACTTATCATTGGTAAAATAAAAATTTCACAACTTGTTAAAATAATTTGAGTGGTTTAATACTTATTACTATTGATATTATTTTAGGTTATTTGACTGCTATTTTTGTGTGGAGAAACCAGTATCCACTGGGCTATCTCGGTTATTTACTAAAGGACTGAATGGACAGCATATAAATTATAAAATGATAAAATTAGACTTTTCCAGTCCACCCTATATAAGCGTCCAACTGAGTTCGAAGCAACATAAGTACCCAAAGCAAGTAGTGAAAAACCATGTAATTTGATAAATTCACTTTAAGTCCTGGAATGTAATCAGATTTAGCATCCTCTAGTCGGCCACAAAGGGTCTATTCCTAGACAACGAAAAAAAGAAGGTGAAGTAGTAAATAATAACTTGCCAAATGGAAAAACACCATTATCGTTGTTTTCTTTTTTGAAGGTAAATCACTATTACTTTCTGGTTCTTTGTGGGAAACAAATGTGGGTAACGAGATTAGGTGACAATAATTGAAGGAAGAGGATATCAACGAAAGAATCTCAACTTCTCATCCATGCAAATAAAATAGCTAGCCCTTCTCTTTCCTTTTGGAAAGGTGACTCATCCAAGTCCAAGATGAAACGTGCATACTTTTCAAAAAGGTTAATTAAGAGACAAGACCATTGATGAAACGAGAGAGAAAGTGTTTTATAAGAAAATGATTGATTTTCTACCTTTATTTACCGTTTAAAAAATGTGATAAGATTAATGGTTGGACGAGATAACCATGAATCAAAACTATGTTTATGGTTCCACCACTAATCAACAGTGTTGACCACACATCTTTTTGATCGGACTTATTAATTTAGATGGTTGGACTGGTCAGTTTAGCCAAATTATTTTGAAATATATAAATGTATGTATATATTGAAATTTAAAATAGTTAAATTATAATTCTGATTCTTATATATTATATTGTTGCAATAACATTAGTTCTTATCGGCAAATATTTACATTTTTATACTAAATATACTAATTAGCATACCAAAAAATATACAAAATAATAGATATATTAAGATTAATTTTTTTACTTGACCAATAGTTCAACCAGTTTGATCAATGTGCGAGAGATATCCTATGTCGACTTTCGGGTATTTTTCAAACCCCAGCACTTTTATATTGAAAATCAAATCCAAAAATCCTAATCATGCCCGTAAAATCCAGGTCTATTTATTCATTGCTGTTTTTAATAATGAAAACTCCAATAATTACATTTGAAATGTATAAAACCTTACCTCCTACCACCTCTCCCCTGCAACATTGTTGTTTTCATGTACATGAGTAGGGTAATTCACATATGCGTAACATTCCACACGCAAAAAAACATATGCGTAACAAGAAAAATGTCCCCAACAATGTTGTGAATACCTTTTTCACTAAAAGTATGTAGTTTGTTTAAGGAAAATTTTTACTCAAATAGCAACTAGTTTGATACTTTTTACCAAGTAACATTTGATTTTGTTTGTCTTTTTTGTGACAAAACATTCTAAATTAAAATTCCCTCTTTCAGTTTGTTTTTTCAACAGAAAAGATACTCCTTCTGAATATTTATGTTAGTAGATTGGACATAACAAATATGATTAAAAAAACGTCAAATATCAGATGAATGTTTCAAAATATTTACTAGTGGCGCATGCCAACTAGAATTCGACACAATAAATTTAAATAAATCTTTTATGTACAGTTATTGTATAACATATCTATTTCTTTCAGCTAGGGCCATGTTTCAGTTTCCCCCTTAGCGAAATGGACAAAGATGATGATGATGTTTTAACCATTTATCGACTACTGTCCTGGTCACGGGTACACACTGCCTATCAGATAAACCGGTCCCTCCAAAATGGAAGATCGATCTTGCTAGTATGACAGCTTCTGAAAATAATAATTATTGTATTTTTAATAGTTCCAATTTCAAAATTTGAGGTTAAATTATGACAACTATTACTACTCGTTGTGTATTCAACGTCCTATATTTTGACCGTTCTTTTCTATCCTGATTTTTCAGAGTATTACCCACTGAAAATACAGTTGAAAATACAGTTAATTGTGCAAGTATTGTATTAACAAAGTATACCTCCGCCACCTTCTTCGCGTAGATTCTGAAACGTGTGCAAATTTTATTATCATTCGAAGAATAAGTGAACGTGCATGCGCTGACGCTTGTTTGGCGCCGGACGAAATGAAGGTGCAAGAGAATCTCGTCATCGGCTCTCTTTGATCAGAGAAGACGAAGAAACACTCCCTTTTCTTCGCAAAAATAATAATAATAAAGGAAAACCGTACTGTTAGTTTTATTATTATTACCCAAATTGACGTAATAATAGATTGTTGAGATTATTTATGAATATCGAAAATTTTATTTATTCTCTAGATCAAAATTTTGAATTGGATTCAAAATTTATAATATGATATCAAAATATGTTGAAATTATCATATTACAAATTATAATGATTGTGAAATTATTTATAAATGTAAAAAATTCATCAATCCAATATCTTAAATTTTTAGTACAACACTAAATAACAATTGATTTATCCCGAGAAAAACTTAGGCCAGTTTGCATAATCATTTATAAAGATGTTGGGAGAGGGAAGTTGGATCATGCTGATTGTTTGTTACATCTACAAACGTGTCATTTCCTTTTAGATTAGAAAAATTAGTCATTCTGTTTGCTTGGAAAAAACATGTATTATATATGCAAGCACAGTCATAGTATTCGGTCCCGGACTTACACATGTAATGTGAATTTTTTTAAAATCTAATTAGCAAGTGGGATTGATTAATCACTCTAATCAGTCCAAGTCCAGCCGAAAGTTCAAAAGAAAAAAGAAAAAGCAGCGATCCCTCCAGAAGCCACATTGAACAAGGAGTGACCAGTGAGTGAGTCCACCGGTGTCTAACTCGTCCCCAATTTTCCAAATAAAACAGAAGTAGAACTATAGATCTAAAGATTAACATATTGAACGTAATCTAATTAATGTCACCCATTGACCGAGGCTCGTGACCACGGAAATACATCTCGTACGCAATATTATTATTAGCTGACATTTTGATCAGCAATTATTTAATTGTGTTTCTTATTAGTTCCTGAAGCTCATATTATAATTAAGATGACCAACCTTACCATTTGAAAGTGTGGTCACCTTGCATGTCCAAGTTACGATACATAATCCATGTTTACGTTTTCTCTTGTTATGTCTGTTACTTTTCTCTTATGTTATGTGATTTTTTGCCTTAATGAAAGTCTCTAAACCATGTCAAACATTTGAACAAGATATAACAATTTCATCAAAGTTCTGTACTTTAAAAAAATCTAAGTTTTATTGCTACAATTAGAGTAATTTTTTTTTTGGGTTAGTAATTTGAGTTAAGCATAGTTAATGAAAAAGATGCATTTAGAAGAGTGGGCCCAACTACTAGTGTGGCAAAAAAAAAACCTAAGAGCCATTTCCAATTTAGTACCTCAATTCAACAGAGTTCCCACATGCACTCCCTTTCTGCCGCAACCGCACTGTCCAAACAGAGACAGAAGTAGCAGCAAATAGAACCACTTTCCTCTTTATAATATAATCCCCACAAACTTCAAACTCAGTTGTCCACAAAAATAAAAATAAAAATAAAAAATGGGAATTGTTTTCATTTTCCTCCTCGCTTTCCTGTCGTCCGTTTCGGGCGGTCACTCGAACTCAGTCCCGACCACTTACATAGTGCGTGTCCAAAACGACGACAGGCCAGCCGTTTTCCCCACCCACAGGCTATGGTACGCCGCCTCACTCGGTTCCCTCTCCACGAAGGACGACCGGTCACCCGACGACGACTCCCGCATCCTCCACACCTATGACACCGTTTTCCACGGATTCTCCGCTCAGCTCTCCCAAGAGGAGGCCCTCGCCGTCGTGGCGCTCCCCCACGTGCTCGCCCTCATCCCCGACCGCGTGAGGCACGTGCACACCACGCGCTCCCCAGAGTTCCTGGGCCTGAAGACGAATGACGCTGCGGGGCTGCTTAAGGAGTCCGACTTCGGGTCGGACCTTGTCATCGGGGTTATAGACACTGGGATCTGGCCGGAGAGGCAGAGCTTTAATGACCGGGAGCTTGGTCCTGTTCCGGCGAAGTGGAAGGGGGCGTGCGTCGCCGGGAGGGGATTCTCGGCGGGGGTTTGCAACCGGAAGCTCATCGGAGCCAGGTACTTCTCCGCCGGATACGAGGCGACCAACGGGAAGATGAATGAGTCGTCGGAGTACCGGTCTCCGAGGGACTCCGATGGCCACGGGACTCACACGGCGTCGATTGCCGCCGGGAGGTATGTGTCGTCGGCGTCGACGCTCGGTTACGCCAGGGGCGTCGCCGCCGGGATGGCTCCCAAGGCCCGCATCGCCACCTACAAGGTGTGCTGGCTCGCCGGCTGCTACGACTCCGACATCCTCGCTGCCTTCGACTCCGCCGTCTCTGACGGGGTCGACGTTATCTCCCTCTCCGTCGGCGGCGTGGTCGTGCCGTATTACCTCGACGCCATCGCCATCGGCTCCTTCGCTGCCGCGGACCAGGGAATCTTCGTCTCCGCCTCCGCCGGGAACGGCGGCCCCGGCGGCCTGACGGTGACGAACGTCGCTCCCTGGGTGACAACGGTCGGCGCCGGAACGATCGACAGGGACTTCCCGGCTGACGTCACTCTAGGTAATGGCAAGGTAATATCTGGCATGAGCGTTTACGGTGGGCCCGGGATGGGCCCACGCGGGAAGATGTATCCGTTGGTATACGCGGGGGCCGAAGGAGGCGACGGTTACTCTAGCTCGTTATGTTTAGAAGGTTCTTTAGATCCTAAGGTAGTTGGAGGAAATATAGTTTTATGTGATAGGGGAATTAATTCTAGGGCCGCCAAGGGAGAGGTAGTTAAGAAGGCTGGTGGGGTCGGGATGATTTTAGCGAACGGGGTGTTCGACGGGGAAGGGCTGGTAGCGGATTGCCACGTGTTGCCCGCCACTGCGGTGGGGGCGTCCAATGGCGACGAGATCAGGAGGTACATTGCCGCGGCGAAGAAGGCCAAGACGGTCCCTACGGCCACTATTGTGTTTAGGGGGACTAGGTTGGGCGTTAGGCCTGCTCCGGTAGTGGCTTCGTTTTCGGCTAGGGGGCCGAATCCCGAGTCGCCGGAGATATTGAAGCCGGACGTGATTGCACCTGGATTGAATATACTCGCAGCCTGGCCCGACCAGGTCGGGCCTTCTGGGATCCCCTCGGATAAGAGGAGGACCGAGTTTAACATACTTTCGGGTACTTCTATGGCTTGTCCTCATGTTTCGGGGCTGGCTGCTCTTTTGAAGGCTAAGCACCCGGAGTGGAGCCCTGCTGCGATCCGGTCTGCGTTGATGACCACGGCCTATACAGTAGATAATCGTGGAGAGACGATGCTCGATGAGTCCACCGGGAATACTTCTACTGCAATGGATTTCGGTGCTGGCCACGTTCACCCTCAGAAAGCCATGGACCCGGGATTGATATACGACTTGACATCCATGGATTATGTGGATTTCCTCTGCAATTCCAATTACTCGGTCAATAACATCCAGCTGGTAACCAGGAAGACTGCTGATTGCAAAGGTGCGAAACGGGCTGGCCATTCCGGTAACTTGAACTACCCGTCCCTCGCTGTCGTCTTCCAACAATACGGCAAGCACAAGATGTCAACACATTTCATACGAACAGTCACCAACGTCGGGGAACCCAACTCTGTATATAAAGTCGCAGTTAGGCCGCCGACGGAGACGATGGTCACGGTAGAACCTGAGAAGCTCGTGTTCAGGAGGTTGGGCCAGAAACTGAGCTTCCTGGTGAGGGTACAAGTCCGGGAAGTGAAGCTCTCCCCGGGCGGGTCGAGCACGAGAAGCGGCCATATCGTATGGTCCGATGGGAAGCACAATGTCACCAGTCCGTTGATTGTGACATTGCAGCAACCTCTCTAGTTTCAGTTGAGGGTTTTGGGTTTGAGGAATTTTGTTTTATACAGCTTGCTGTTATAAATTCCCTTCTCCTCGTCTCCCTCTGCCCTTTTCCTCCTCCTGTAAAATGTATAATTAGAATGTGTGTGCGTTTTCTATTTAGGAAAAAGCGGTGAAGAAGAAGAAGAAGAAGAAAGAAATATGGATATCTCTTTGTACCATTAATGCCCAGCCGATAATGTTCGCGTATCTAGAAGAAAGACAAAAGCAGCATGAAAGGATCTCTCTTTTTCTTGCTCTTGCAACTCGTTGAATTGAATGAATCTTCCATGTTTTTATTGGATGACAAACGATTTGTGGGATCAACCCGTTCTACATATCATTCTTAATATTTTGTGCGGTGTTAAAGGAAACTGCTGTCGCGACAATCATGAAGACAAAAGACATGTGGGAGAGCCATGAATTTTCACCATCTTTTTATTCGGAAGAATGGATTGAGTACGGATTGTATAAATCCGTTCATACAATATAGAATTTAGATTGATCGTGCTAATATTTTTTTCATGCCATATTGACATTTTTTTTGTATTTTCATATTTTTTTTGTTTTTTTCAAAAATGATATTGATACTAGGTTGTGCGAGATTTCTTTTCAATTTGATCTCGTAGTTTTTAGATTTTTGCAAAAAAGTTCTTGACATGTGTATTTTTATTTTTTTTTATTTTTTCGACAATGATAATTCTTTAATGTGATACCATTTCGTGTGGATTTTTTATTTTAATTCTGTAATTTTTGAATTTTTTTTTTAAAAAAACTCATCCCCGTTCCATTCGAAAAATACTCAATCCGATCCTTTTATTTGATATCCCCCAACAAGAAAGTTAGGATTTAGTGAGATACCGAATACTGTATATACGTTCATCAAAAAGCCCACTGACCTCCGAGAGGATATATTGGACTGGTATGACTTGCGAGTAATTGTTTACCTTAATACCATGTAATTTGAGAGCTTGACACATATAACAATGTAATTTAAAATTTATCAAAATGGTAAGGGAACTTCACATTCATCCAAGGCATTCCTTCTTGATCCATAAAAAAGGAATTCAATCTCTTTACATGTTTCTCGTTAGAGCATATAAATATGCCGGAAAAATGTTACATTGATCATTAAAACCATTTGGTGTACCTTGTAATATCTCATAGTTGTTTTTTTTTCTTCTGAAGGATAAGCTGTTAATTGAAAAATATGAGAGAATGTAGCTATTTAGTTTGATGCAGTCGTGTAAGTTTAGTGTTATTTCTCATTAATTTGTTTATAAAATTTATTTATCCAACAAAATTCCAGTACAACGTCAAACTAAGTCCCATATTTATCAATTCATACATATCTTAAGATTGATGGATGACTCAACCATTTTCAACTTTACAAGAAAACACGAAATGATAGTAGGTCGAAACTTTAAGAAAAAGCTCTGCGAGCTAAATCCAAAACAAAATGATAGGAGCAATTTTGAACATTAACAATTGAGTACCCAAGACAACGGCTTCTTTAAATCAACGAGAAAACGAGCGGCTAGTTACTTTTGCTTTACGAAAACACTAGTTAGTTTGATGAATGTACTCTTTCTCATTTGCTGTCAAAGAACATACTTACATCAGCTTATGCAAATTATCAATATCAAAAAAAATTATATTAGATCAATTAATTCATATTCGAGTCAAATCACACTACTAACAAATTCATGAATAAATGTTCCAAGTGAAACACGACCAATTGATGGCCTTCTCCATTTTGACGGTAATTTTTCTTTAGCAATGCTAACAAAATAGAATTTTTTATCGAGATACTTTTTTGCGTAATAATTTTTTAAACTAAATTTTATTGTTGTAAGGATTTGACGAAGACAACTCTTACAACCTTGTTCGAAAAAATTTTGCTAAGTAGGATGTAAATATTTTGTTTATGATCAACTTTACCAACCAAAAAAGTCGCATTGCCACGAAATGAAAGCAACTTGGGTTTGCCGGAGACCATTTAGTCCAGTGGCAACCGGTGGGGAGGGGTCTGGGAAGACCAGGGATCAAATCCTGACATTGTAATAGCTTAGATTTTAGAAAAAAACAGCAGCTTGGGTTTTGAATGTGTGCTGCACACTTAGAACACAGGGAGAGTCCTTTACAGCTGCGGAAGTCGGACCACTTACAAATAACGCGGTTTATAATTTAATTAGCTGGCTTTTTAAAAACTTTTTTTTTTTAGTTCTTTCTCATCATGATGTCTCTCTTTTGTAATCGCATTCCACTATAGGGCTCCACATTTGTAGAGTTAAGTTGAAATTTACTTAATAATTAATTGCTGGTTCCGTATTGAGCCGGCCCATTCTATTCTTGTGGTCAAAATGTGGTGTCTATTAGTCGTTCTGGCTATAGATGGAGGCCTAAATGCGGACTGCAAAGAAGTTAAAGGCCTTCATGTGTAATTGCAAACATATTTTTGCTCTTAGATTCTTCATTTCTTTGTCGACTGAAATTTTTCGTTTGATTTGTGCCAACTCCTGGACTGCAAGGAAGTGATTGGGCCTACTAGGAAGAAGAGGCCTTCACCTGTAATTGCAACCATTTTCTTACACTACTTCCATTTCCCACTGTCAAAAATTTATGATTCGATTTCCATTCAATTAATGATTCAATAGCTTCACATGTGAGCATGTCCGAATTAATTTAGGGTGAAAATTGCGCAGTAATGTCATTGCAGAGAAATTTATGTGACACAAATTTTGTATTGTGGTAAAGTTAATGTAAAAATATTTGATATTAATATATTTTTAAGAATTTTAATTTGAGTATTTTTAATCAAGTTATAATTTGTGTCAATCGATATAATAGAAAGTATGGATGCACTCATTATAAGTCACAGTACAAGATACCCAATTAGATTGCTAATCAAATTATTTGTTAGAAAGGGAAATTAATCAAATACTTAAGATTCATCTCGAGAGCTCTAATACAAATTAGAAACTAACATACGTGTTAAATCTAGAGATGATATGCTTTATGACGTGGAGTCGAAAATTTGGATCTAGCTTGATGACTTTTTTGGGTAGTACTGGGTTTTTCTGTCACCCATTTTGGCTGTTACATCTGACCTCATATCATATCATAAAATATCATTTATCGTATATATATATTATTGACAAAGTGACCTAAAAGTTTTCTGCATTATTTTTTTATGATTAAATTATTGAATTAAATAACAAACATAAATACGAATACAGGATATAAACCCTGCACCGGAAGTGTAAGTTTTCTGTATTATTGATCACTTTAAGAGTTTAATCCACCAACTCGACAGAATCTCTCAACCTGTGATTGCACACGTTGGTGATTTTATATACAACTAATATGATTTTGCGCTCAATTATATTTTTAAAAAGTGTTAAAATTCTCAAACACTAATATCTTTCTAATAATTCGAACGCCATAGTCGATATATTAATTGGTAGATTTCGAATACCACATATTTAAGCTATAATAAATATATCAATAGTTGATCTAATTTTTTTTTTGTAGGTGTATAGTTTAAGTTGATTAACTACCCATATTAAAATGATAGATTTTATAGGTAAAAAAAGGTAACAGAATAATTTTTCCATTTATTTCTTCTAGTTTTAAGCTATTGAAAAAAAAGTTGGTGATTTCAAAACTGTATTTGTGTGTTGAAACTTTGTCACGGTTAATAATTTAATTTTCGTTCATAACTAATTTGTTTTTAAATGTATCTGAAGATTTTCTAACCTTTGTGAAGATTTTCGCTTTATGTAACATTTTATGCATCAATTCTATCTTTTTCAGCGCCACAATAATTTTTTTTGGAATCAAAATTCTGCAAACTACTGTATGTGGTCATTGACTAGAAAGCTATCATATTATTACAGTGTCGATTATAATATCATTGCTCACTTCGTTGAAAATATTACAATTTTTTAATATTTAATATAGATTATTAAACCTAAATTTGAGATTTAAATAACTTTAAGTTTTGTTCTCAACTCAAATAAAAAAATTCAATTTTTTAGAAGAAATGATATTTGAACTAGTACTTCCAGGATCACTTAAATTTCAAATAATTATTGGGTCTTAATTTATTCAGTTCCTCGAGAAAAAGTCAAGTCCCCCCGTTACGTAATATTATAACCTCTCCTTACGTGTTTTGTCCCATCCTCAACAAAAATTTGCCTAATAACGACAAAAGGCCGTACGTACTTGCATTTTTCTTTGATGCGTAAAGTTCAGAAAAATAAATTAGAGTCCTCGATCTCTGTACCAATTATTTTTTGAAAAAAAGACTTGATGAGTAAAAAACAGAGATCGGCCTTTCTCTTTTTTACCTCAAATATTTTTACGCACCAATAACATTGTCGATTGGGTATAAGTGAATTACATAGTTAAAGATATTATTTACAATAAGTTAGGTAAAAACGTAGATCTTTCTTACCAATTATTCTCCAAGTTACACCACAAATTTCCAATTTTTTACCACTCACTCCATCATATTGTTCTTGACCCTCACAAAATCGTTATCTACTACCTTCTAAATCAAATTCTTAGCGACTTCGTTGTTAGCTTTGAGAAAACTCAAAAGCTTCTCGTAACAAAAGTGTTCTCCTTCATGTGGAAGATGAGCCAGCTAATTGAGAAGGATTACTGCTAAGTGCTAAGCATAACTTGTCGGGAATATAACTAATGCATTATTTGATTCAGTTTATATGCACATCGCTCATATGTGATTTTACTTTGATTCCTGTTAATTTGAATATGCACAATAATAGTGATCCATCAATTAGCGGGGTACTAAATCAGTTTCTATAGTCGCGAGTGACAGTACCATGTATAAATTCGCTAAGGTCGGCAAGTTGTCGCTTCAAGGTTACCAAAGTTGGGGGCAGTTTGTCCCCGTTGGTGCACTGATAATGTGATGTACTTGGTTTAATTTTGTGGTATTATTTAACGATTGCCAGGGAATTGGTATTATGCATATCCTTTTTGTTCAATTAATTAGTTCAACCTGGTACCTTCTTATGTTCATAAGAGGCTGAACTAAACTTGAGGCATTATCTACTCTCTCGATGCTTATCCTCTACGGAATGTACCTGGGACAAGATTGAGTACAGCCATACAAACAGCGTATTACTTGTACCAAATAGCCAAAGGCAAAAATGTAATTGTTATTCTTCTTTTCAACCTCATACCTAATCTCATCTTTCTTCGTCACCTCGTTCACGTCATCATTCTCATTACACTCCTCAAGAGGGAGGAGGTTCGGGTTGGTCCTCCATATACAATACCTAAAAATATCCCTCCTCATCTTCTACCTTTTAAGTCCCCTCATATCTTCAAAGCTCAACCCCTTAAGTTCCTCGTCCGGTTCTGAGTCTTCCTTCAGACCTCCGCCGCCAAACTGCTTCGAAAGCACATATAAGATTTACTCGATCATAACCATCGAGCTCCTACTTCTTCTTCATCTTTTCCTGCATCTATCCTCTAGAAAAACTGATTGCTTCGACCACCTGCGATCTGACTCTTGATGGCGCTCATTACACATATAGTATGATGGGCTCTAATGACGGGGTGGTCCTCGTGAGATGCATCATAATGAGATAGTGTGTAACGATAGTTGTGGAAGTTCACGCACTACCCAGAATAGTACATTTCTATTGCTCGCAATAGTACAATTTTGTTGGTCAGAATGGTATAATTTTGTTGGTTAGAACGATACAATTCTGTTGGTCAGAATAGTACATTTCCATATACACGTTGGTTCTTTTCCATTCGTACTTATATACTCAATTTATAGACATAGGTAGTTTATTTTTATTCACAAGTCTGTACTATATTCAAAAAATGGATGGTCCATTTCTATTTGCACTTATATACTTTCCATAGACATGAGTGATCTATTTACACATATATACCAGTTTTATAGACACAAGTAGCCTATTTCCAATAACAAGTCTATACAATTACCATAGATATTAGTGGTTTATTTCCATTTGCATGTATATACTATTTTCATAAAAACAGGTGGTCCATTTCTATTTGCACTTATATACTACATTACTACTTCCAAAAAATGAGGGTCCATTTCTAATCGTACATATATGCTATTTTTGTAAACATAGATAATCTATTTCTATTAACAAGTCTATACCATTTCCATAGATATAGGTGAATCATTTTTATTCACAAGTCCGTATGATTTCTAAAGACATGGGTGATCCATTATCTTATTTACTATTTTCATCAACATAGGTGCTCCATTTCGCTCACACATATATACCTTAAAAACCTCCTCGCTGACACCCATATCGACTACCTCCGTACCTATGTCTCCAACATTGACGACCACTAGGCCCTCGAGCAACTCCATGGAATCTGCCTCTTAAACTTACTCAATGTCATCTTTGCGTTTCCCTACCTGGCCCGTGTCCGTACCTCACATCCCTACTCCCCTTCACCTACTTTGGCATCCTTGAGCTCTGCGCCTATAACCTTGTCCAAGTTAGTTGTCAAAGGATTGCTAGAGCTTTGTTATACGCTAGAGAAGATCACATGTCTTAATTCCATCATGAGCGCTTCTTCCTCTCCCTTTCTCCTTTTTTTATTTAATGAAAAAACTACTAACCATTGAGTGGTATCTATTTGCTCGTTAATTGTGAGTTTTTTAAATAATTATTTTGTTAAATTTAAATAAAAAATTGAAACAAGAGGAGTGATAGAAATCCAAGAAAGAAGAAAGAAAAAGAGTTAGGTACAGGTTATAAATGTCCCTGTGAATCTCAACCATTAAATTTTACATTGTTAACTTTTTAATACGGTACACAGTTTGAATTAATGCACGTACGATACAAGCTGGCCCTATTAAGATCCTTACTCATTCCGACCTCCTTGATATTTAATTGGCCAAAGGTAGCCAAAATGAAGGAGGATAATAAAAGGAAGGAAGGAGAGTGGTCGTCCGTTAGATATAGTCCTACGATATTGGTCTTTTGGAGAGGGGGTGGCGATGCGACTTCTATGTCCACCGGAGACTGCAGCAAAGAGTCCACCAGCTTTTCTTCTCCCAAATTCAAGGTCAGCCTCTCTCTTTCTCTTAACCTCTCCTCCTATATTTACTGTTAGTTCATTCTATATCACACATGTCAATGTTGACATACAAAATATGTCAATATAACAGACAAAACATGTCAATATTGAAAAATAAAATATGTCAACCCAATTCAATGTTCATTTCATACCGTTTGAAATTGGGTCTCACTCCCGACTCAATCCAATCCATGTTATGTGGGTTTTATGGTATTTCACAATTCTCCAAACTTTCTTTTGTATTCTTTTTAATTAATCTACTTATCCGAAAAGCACCATGGTCGTTTTATGATACTTAATTTGAAATTTTTATTTAGGAAACAAAAAGTGAATCCATTAAAATGTACCATAAAATTGCTACTTATAAATGCATAACTATAAAAATAAATCATAATTGTAAAAATAACATGCATGTTCTAGCACTTGAAACCATTCCAGGGATACATATCTATAAAGTATAAACAGCAATATGGAGATCATGGTTTTCTAACAGTCCCAAGTCAAAACCATTCACAGGTAAAATGAAACCAGGACTGGTAGCCAAAAATATATATTAACAGAAATTGTAAAACAAGAAACTAAACCTATTATACATTTATTAACTATCCCACTAGCTATATAATATCATTCCAGATATGCTTTAAATATTTAATTCAATTTTATTATAATTCTTTCATTAATCCCCGGGAACATTAGGCACAAGTTATGGTCTCGTCGACTTCCTTTTTTTTCTTTCAATTTCGTCGTGGCAGACTTCCTCGGTAGCATAATCTTAGGATTATCCAAATAATCCCGCCGTTGTCGATTGATTATGAAAAAGTAGATTTTATTTCTCTTGTACATGATCTATAGACAGTCACATGATTATCAATGAGCTCTTAGTCTTGTAGATTATTTGAAAGGTGGCAAATTCTTTAAAAATGTATTAACATTGTTTTGGTTCTAATGACTCAAATAAAAATATTTTAATTCAATTAAAATAATTTTTCGTATATCTTTATTTACAAGATTTCGTCGTTTGTAAATTGTACGTGCGTAATTGCATAATTGAGTCAACAGGGGCTCAAAATATCATGCAACTTGATTCCACAGTAAGGATTTTAATGCAACTTGATAGTTGGTTTACCCGCCACTCCAAGAATAAATAGTGGATGTGGTGATGCTTTTGTCCTTTATGTTGCAAGTTGCCGATAAAATTAAAATAATGGGCGAGTTTATTTATAATACGCAACACAACTTGCATTTTGCATAGACATTATCCCTATGTACAGAGGATTAGAATGTAGTGGATGCAAATCTTTGAAGATTTTTTATAATTAGATTTATTTTTTTATAATATTACATTATACATATGTATTAATGTAAAATTATTTTATGCGAGTACGAAATTACAGTCCCGATCTCAATAAAAACTTTTATACAATAAAATCCAATAAAAATAAATCAAATAGTAAGAAAAAAAGCGCGTCATTGCAAATATTTGATGATCTGGAAGATCAATTCTTAACACCCACTTGTTTTTTTTTTTTCGGAACGGTGCTGCTTCATTTATAAATGAGAAAGGAAAATACAGCAGCCAAAGGCAATATTCAAACGACAAGAGGCTAATGAAAACAGGGATTAGAAGCCTCAATGCATAACCTACCCCTCGTACAAGTACGAGGTTGCAGCCGTTAGCTTCGTTAAAAAACCTATTCCAGAAAACCCGCCGCTACGGGAAAAAACCGGAAATAGGAAAAAGAGCACTACCGATAACACCGCACAGAGAAAAGGGTATACATTACTGATAAAAAACTAAGTGGTGGAGTTGCCCTCCGTAGCTGCGTTCCCACCGGTCTCCTCAATTGGTTGCTTATCACTCTCAAGAAGTTCCACAATACCATCCGGCGGCCAAGTGAATACCAATAGCTCCCTATCCAATGGAATTGTCATCTTTGCGAGCTCATGCGCTACTTGATTTGCTCCACGTCTCACGTACTCAATACGAACTTGAGAGAAATTAGCAAACAGGTGCCTGCAATCTTCTAAAATCTCGGCTAAGTCACTTCTATCCGCTAAGCGCTTCGATAATTGGGAGGCCACCGGGAGGCAATCTGTTTCCACAATCACCCTGTCGAGATTCAGGACCCTCGCAAACTCCAGTCCAGTGTACACCGCCTGACCCTCAAGTAAGGTAGGATGGAAAAGGTTGGGAAAGGCTCGCGACGTAGCCATTACGAACATCCCTCGATCATCACGTGCAACTACTCCAACTTGACCTCCACCCTCCGGTCTGATTCCTGCATCAACGTTCACCTTTATCCAACCAGGATCCGGAGGATGCCAGCGTTCATTCCTTGTAAGGTTCCGAGGTTCACGAGTATCCAATGCTTCCAAGTACTGTTTCCAGAAATTAAAACCCTTTGCCATAATGTCAGGGATAACAATTTCCTCCTCTGGTGTAAAGACAAAGCTGTTCCGAATCTTCCATATCAACCATAAGATAACAACTCTCCTGCTTTGTTAGTGGGTACAATTTCCTCCTCAAATATAAGATAACAACTCTCCTGCTTTACCATAAGATAACAATTTCCTCCTCTGCTTTTTAATTAACACCCACTTGTTGATTAGTGGGTAGCAGAGCCAAATTTATAAAGAGTAAAAATATATTTTGTGACTGGTACAAGATTTTTTAAATTATAACTACGCCATTTAATTTATATATCCAATAATATGAATAGATCCCTCCTCAAATAAACAGACTGCATGAATTCATCATTGAAGCAACCGGTTATAACATACCAATTAACTTGGCCCATGTATACATTTTAGACAATTTTGAGGCATTTAAGATTAACAAAAAAGGACATCTGCTTATTACCGCAAAAAAAAAGATTAACAAAAAGGAAAAGCTCTTTAATATTTTTGAATAATTGCAAACATCGATGCTAATTGCTAAACCTCTTTGTTTTTCTAAGCAAGTTGGTTACAAAATAGAAAAAGGAACACGAAAGTTTCTATCAAATGTAAATATATTTTATTGTTAGAGGAAATCTTCAAGTGGTTGGAACCAGCAGGAATCAAGTTGGACATCCCATTTAGGGGGAGATAATATTTATTGGATAGATAGCTGCTTTTTTTACTATTTTTTCATGCGAGTTGGATTTAACAAATATACTGGGCTCTAATATTAAAATATTTCGTGTTATTTTTGCAATATCTTTTTGAGAACCAATCCCACAATTCGAGAAGGACGATTGGCCTATATGCGCGTTACTTCTATATTGAAGCCACAGCTCATTGGTGTAACAATGTGATTAACATGTCAAACATTTTAGTTAGCATGCTTAATATCAGCAAGTTTAACAGTCAACGGTGGAGTCGATTATTTTTGCTAACATGGTCAATGAATTGTCTTAGCATAGTATTTCAATTTGATTTTTCGCAGACAATAATAATTTTGATGTAACAAGTGCATATTTCATTAGGTCCATCTTATTTTTTCGATGATTATGATATGTTGTGCTTTCAATTCATAAATAAGATGTTCCTAGAAAAGTAAATAAAATAAATTTGTCCGCGTAATCATAAAGTTCAAACTAGGAAAATCCTTCTAAGTGGCCAACGAACATCCAATAAAATGTTAATGTTGATTACCAGAAATTCAAACAGTTGACTTGTGATTTATATCTTCCCCGAGTAACAACTAACATGTCAAAACAAAATATAATTAGGGATCACACGCGCAAAAGTAGAAGGAAAGAACACATTTCTAATATCCAAATATCCAATGTTAAGAATAGATAATAATGGGACTTAATTTCTATAAGTTTTTCAAAGATTTAAAAGTCCATAATTTGCATAAATTTAAGTAAAAACGAGATGGATCTGACGAGGCAGCCAACTAAAATATGCCATCAGATGGCCAAAAAAATAGTCCAGAAAATGTGTTAATATTCCAACGGATTGCATCTCAACAAAAAACACAAATTTATATGGAAACTATACACCTTCGCCAACAAAGCCAAAAACATTTACTTGGCAAAATGTGGCAAATGCTACACAATGCATACCACCCTCATTTGACCTCCACTTGTCAATGGTCAAAATGGGTGCCTGTTCTAACAGGACCAAACCAAACCAGCTTTGGGTTTTTTGTGGGGCCGTCCTAATTCCTCCCACTGTCCATATTTTAACCATTCTTTGTATGGTTTTATCGCTATTTCCCAATTCGTCGGCAGATTCCAGTGCATGCACCTTCTTTTTTTTTTTTTGCCCCTTCCGTTTTCAAAGGAGAGGAAGCTACCATTGACATTATTTGCGCCACATACTTTTGCATAGCTGGAGGAAGCTAACGTAGTAGAGACTAGAGAGAAGGGGACTTCATGCATAGAAAACTATCAAATTTGTCATTTGACGCAAATGATAACAGAGAAAAAATAACGTATTGTAGATGTGATTCTTAATTATACGAGTACTGGTTGTCAAAAATAAACTTTGGTTAAAAATTTATCACAAAAAAAAATATTAATTTAGAAAATTTCCAAAAAAAAAAGAAAAAATTACACGATACTTAATTCATATGTTAAACTATAATATGTTAAAGTTAGTTTCTGCATGGTTAAAACTTTGTCCGAAAAAATGCGAATTTAAGAAATAGTTTTCACCAAAAAGACCAAATAAAAACCCACAATACTTGATAAAAAAAATTCAACCAAAAAGTAAGTAATAGAATAAACTTATCTTTCAAAGATAATTCATTCCTGTTAATAAGTATTCGAATAATTTATGCCACATTAAAACAATAATCTACTTAGATAGCATGAGGATCTACACCATTTAAATATCATTGCCAAATTAAGTTAGGTTGGCACCCAACCAAGGTAACCACAAATTATCCTAACTATCTCCGGTCTTGTTATGACTTAATTTAGAATCTTCCGAACACGCAACCAATATCAACTATCTCTTAATCAGATTTTAGAATAGATCAATATTAAATATTTGTTTAGACAAAATATCACATATCATAAAAAAAGGAAAAAAAACTCACCTCTGCCCAAGGGCATTATAGTAAAACCACCACCCCATCTTCCTCGCCACACACGCCCCCCACCAGACGAAACCTCCTACTCTCCCAAGAAAACGCGGAAAAAACAAAAAACAGTAAACGCCACACACTCTCTCTCTCTCTCTCTCTCACACCTCTGCCCAAGTTAAAAAAGAAAATTTAGATTCATCCATCTCGAATTTGGACGTAGTAATATCAAAAATATTTGTTAAAATTATTTTATCACTTTTTTTAAAAAAAATTTCTACTTACTTTGGACTAACATTTCAATAAAACCGAGTACTAAATGTCATAAACTAAAACTTGTTACTTTGCAAAATATATAAATATAAAAACCCCTCCCCTCCCTTTCCATTACACAACACAACCACCCAACTCAACTCTTCCCCCTTCCACCTCTGTATTTTCGTCTCTCTTCTCACAATCCGAACAAATTACATTTCCACCCCAAAAATTCCCCCGAATTCCCATTTTAGGCCTTCACCATGTGTGGCGGTGCCATCATCTCGGACTTCGTCCCGCCCTCCTCCGCCGGCGCCCGCCGTCTCACGGCAGACTTCCTCTGGCCCGATCTGAAAGCCGGTAAAAAAAAGGCGAGGCACTCCAAGCCAGCCTTCGTCAACCTCTTGGAGGACGATGACTTCGAGGCCGACTTCCAAGGCTTCAAGGACGATGACGACGACGTTTCGGTCGACGCCAAGCCCTTCGCCTTCTCTTCTGCTCCTCCTCGCTCTGCCCACGTGGCCTCTCGAGGTAAAGTCTCAGTCTTTACGCCTTTTTCTCCATTTTTGTTGTAAAGTTCGAGTCTTTAGGTAGTTTCGGCTTCTGGGTACCTTTGGTTCTAGTATTTCTAGCTGATTTTAGTTTCTTTTTTTCTATTTAAATTGTTAGGGTTGCTGGGTAATATGTGTGAAGATTGGATCTACATATGTGTAGCCAATTATTTTTAGTTGCTGTAATATTTTGTTGTTTGTTAATTTTCCCCACAATTGATTAATGTTTGGAGTATATGTATATTTATTTGGGAGAAAGGTATAAATATGCAATTTGAGATTTAGCCCATGGTTGGTTGTCGATGAAATATGATTTTATTTCATTTAAAGAGGAATTCATTTAGTAATCCATTTACAAATGAGTTCCAAATGATATTCTTGAGGAATTTGTTTGCAAAAAACCATATTTGGTTTGGATTTGTCATACTCAATAGTTTCTAACAAATCTAAAGAAGTTAAGTTCGTGGATCTGCAAAATAAATTTGGTGATTCAGCCAAGAAAATACTAGTTAGGATATGTAAATGAATTTTATATTTTTAATCAACCAATCATTAAAGTTTGGATTTGGATTTGGAAATGAATTCCACCCATAACCAAGCAAAGGTTTTAGAGTTTCGGTCTGTTACTGAAGAATTTGATTATCCTGACTATACCAGTTCTTGTATATCTCAACATGCTTCTCGAGCATTCTTTTGGTTTCCTCAAATATATAGTAAGTTTGAACAATTCATTGGTTGTTGTGGTTGGTTAAGCATGTTCTTTTATTCTTGAAGGTTCTACACAGAGCAAGTTTGTTGAGTTGAATACACTTGCTGAAAAGTCCGCTAAGAGGAAAAGAAAAAACCAGTATCGTGGAATCCGACAGCGCCCTTGGGGAAAATGGGCTGCCGAGATCCGTGATCCTCGGAAAGGTGTACGTGTCTGGTTAGGAACCTTCAACACTGCTGAGGAAGCTGCAAGAGCTTATGATGCTGAGGCACGTAGGATCCGTGGCAAGAAGGCTAAAGTGAACTTCCCTGATGAAGCTCCTCGTGCTTCACCTAAGGGTCAATCCAAGGCAAACTCTCAGAAAGCAGCAGCTCCTAAGGCCAACATGAACCAGAATTTCGGTGTCATGAACATGGAAGATGATTTCTTCAGTCCTTTGAACTTTGTTGAAGAGAAACCATCAATTGATCAGTTCGTGGTTCCAGAAGCCTACATGACCACTGGGGATGATGGAGTTAAGCCTCTTGCTCCATGCGATGACGCTCGTATTCTTTTCAGTTCTGACCAAGGGAGCAACTCATTTGATTGTTCCGAGTTTGGCTGGGGAGAACAGGCACCGAAGACTCCTGAAATCTCATCTGTTCTCTCAGCCACCGCAGAAGTTGATGAATCTTTGTTTATGGAGGATGCTAACCCAAAGAAGAAACTGAAACCCTCCTGTAATGACGATGCTGTCGTTGCTGCAGGCAGCGAACAATCCATGTCTGAGGATTTGCTGGGGTTTGACAACTCTATGAACTTTCAGATGTCGTTTTTTGAGAACAATTGGGAGGCTTCACTCGATAGCTTCCTTAACGGAAACTCAACTCAGGATGGCGGAAATGGAATGGACCTTTGGAGCTTCGATGAAATTCCCTCCTTTGTTGGTGGAGCCTACTAAGCAAAGGATACCATCATCCTTTACCAAGCTTTTGTAAATAAGGCTAAAAGTTAGTGAGTTTGCCACTCTTAATAGATTTGATTAGTTCTTATAACTACATGTCCGTCTTTGTTCGTCGTGATCAAGCGTTCTTCTCATCCTTTTGTTGCGTTGTAGGGATGGATGGTTGCGCTTATGCGACGAAGAAGAAGATCGGAGTTGCAGTTACCGCTGAACATGCTTGCTCCTCATTATATTGTCTATCTAGTTAGGTTCTTGCACATCATTTTGAGACATTGTACTTGGACTATGGATGTTTAACTTGGCTGGTTTTGTGTAATTTGTATCAAATAACAGGAAAAACCGTATATTTCTCAAGCTCGCTGTTGCCTATTGCCATTAAGGTCTCCTTGCTCCAACACGAGGTCATCGTTTTTGAACGTTCGTGGCCTAACTTAATTTGTTATTATGGGTGGTAAGAATAGGTAGGTCATTTTTTGTTAGATGGAAATATTCAACATAAGCTAGTAGTTTCTACCGTCTCTGGTTTACTGTATTTGAATGGACTTTGACCAAGGCGTCTTAAAGCATCAAAGCTTTAAATTTGTCCAACTTGGTAACTAAATGGCTAATTGGAGAGAGCGCCTTTTTTTTTCGTTTTGTATTTTTGTTTTGAATAATAAATGGGTAATTGGACAACAAGTTTGTCGTTACTCTCTTAAGTTATCATACTTTCCGCCTGGCGGGCAATCAAATTTATAGGCGAAATGCAATGAACTACGAAATAGTGATTCAGGTCACCCCCACCAAAATAAAGATTGACCGGTATGGTATAATAAAGTTCGGTAAGGTTTTTACTATAAAAATATAAAAATTACAGTTTTCTTTAACAATATAAAAATTTATAATTTTCAAATCTCTTTCAATAGAGTTTAATATTGACATACAAATTTGTACTCCAAATCATAATTTAATAGTGACATGATGATATTGGAATCATATTTATTAGAAAAATAGAAGAATTAGTTACGGATATTACCGAAACAAGAACAACACAAAAACACAATTATAGGTATCAAATTAGAGATAAAATTGACGTAAACAAAAATTAATTATTGATTAAAAAACGAAGTGGCGGGGAGCATAACGTGGATGGTCAGATAATGGGAGGGATGATGATGACTGATGAGAGCGGTTGGCCTTTGTAGTGCGAGCCCCTGGCGCAAGAAGACGCCCAAGGTGAAATGCGTGTGAAGCCGACCTTATATTAGAAGAGACAAACAAAACAATAACACATGCAAAAACAAATTTCTGGAAAAAACGTAACGTTAATCATTACAGCAACGTCACGTCTCTATATTTTTTTAATCACAAATAATACATGCATTATGTACCTACAGCTAGCTTCTTGCTCTAGTAGATTTCAGGCAGGAGAGGTGGATACACAGGAACCTGCACTTGACACATAAATGATTTGGATATATGGGCTTACTTGCACAACTTAAGTTGTAGAGTATAAATAACATAGCTCATGAGGACTGAACTTCTTACCCTCTATAGAAATAACCGTCTCCTAGTATATTCGAATATATACTAGACTGAATAATTTATATTCAATAATATAGTCTTTTGAACAATTAGATTACTCTTTTAACAAATATTCAAAACAATCTCGAGAATTTTGGGAATCATATGTTTCATTTTGTAAGAGTCAAGCCCGGGTCATTAGGAAAATGATCAGACTCATTTGATTGATACACTAAGCATCCGACGGCCCATTTTGAAATCCAGAAAATGGTGTTTGGGTTTCTTCTTGCCTGCACATTGGCCCATATAATGAGCCGAATAAGGGCTATCTTATATTAGGCCGTCACCAGTAATGTAAGACCAAAAATAACTCGGAGATCACAATTCTTTAACATGTTATTTCCATTTCCCTCGCATAATTAAGAAAAATATTTCACCGGGAAACAATATCTTTAATAAGAGAGTAAACTCTATGGCACAAATTGTACGCGGATATTCTAAACTTTGGTGGGAACAAACGTCTCTCGATAATTTTTATATATGATCATTCATATAATAATTTTACAAATAAGTTTTTTTAACTGTTTAATAGTCTTTCTAAACTAAAATTTTGATCACTTGATTCAATGAATATAACGTACCGAGTTAGTCCATCCATTTTGATCAAATTGGCGTAGTTTAAGAATGTGGTCACCATCCTCGTCATTATTTGCAAGGTAGTCTTAAGAGCTAAATTGACAAAGGATTCGGAAATGATCATGCGATTCTTAAATCAGATGTGTATAAGTACTACTACTAGTTTATATTTAGTGATTGGGCGATTTTGTATTTAAAAAAATTTAGTTAGAAAAAAGTAACTTTCAGGAATCTCGCGTGCTCTTGTTACATTACCAAGTGAACGTTTTAATAAGGTACTTATTTATTCTAATTCAATAAATAGTTTTAACAAGCTTGATTATACAATGCCCGACAAAAAGTATTCG
Organism: Hypericum perforatum; assembly: GCA_012979155.1. Classification (NCBI taxonomy): domain Eukaryota; kingdom Viridiplantae; phylum Streptophyta; class Magnoliopsida; order Malpighiales; family Hypericaceae; genus Hypericum; species Hypericum perforatum. The sequence continues at coordinate 290,398 of SOPF01028139.1, forward strand.
ACAAGTTAATTGAATCATTATTTTCGGTCGTCGGGCAAATTAATTGTTTGGTATTCAGGAACTAGAACGTTGACTTTTCATGCTTCAATATTCTAGTATATTAAAAGTTCGAACAAAATCGGTGCATGCGTTCACATGCAACAAGGACAGATACTAATTAAATACCCACCTCGTCTATAAATTTTATTTAAATAGTGTTCTGTAAAATACATATATTTCTACGGTGTTATCAATCAAAAAATTATTTGTAATGAAAGTAGCTATATATATATTGCGATTTTTTTTAAATTACCTTTTCTAAATATATTAATCAAACTTTCTATATCACCCCATATAATTATCAATGTATTTGTAATTTGTACACTTTTTCCTAGACAGCTTAAAGAAATTGTAGCCGAAAAACAGTAGAAAATTCATATAACATTAGAAATTTGCCAGCAACAATAATTTCTGTACCTAATTCCAAATATTATTTTCTCTTCTCAGTATACTCGTAACAATAGGTACAATAATGACTGAAATGACAAAGTAACCACAGTATATAATATATATCTCACGTCCAGTCAGTTTCCACACCATAGGAGGTACAAACGCACGAGAATCCTGAGACCTAATGCAAACAAGCCAGTGATGGCCACCACAAACACAGTCCACCATATCTCTATCTCTATCTCTATCTCTTCCTCTCTCTTTCTTCTTCTTCTTCACCTCCTCCTCCTCATCTTACCGACAATAACAAATTGTGTCTCGATTAAATCACCATTAATATTATTAGATTCTAACAATAAACCAGCCCAGCAACCAAGAAAAACATCGTCCCCTGCCCTGTTTATCTTCGGAGACTCGTATTTAGACGCCGGGAACAACAATTACCTCGCCACCACGACTCTTGACCAGGCCAACTTCTGGCCCTATGGAGAGACCCACTTCGGGTTCCCCACCGGTCGTTTCTCTGATGGTCGTTTGGTGCCTGACTTCATCGGTGAGATACGCAAGATCTCTTCCTACGTTCTCTTCCATTTTTTAATTTCCCGTTGTAGGGTAACTAGCTAACAAATATTATGTTCCTTTTCTAAAAGTGTACATTATTATATGTTTTTGGCTTAAACAATATAGTAGTACTTTTTTGGTAAAATGTAAATTTTTTCACACTTTCGGATCTGAACGATCATGCGATTTGATCCTCCTACCTCATGTTTAAAGACTGGCACGGTTTTCATGAGACCATACATGCGGTATTACTATATCGTAGTATTTGAATACTCACCAACGTGTATTTTTTTTTCTTTATGTTCTTTCGCTATCGGTAGCCGAATTCGCAAATCTTCCCATCGTCCCGCCACCTTATCTGCAACCTGGATTCGACCAGTATCACCTTGGTGTGAATTTTGCATCCGGAGGGGCAGGTGCCTTGGTAGAGACTTTTCAAGGAGATGTAAGTACATGAAATATGTTATTATATTGTATGGTAATGTGTTTACTTATTCCTTTTGAGTTTTACTTATCATAATTTAATGCAGCTAGTTATTTTGGGAAAACATTCCTTTCTAAGAATGGTACTTTTCACCCAACAAGCATGTTCTTGTTTCATTGTCGTTTTTAGCAACTCACAGTTTATAGTGTTTGTCTATATCACAATATGTTGATTTCCATCAAATAATTTGAATATGAAAAAGTCCTAAAAATATGAACAAAAGAGTGCTCCGTTTTCTTTTCTGGTCCAACCAGAAATTTTTATAATAATTATATTACTAATTGTGATTAGAATGAAAATATCAAACAATTCCAAATATTCTCTAACTTATTAAATAATTGATTTTTAGAAATACAAAAATATGAATTTAATCATTTTTGATTCAACAAAATACTAAAAATATTTTTGGCCAGAAAACAAATTCGATCTATCATAAGCAATTTTCTTGAATGTAGTCTGTCTCCCACAATCAGAGCAAGCTAGTGGCTTTTATTGACCAGAAATCTAAAGTTGTAATCATTTTTTTAGTAACATTTAATTAGCTCAGGGAATTAACAGACTTTTTATTTCTTTTTGTTGACCTAATTTTGCGGCTAATGTCGCCTCTGGTGTTGACAATTTGACTTTTAAGCCTGGATCTACAATTAGTTTTTTTTGGTAACATGGATCTACAATTAGTTTGGCCAAATGCACTTCCTCTCACGTCAAAATCAAGTTAACCCTCAAAAGCTTAGGGGACCATTTTTTTTCTAAAGATGATTTAATTAGTAATCTCGGTGCTATATGTAAAAAGTCAAAGTTGGTAATGATTGTAATGTTGTCCAGACTTGGTGTGGAAGTAAAAAACATTGTTGGGTTGATTGATAGGTGCAACTCACTGGCGGATTCCAACTTAAATTTTTTATAAATAAATATATACTTTTAATATATGTCTCTTCTAAAATTAGAAATTGATCATAGTATAACATTAATCGATTTACAAATTAAAATAAAATTTTAATTTTTTTATACTTTTCTTATATTACTAATTTTTTTTTACTCTAATCTTGACTCAACTAGTTTAGGGTCAACTTATGATATTCAGAGTTGATTCTCATAAATATTTTTGAGTTAAAAATACATTATTTTTAGGTGATCGATCTCAAGACTCAATTTGGCTACTACATGGAGGTGAAGAACCAGTTAAGGAAGAAACTGGGGAACGACGAGGCAGAGGCAAGGATAACGAGAGCGGTGTTCATGTTCAGCATTGGATCCAACGACTACTTGAGCCAATTCTTGTCCAATTCCAGCAACTTCCTGGGATCCTACACCTTCTCCGAGTATGTTGGGATGGTTGTTGGCAACTTTTCACAAGTCATTAAAGTAAGCAAACCCGTAATTATTCTAAAGCAACCCGTAATTATTCTATCACCTCATGATTAATAACATATAAGCACAAATTGTTCCCGGGTTTCTCGTGCCTTGCATGAATTACTAACTTGTTTCAAAAAACATTTTTTTATTATCCCTTTTTGTTTTGTTAGCTGGGGTAATATTTAAAAAAACAACAGACAGTAAAATATTTTTTAAAACATAAAAGATAACATTAGTAAGTTGTAAAATGCCGGACCCACCCAAAGGCAATTGATAACCCATGCATAATAAAATATCTCGCTCCTTTAGTGGAAAAAAGGATTAATTATATCATTAAGCTGCATAAAATCAACTGTAGCCAGCAAAACCGCGATTCATCTGGAAGAACCCTTGAGTTGTATTAGTCAATGAATTAATGAATGCTCTTGCTTCATAATAAACTAAAGTATGAGGTGGGCCATTTTTTTTTATTTCCGTGGGACTTCCTGTTTGGGAGTCTTGTCACTTTACAAAGTCTCTCGCACCTTCTTCATTAATTAATTAATTAATTATTGTCATGAGAGATGCATTTCCACATTTCAGAGTTATTTTTAACAATTTGTTAGTTTTGTTGTTTGCTCCTGCTCAGGAAATATACGATGCCGGGGGTAGAAAATTCGCAATCATAAACCTGCCTCCGCTCGGTTGTCTTCCGATCACGAGGCAGCTCAATCCACAAAACGAGGGCGGATTATGCATGGATCAAGTATCGCAGCTCGCTTCACTCCACAACAAAGCTCTCTCCAACCTCCTCCTTCACCTGAATAAACAACTCAATGGGTTCAGATACTCGCTCTTCGACATGCACTCCAACGTCCAACGTCGAATCCGAAATCCCGCCAAGTTCGGTACGTGATACCAACTTGCAGTTTGACAGTTTTTTTCCGATTTTTTCGAGCTCGAAGAAACAACTCTAATCGAGCAGGATCTAATCGTAAATTACGACAGATCGCGTCGACTACGATAAATAATTGTTAGTTGTTTTATGTTGTTGTTGGTGTGTGGTGCAGGATTTAAGCGAGGGGTGTCAGCTTGTTGCGGAGCGGGGAGATTCAGGGGAGTGTATAGCTGTGGGGGGAAAAGACCAGTTAAGGAGTTCGAGTTATGTCCAAATCCAAACGACTTCGTATTCTGGGACTCGATCCACTTCACAGAGAGTTTTTATAGGCAACTGGCTGATCAGATGTGGAATGGGCCCTCCAATCTTCATGTTAATAATGGGCCTTATAATCTCAAGGAATTGCTCCAATTGGAACCCTAATGTACGTACCACATATATATTATATTTAATTTAAGACCCAACGAGACTACTACTCATGATTATATTATAAAGCATAGTGGAAATGATATATAAAAAGGGGGTCATGTACATACAAGCAGTATTAGTCCATGTCAAGGTCCAATCCAACATGATAAGATGAATTCTTGAAAGGCAGAAGTAAAGAATCTGTGCATTTACATGTTACAAGATCAAGCAGCACGTCGAAAGTAAGGGCGAAGATGACACATGAACCGGAACAAAAAGCATGCTTCTTCCCTGTGTTGATATCAAGGTCCATGAAGATCTTTTCAGCAATAACATCAGCAACACGTCCGGAATCTGAAGGCTAGGACGCAGTTACTTGATACAGTCAAACATCAGTGCTTGCGCCTCCTAATCGGGAGCTGGGGCAAATATCTTTTGCCTCGGATACATTTAAGATAACGAGTCGTCGTTTAATAATTTTAACCGCTTTTTTGCATACACGGTGCAAATGATTGTGGTGACCACTGCTGCACCAAAACCAACAATGTTGACGACAATTTGTGAAGCTGAAAGTGAATGCTGCTCATGGGAAGCATCGGCCAATGTTTTAATGAAGAATCCACTGCAGCAAATCAAAGAAGGATTTTGGTTAGTACCCCAATATAAACAAACAAAGGGTGTCACTATTTTCAGTAGCATTTAAAGATAGATAACTGAATTTTGGCCACTCACTTGGGATAAAAGAAAAAATACAAAAGGAAAAGACATATGTGCTCTTACCAACAAGAGCATGGTCCTCCGAAATAAAGCACAACAGTAAGATAAAATGAGGATCAAAAGCTCACAGTTTCTGCATCCATGTCAATGTCCCCGCTAGCAAACAACATCATTCATAACAATGTAGCTGCTAGATGTTAACTAACGCAGGTTTCTTCCAGTGTTAATGACCCCATATCATGGCACCAAAAGAAGTTATCAGAAAAAAACTCAAACACTACCACTCTTCACCGAGTGGGCGGTAATTTTCACTTCAAAATTATGTAAAGAAAATCAGGAGTACACAATGATCACTTCAAGATAATATATGCATAAGGGGGCACTGAGATGGAGATGCATCTTACGTGTATATCGCAACAAAAATATCAGGCATCATCCCAACCAGCGAACCAGCAAGATAAGGACCATACTTCACGTTGGTAGCTGCGGAGCAGTAATTGTACAGTATATAGGGGAATGGAGAAATTCTTATTAATGTAACTGTTTTAAACTGATTAAACCAGGTTCCCTCTCCAGCTGCTTTCAAAACGGCAGATCTTTTAGGGTACCTCTCCAACCAACCCTGCACCAATCAATGTTGAAAAACAGCAGTAAGAAACAGATGATTCAGAACTCAAACTCGTAGTCTCAGAGTCTCACCTGAATTTTATAAAGGAACAGAGAACCAATGAAATACGGCAGCGATACTCCCACTGCGACCGCAAATGTAAGTAGCAGAAACCCATAGCCATAGCCAAATGTCATTCCGACGACCCACATTGATGGCGTAGATGGCAAAAGTAGGGAAGGAAATAGTGCCACGGATGCGAATAGAAGAACGGCTAGCACGGGAGTGCTAAAAGTTGATGTCTCCCAATTGATGATAGGGATAAGCTCCTGCAAATCAACAAATAGCAAACATAAGCAAACAATCCACAACCCCCCTAACCCGACCCGGACCCCGACCCACCGGGTTGATGGAGCCGCCGCGTATAGCTCAAGAGAAACACTGGCTAATCTAAATCACCCATAAAAAAAAGGTCAAGACTAGAATCTAATCAACCCCCCGAATCGAAAATCGAAGCACCGACACAATCAAAATTGGCCCCCAAAGACAGAGAGAGAGAGAGAGAGAGAGAGAGAGAGAGAGTTGGTTCGTTGACTGACTGACTGACCTTGTCCATGAGAAAAGGAGCGACCCACTTGAGGAAAACGGCGCCCAGGGAAGCGAGGACGGCGAACAGAAAGGTCAACTTGAGCCAGTACCAGACGACCGACCATCTCCATCGCCAACAGAACAAGACCCCTTCTTCTTCTTCTTCTTCCCCACCACCAACTCCAACTCCAACTCTAGCTGGGCTGCTCCTCTCTACTTCCCCCAATTCGCCACCTCCCAATTTAAAGTAACCCCCTTTAACCCCCCTAACCTCCTCCTCCTCCTCCTCCCTATCGTCCTCCTTGTAAGTCATCAATCCCAAATTATTCCCCCGATCAGCTGTCTTGTGGCTGTCTACTTTAGAACGGCGGTGGTGGTGGGGCCCAGCAAACAAACCGCTCCGGCTGGTGGACACTGCCACAGAGAGAGATAGAGAGAGAGAGAGAGATGGAAAATAATAATTCAGATTTGAAAACTATGGTATGAAAAGAATTGATTGATTTGGTAGAGAGAGAGAGAGAGAGAGAGAGAGAGAGACGTTTGTTTACTAATTCGGAAGGAATATTTTATATTTCAGGTTTTATTGTTTCTTTCTTCTTGGGTTGAGGGTAGGGGAAATGACGGAAATGGTATTTGGTTTTTTAGTTTAGTTTGTTGAGGTAGAAGGGTTATTATCGTCAATCCAAGTTAAAATGTTAGTAACTAGGGATAATTACTCTCGGGCCCCTCTGGTTTGAGGAAATTCGTGTTTTAGCCCCTCTATTTTATTTTATTAGCATTCAACCCTTAAAATTTAAAATAAGGGTATATTTTAGCCCCTGTCGCCGGAATCCGGCGATTTCTCCGGCAAAATTGGACCTGAGATTACAAAAATACCCTTTGCTTTTAAAAAACCATTTAAACTCTTTTTTTTAAAAAAAACCTGTTGGAAGAAATTAAAATTAAAACCGCCCGATCTTCCTCCTCTCGTACCTCACCATCCACCCTTCGTACATCACCTCTGACATTTTTGCCCCTCCCTTTAATCGAGCTAGAAGAAAGAACACGAACCGGTGAATTCCGGGAAATGGACCATTATTAACTAACTCGGTTGCTCATCGCGAGTGAAGAAAAGTCGATTAATCGGGATTTTTTTTCCTCTCGCTTGAAACGACGGCGTTTGGGAGATCCGATGTGAACAGCAATGGTAGTTAAGGGGAGAGCAGGTGCCACGTTCCGTTGCTGCGGCTTGGACGGTCTGCGACAGTTTAAAAGGGGGTTAATGGCCCTAGGGCATGTGGTGATGGTGAGGAAGAGATCGACGGTGGAAAAGCAGGGGAGGAAGCGACTGCTGAAGGTTCCGAAGTGGGCGAGTCCTCGTTAGAGTCGGCTGGGATATACCTCCTGCCGGTTCACGCGGCGGTAATGGAGGCGGCCATCGGGGCTTCGGTGACGGTGTCCATGGGGGAGGAGACGCAGGGGATGGAGAGGGGGATGTTGTGGAGAGAAAGAGAGGAGGTGGATAGGCGTTAAACGATTGAAGCCTTGAAGGTGGATGGGCGTGTTTTTTTATCAAGCCCCGGCGCCGACGATATGAGCGCACGGAGGAGGAAGGTCCGAAGCTGGGCGTTTTTTTTCTTTTGTTTTTCGTTCAATTGTTTAATTAATTATGAATTAATTGTTCTGGACATGATTTCGATCCGTAAGAAGAGAACCCATGTGAGAATTGATATCATAGATTGTTGTTTTTAATTTCTTTAATCTGGATTTTCTTTTAGCTGTTAATTTTGGGTGAAGTGAAATTTCGGGGTTTGTTAAACTCGCTCAAAGTTCGCTCAAAGTTTGGACCGATTAAACTCGCACGGAAGAAGAAGGTGCGAAGCTGGGCTTAGGAGAGAGAAATTAGATTTTTTTTTATGAAAAAGTGACTTTAATTTGTTTTTAAAAAGAGAAGGGTATTTTTGTAATTTCATATCTGATTTTGCCGGAGAAATGACCGGATTCCGGCGACAGGGGCTAAAATATACCTTTATTTTAAATTTTAAGGGTTGAATGCTAATAAAAAAAAATAGAGGGGCTAAAACACGAAATTCCTCAAACCAGAGGGGCCCGAGAGTAATTATCCCTAGTAACTATTATTAGTTCCGGACCGTAGACGAAACATTTAGTGCGGTGTTTTATTTAGTAGACAGACGTCTCTACTCGTTCGTGGTCATTAATTTATACGATTTTTTTGTATCCGTATATAATCACATTTTCATTAAAGTTATTGTTAATGATCCGACTAAGATCAAGTACTCTAATTCGTTAAAATTGGGGGAAAGAGATCAATAGAGAAAGAAGGTTATAGAGAGACAGAGAGAGAAGGACTTCAACCCTTTATAGGTTATTATCCATATAATTTGGATACAGAAAGTACAAAATGGAGATCAAATCCAAAAAAAAATTTCTCAAAATATAAAAGAGAAGGTAAAAATCACGCATACCAAAAATGTTAAAACGTAAATGACCATATTTTATTTGACCCTCTAAATAAAAGAAGAAAATAACCTCTACCCCATGAAAAATAATTTTTAATGCGAATATATAGCACAGTTTTTTTTAGATGGTAAATTTATTGGACCAACCAAAAAAAAATGTAAACGTGAAATTAACCCTACAAGTGGGTTGGGGAGTGGCCTTTTTTTTTGATTTGGGATCAATAGATTGAGTTGCATGTGGAGGATGATAGTAGATTTATAATATTTTGTTTATTTTGAGACCACCCACAGCGGGGTGGTCACGCGCCCCGGGCGCGCCATGTGGCGGCTCGGGATTGGGCGCGGGTCGCACCCTCGCGTGTCAGCGAGGCGCGCCTCGCCCCGACAGGTGTTCCTCGCCCTAGGCGACATGGCCCGATCTGATTGGGCCACATCGCCCAGTCAGATATATTTTTTATTTTTTAAAATTAAAAAAAAACTAAAAATTCAGAAAAATTAGGAAAAAATTCTAAAAATTCTTTTTAATATTTTTGACTATTTTGTGAAATAAAAAAATTAATAATTTTTTGTTAATTTTAGACAAATTTTTGAATCCAAATAACGAGACTTTTCGGATAAAAAAAAAGTGTGTGGTCCAAATTTGATGTAAAAATTGTGTGGTCCAGCTTCATTTGTAAATTCTATAAATTACTACTACCTTCTTCATAATTTTTCACACCAAAATTTCTTATCTTTCTTATCTTTCACAATCTACATATTTTTCATTATGGCCAAGTCAATGTTGGAGATGGTAGATGAGCATTTTCGAGATGGGAAGCTCCGTGAAGCCTACGACATGTCCATTATGACATGGCATATAGACCCATATAATGAGAGGTTCAAACACTACCATGCCGCATTCCGCATCTTATTTGTTGTCGAAGATTACGATATGGTGCCCAACGCGTACAAGATCCTCGATTTCCCCAACTTCGCAAGCCCGGATACTTTTGCGCATGCTTTTTGTCGTGTGGAAAGTTCGTCGCCCCCGAGAATATCAAATCAGCAATTATTGAGAAAGCGTACAAGTTAGTCGTAGACGCTTTCGAGTTCCTCTTAAATGATGATAAGAGAATGCAGTTGAACTTGTACATTAGTTTGGGATTAATGTAAGAACTAAGCAATTTATATTTTTTTAAATGTAATGTAATATATTTTGATGTAATCAATTTCAGTTTTTAAATTTATGTAATTGTTTCCTAATTTTCATGTAATATATTTCGAATTTTATAAATTTAGCATTTTTTAAGTTATGCGAAAAATTACTCGATTCTGATATAGTTAACTGAATTTTAAAAAAACTGAGCTGAGAAAAAAGTTGACGTGGTGCCCAGGGCATGCACTGTAACGGGGGCACCACTGTGAGCTGAAAACTGAGTGCAGAGGCGCGGCTGACGTGGTGCCCAGGGCGCGCACTGTAACGAGGGCACCAATGAGAATGGTATGATGGGATGCATGAAACTATTTTGTGTGAGATTTAGTCTGTTTATGGTGAATTTAGAGTTTTAAAGCGAGGAAGTGGTATTTCCGTCATCGCATGTGGTATTTGAGTTAGAAATTTGATTCAAAAGAATTAACAAATTTCATTTCTAAAATTTTGTTGACTAATTTACCAAAGTTTGGACCTCTCGGTACATATATCAAACCTTATATTAAGGACCTGAGAGTTTTCCCCATATTAGATTATGATTTTTTATATTTGTATTTTGCTCACCGCATTCAGATATCACGTTCAAATCACGAGCTATCTAGAGAACTCGACTCCAGTTTATTTTACTATAAAGTTGAGGATATTTGACACGACCTATTAAGAAATTGGATCATGCATTATAAATTTTTTATTTTATTTAGGGGAAAAACTTATAAGTCTATATGTTTCGATATACATTGTACTTGTGGATCTCGTTCTTGATAAATTGGCCCCTCAATAGTTCCTTTGACCAATTTATGTCTTATACATTTACCTCACGTTAATCCCTAAACCCTACAAAATTGATCACAATTAAAAAACCGCAAATTATTTAAAATCGTCTACAAATTAGATTCTTCTATAAAAATACCTAATTGACATAGTTATCAACACAAATTGAAGTAAATTAAAATATGTTCACTTGGGATCAGGCTCAGCAATTACGCGAAATGGGCTCAATACCTAATAAAATAAGCTTTGCTCTTTTAGTCACGGGCACGGACAATTATTTAACAATTCGAGTTACGGGTATTAATTATCAACTTTTTCCTGATGTGAAGGTACCTCGAAAATCGGAAAGAATGTGGCGGATGATTCATTACTTTACTTCAATTAGTCAAATGTCACATGAGTTTAATTTAGTCATGCAATTACGCGGAAAAGAGAAGATGTCTAAGGGAGGGCTAACATAACAGTTCAGCTATCTTCCGGTTTGGCCAAAATTTAGCGACAAATTGAACCACGTGGGACCGAAATTATTTCAATGGTAGACACCAATTAAATTATAGACACTGACGTATAAATGATATTTTACCAATACCTTGAATCAATAATTGATGGTCTAACTTAAATACAAAACTCGATTAAGAGTTTTGACAATGCCAAAATTTGGTGGAAAGATTTTGCATCAGGTGGTCTTGTGATATATTAGACCCCAAGTGACAGTTCAGATAGTGACGCATAAATAGTATTTTATAAATACCTTGAATCAACAATTGTTGTTCTAACTTAAATATAAATCTCAAGTTACAAAATCCGACGATGCCAAAATTTGGTCAAGAGATTTGCATCAAGTCGCCTTCTGAGAATCAAACATAAATTATTTAAGTTGTTAATCTCAACATAATAATAAAATGATACTATACAAAATGTTAGAATGTTAATGTGCAACATAATTTTTAAGAAGAATGAATTGATATATTTGCTTACAATTACAAACAGATTTAATAACTGTCATAATCAGTATGGTACAAAATTCATTCAAAGGAACATTATTGGATGATTCAAAATTTACCCAATTTTGAGTTCACACGAGAGATTTTGCAAGAACTCAAAACACAAAATAGTACTCTATATAATGCTAGTGAGGCTTGCCAGCAATAATACTACTACTGCAACTAACTAAGGCACAACCGGGAAAGAAAGAAGTGGGATCATCCACCATGGGCACCACCAATATGAATTTCGTGGCATTCTTGTTCTACTTGGCTGTCCTGAACCAAATAATTATTATTAGGTGCTCCTCCAAATACACAAATTTCAACAACAATGGAAAAAAGCTGCTCTTTGTGTTTGGGGACTCCCATTATGATCCCGGCAACAACCAGTACATAAACTTTGGTGGAGGAGGCAGCAAATTGCCCTTCCCTTATGGAATGAGCTTGAAGAACAACCACTCCACTGGCAGAATCTCTGACGGCCTCTTGGTCCCTGACTTCATCGGTATTTATCATTCCCCTTCCTCAAAATTACGATAAATATAATTCTGAGAATCACGCATAAACTTGATCTTATTTCAATGTTGAAAAATGAAAGAAAAAATAATATTAAAGACTGTCGTTGGTAAATGAAACTTATATGTGTAGTTAGTTCCCTTATTATTGAAAGACAACGTCAAAGGTTTCTTTTTATTTTTTAATCTTGGGTTATGTAATGAAATCTTTGATATTATTAACTCAAATTCACATGTTAGTAATATTCTTCTAAAATGTATATACTAGGAATGGAAAATAATTAACTAGATTGATTTTGGTGTGGTTTGAGTCAGCTTCATTTGCAAATCTGAGCTTCCCTGCGGCAATTCTCAAACCTGGCGCTGACTTCAAGTATGGAGTCAGTTTTGCTTCAGGAGGAGGCAGAGTTCTTCGGGAAAACATTTCCCGTCCTTATGTATGTTCGAAATCAATGTCCTATTATTATTATTATTATTATTATTATTATGATTATTATATGCACTTATGTATGTAGAATTGTAGACTAGTAATTTAACTAATTTAACTAATTAAATCAATTAGTACTTAATTATGTTCAATGATCAGATGAATCTTCCGATGCAAATGGACAAATTCAAGCAATTAGTGACTTCTATGGTGCAAAAGGTTGGAGAGAAAAAGACTAAGAGGGTGCTAATGAGGTCCGTGCACATGATTAGCATTGGAATCAATGATTATTTTTCCTTCAACATCGATAACCCAAATGCCTCTGACGCCGAGAGGAAACATCTCGTACGCATGGTAGCTGGCAATTTAACATCTGCAATCAATGTAAGAAACTTAACCCATCTGACGTATTAACTTATAATATCCGACAATATAAATTTCTACGGTTTACCAATGTTTGGCTTAAACAGGAAATATATGAAATGGGGGGAAGGAAATTTGCGTATCAGAATGTGGGGCCAATGGGATGCTACCCGGCGACAAGGGAGAAGTACCCGGACTACAATGGTAGCTGTGTCCCGAGGTTCATGAACCACGCCTATCTCCACAACAAGGCGGTCTCCGTCGCCCTCCGGCGGATGGCGCGCCGGCTGCCGGGTTTCAAATACTCGCTTCTCGATTACTACCACGCTCTTCCCCCAAGAATATTCAACCCAAAAAAATACGGTACACGAATATAGTGAATTTTTTTAATACCGAACTAGCGAAAACTTTGTAATTCTGCTCGAATTTACGTAACCACATTGTTGTATGTGAACGTGACAAAAGGTTTCAAGGTGGGACAAGTTGCATGTTGCGGTAGCGGATACTACAACGGCGCGCCAACTTGCGGAGGAGGGACGAGCGGGAGAGAGCCGTACAATTTGTGCAGGGACCCAAAATATTACGTGTTATTTGATGGTGGCCATCACACACAGAAGACTAATCAAGAACTCGCCAAATTGTTCTGGGATTCTGGTGCCCAAGAACAACTCAAACTCACTGGGCCTTTTACAATTAAGCAGCTATTTGAATTCCCATAATGTTAGCCACCTTTGTTGTGTGGAAATTAAATAAATATGTGCATGTGCACGTTATAATCGAGAGCTAATTAATTCATGGTGTAATTTTCCGTATTCGATCTTTTGGTTCGAAATTTCTAAATGTTTATGTAATCAACGTTCGATAAAGCTCCTCCATTTAGAATTTCATTCATGGAATTATTTACAATCTTAACTAGTTGTTGGGCCGTTGGATGTGCAACTCGTTGGGCTTCTCCGAAAGGGGCCAGTTTCTCACCTTAATTATTCCTCGATATTTTTATCCACAGATAAATTCTTATGCAGTTAATGTATCGATTCAAAAATAATAAGGAATTTATGAGTTACGTTTTTCTCTAATTAAGAATATTTTTCAGAATATAAATGAATTCTTTGAAGACTTAAAGAGTTTTCTAAAAAAATACTTCGTAGGATAATTAATGTTGATAAAAATTGAAGAATAAGCTACCGGCCACCTTTTACATATTTTTTTCGAGCAATATTTGCAAAAGCGTAGGTGATGAAAGCCTGTAATATTCAATAAAAACCATGATTGCTACGGAGCTATTGATATACATTTAGAGTACTTTTCATACTTCGTATTTAAAAACAATCCCAAAATAATCATGTGATTTTCATACATCGGTAATTGTGAACATAGCTAATGATAGCGGTATTTTTTTCTACCATTTACCTGATTAATAAAGATCAGAAATTGCATATTTGGCATGAAATATCATTTTTCGTATGAGCAGACCCACAAGAAAGGATCAGCAATGTTTGTAGCAAAAATGATAAAGACTTGGGAAATTAGTAGGCTAGTGAAAGCAACATCTGTAATCCCGTCGTATCAATAAGCGAATGGTGACTTAATCGTGGGTTCTTTAATTCGATTGTTAAAAAATATAGTATTATTAAATATTTCATGAAAATTTTAATATTATTTAAAAAAATTATTAGACTCCAATCTGTAAAAATCAACATAGTAAATATTCGGTCAAATAGATGGTATAACCACAAAATAAAGGCCCAAATCACCAAAACATATAATTGCTTTTATTTATGGAAGCTTCCGGTATCTCTTGACCCTTTTGTGAAATCACCATGTGATAATTGCTGTTGAAAATAGATAGACATCGTTGGATTGTCCGCTTTCCCTTTGTGGGATATAATTTCGGTGCAATAATTGAACCACTTGCGCAAGGCATGTCAACTGTCAATGAACAAAAACCCATCACCAAAGATCAATTTTGTTGGTTTGCATCATGGTTTTAAGAAATACGGTATGATCGACAATTCGATTGGTCGGATCACGAATCGATCATAATTCCAGATCATTTTAGGGTAAAAAATGAGTGCAGTTTGATTTGATAAATTTTGGCCGGACCGGACAGTTCGTTGAAAAATCCGGTCGAACTGAATAGTTTAAACAGAATTTGGTATGTTTATATTTTTTATTATTATTAGTGTGTATTTACCTATATATCTATATATATTCAAAAAAATTACATAAAAATAAGTATAAAAAATGGTCTGACCAACAATTGAGCCGGTTGGATCGGTTAACCCAGAGGTCGAACTCAATTCCAGGTCGACCTCCGGGTCACTTTTAAGAACCCTGGTTTGCATACGCCCTCAATCTCGAAAAATAAAATTTACAATCATATTTATTACTTATGTAATAATAAATTCAACTTGTAAAAAAATGTCCCGGGGGTGTATATCATGATATATTCCGTGTGTTGTATGTAAACGCAAGTCTTTGTTTGCATCATGGGCTACGTTTTATTTTATTTTCTGGTGAGTAGGCCTTAGGAGAAGGATGATGGGAAAATGGATAATGACATGGAAGATCCAAGAATTTGACCATTATTTGCGTTTTGAAATATTACATATTTAAAATGTAACAAAAAAATAGCAAATATTTTAACACTAATTAATTTTAAAATATTCGTAACTAATTTTTTTATTAAGTTATAATATCTTATAGACACTACCTTTGTTTAGTAAGATACGTTCTCAATTATTGCTACCTCTCTCTCGAAAAATCTTACTCTCCAAGTTGCACCCACAGCACGTCACTCAATGGATATTAATAATATTAAGGTTTTGTCGAAGCCTGCTAGATATAAATTCAGCAAAAAATCTTAGCCTGATATAAATGCTACGAGTACTAATAAAACCTTACATATAAAAAACCCTTCCCAAAATTAAACTGACAGGTTTCGTAGTCGCGTAGATATTCTCTGGCCATTTTCTTATCCTAGTGCACCACAATGGTTCTTTTTAATATTATAGTCGGTATCTTACTGGACGAAAAAAAAAATGGAATTTACGTTTGTGAAACGGGTACGGCCGACGGGCTTTAAATACATCTATATACGGGTTGTAGATTACTGATCAAGTTGACAAATTACCAACTTACGTAAATAAACATTAATCAAGTCAGTTGCTTGCTGAAACCATGGGTCACTGCTTTGACGAGGCACAGGATTCTAGGTCATATTGCATCAACGGATATCATAATAATACTCTTTTATTAAACATTAATACAATGAATATTGGAGAACTGATTTTTAATCAATGCAAAAGATTGACTTAATTGAGTGAAAAATTTTGAGCAAATTTGATGAGAAGTTATATTATTCGATTTTGGATATTAGTGAAAACACTTGCAAAAAAATCAATTTTCGGTGTGAGTAAAAATTAGTTTAAAGATGATATGATTACGAGTTATAAGATTGTGGATCTATAAAAACTATTCCAAGTTTTAGTCTTATCTTTTTGTGTGCGGACCAGATCTAATGAAATGATTTTAGGCCCAAAAAATCATTGAATTTTTTGTTTAGACAACCCTACGCTTTAGAAATTTATATTACTTCTACATGTCATTTGAATTTGATTTTAAATTTTATAATTACATTCATATATAAGCACCTATTCATTTTGAGATTTTACTATTTTTATAATCTCTTATTTAGTGGATAAATTAATGGTTATATTAAATCTAGATTTGAATGCTGGAAGTGCTAAACTCCTTATGAAAACAGCCGTCCTCCAATTCCAAATAAACTTGAAAAACTAACATTCTTTCTTAAGCTTTCCATCTTTCTCTCTCTAGTTATATCTCATTTTTCTTGAAGTTCCAAGATTACCAAAGATTGCCAAGTGACCTTTGGTCCAGCGGCATAAGGGTGAGGAGGGATTTGGGAAGTTCGGGGTTCGATTCCTGTCATTGACGTTGTAATAGAATAGGTATTAGTATAGGAACTAGAATAGGAACTCAAAAAAAAAGATTATCAAAGATTCGAAAGATGTCCAATAGTACTTCCTATTATTCACGTGATTGAGCATTGTACGTTGAGAACTCTCTTACTCACGGAGCCTTGAAGCTATAAAGCTAGTAATAAGAATTTAAGGGGACACATTTAAATAGTGAGATCGTCCAGTATTGAATCCAGAATCGTTATCTTAAGAAGACGATGGTCATACTTTGCTCAAATGTTGTCGTAAGTTATATCTTAGTATAAAATTTTATATTGCTTAACTTTTATATTTACTGTTGTTAAAACTAAAATAGTTCTAACAATGAACACGTTAATTATTAACACTTATAAATGAATTTATTATATTGTCTATAGTTTTGATCCTACTAAATAAGATTTTTTGAGAAGAAAGTCAATAAGTTAAGTAGAAGTCTTTTTTTTTTGGGTATTTAATGGTGTCCATGTTGTATGCACGTTATATTCAATAGATGTCAATTTAGTGCTGAGGCCTGAGATCCTTACCGTCGCGTGGGTCATCATCCACGACATTGCCTATTTGTCCATGTGTTATGGTCCAATATTAAATAAGGGACCATCTTTTTCCTTATTCCCTTGCATTTTTTAATTTGTTTTATATCATTATTTTTCTCCAATAATATCAAATACTGAGTTTTATACCGCATATTCTCCTCCGAGATTACCGAAATAAACTCACACAAGACAAGCGATTGATTCATCGAAGGGTGAACAAGTGTATATACATACTCAAATTTCATCAGAAAATTTCCAACTTGTCATAAAAAGATTGCACCAAATTTATAGCATTTTGTTATAATTGAAAAGATTGCACCAACTTGTCATAAAAATTTCCAACTGATTTAAAAATTTTGTTATAATTGAAAAGATTTTATTTCAACTAAAATATTTTGAGTTCGATTCATTGAATCAGTTCAAAATTGTAATCGTGGCACTATTAAGTATTCAACAAGGTGATTTTGGAAAATAGTATTCGGATTGATGAATATAAACTTGCAAAAAAAAAAAAAGTCAAACAATCTTAATGTCGGCCTCATATATAGTAATAAAATTCCTTTTATATGAACGGGTATGTTTCGTGAGGTAACTTGTTTAGGTATTTTCTGTGTCTGCTTGTATTATATACTAAGAGATTTCCGTCGAAGATGGTAGGTAGGAGCTTGACAATCGATCATAAAAGTATATTCTTGGTAACTTGGCCACCAAGAATCCAATTTTTTTCCCTTAAATTTATCTTCCACGTTTACCAGCTTATGAGTGTCATTGATACAAATTAAAAAAATTCAATATTACATGGATTTAAAAAGATTACAATTGGTCATTCCATTGATATTACACTTCGGTATTATTGGGTTTATTGTAACATTCTTAGTTACTTTTTGTTCTCCGGTCTACACCCGGTCTAGGTTGCCGTGAGCCCCATGCCTAGGTAAGTTTTCGTTAAAATTATTGTTAGGATGTTTCCCGTCTTGTCCAAAACTATTGGATATCGTGATAATTGAACAACCTAACTTTGAATAGCAAAAAATAAAATTTCTCCCTATCTAAGGTAGCCACTTGTCATTCGCAGGAAATGGTGGAACCATTTCTGGCCTACCACAGTGATTTAGATGCCATAAAAAAGAAGTAGCTTATTTAAACTGAAAAGACAATCTATCAATGGCTTAAAGCTGAACGCAACTATTATATTCGTTTCAGGTAAAGAACTTTTTTCTTTAATATGTTATTTAACCTCCAGGTAGCGCACGCATAGGGTCGAAAACTATTTTTAATTATGTAAGACGCTACAATTGTCATCTTTTGGTATGATCTAAACTTTTGTGTATACTCCTCAGAAAAAAAAAAATTACCCATTAACACGTGCATTTCCCTCATAGAAAAATCGTTTCGTCATATCAAGAGAATGTACAAATTTTCCCGGAAAAATGTTAAAAGGTATAATAAAATTACAAATGGCCTAGAGGAGAAGACGAATTGGAGGCCGAATAATAATAGTTTATCTCTATTTTTTAGTCACGATGAATGAAACTACAACAATTATTTACGAGATCGGATAACGAGTATTCCTTCGTCACCTCCTCGCAAAAAAAAAAAATGTCACGCCACTTGTTAATCCGTTTCCACCGTCATTTGCTAGGTGTTAAGTTATCTTGATGTTATGGAACACGATTCGTCTTATAAAATAATTTTCTGTTAAATTTTGAAATACACGACAAACAGACATTTTATATTGATACAGGAAACTCTGATAAACTATTACAAACAACATTGCTTTTTTTTTTTGTTGCAATTCAATTTTATTTACTGTGTAATTGATCTTCTCTGTCACAATACTGTCGTCGGAACAATAAAAATTACTTGCTAAGATTCTCAGTGGTACCAATTTTGTCAAAGTTTCTTAAGTCGAAAAGTATTTTCTGATTGCCGGATTTTGGATTTCCATTTTTTTTAGAGTAAGTTAGTTTTCATTCCAAATAAAGCAGTATTTACATCATGGAAAATATAAAGTAATGTTTTACGGCATTTTATTTGACTACTTGAAATTTTTTCTTACAAAACACTTCCCGTCAACACCATTATAACGCATTAACGCTGATATCATATGATACCCAATAATATGTTTAAGAAAAAATTCAAGATATTTGATTTATACTATTTATATTGATAAAATGTACGACTCCTATTCTGATAAAAATAATAAATTAAATCACTTATATCTTTTAAAAAAATATTAGCAAAAATATCACAATAATTCTAACCTCAACATACATATTTGAATTTTGTGTGTGACCATATTATAGACCACAACAACTGATAATAATACTTTTTCATTACATAGACATAGAACAAGTAAAGAGAGACCAATCATGAGGAACAGTAAAAACAGAGAGACACATAAAAGACAAAAAAATACAAAAAGGGAAAAAGAAAGGGAAAAAAGCCAAATTACGGCGTTCTCAGTTTAAAATTTATCTTCCAGAAAGGAAATAACTACAAATGGTGTACTACTTACTGTCTTAAAACCCAAAAAAGGAAATTAGGAAGAAAAAAATCAAAACTACCGAAGAAATTGCAAGAAAGCCAGAAAGGCAGGGAGGGGGTGGGGGGGAGATTTCGCTATTAAGAAATATTATTAATTTTTATTTTCTTCTTGTGGTGTGTAGTAATTGAGACACCAATCCAAGAATCTCTCTCTCTCTCTCTCTCTATCGATCTGCGTCCTGTCCTGACAAGAAAGGCGCCGTTTCCAAATTTCACGTTCTGGGTTTTGAACTCGGAAGAAGCCAATTGAAGAAGGAAGAAACTCCTTCAAAGCATCTCCTGGATTTGGTGGGGCCTATTGGGTTTCCCCTGCTCTACTTTTTAGCTCATTACCTCTTACTTGTTTGCTTGTTTCATGTGTTGATACGAACTCCTCAAAGTTGGTTTCTTTTGCTTCTTAATAATAATAATAATAATAATAATAATAATTATATATAGCCCGGGAGAGGTGAGGTGTTTTTAGTTGTTTGGTTTGGTGTGTGTTTGGATTGAGACAAGTTTGGAGTTGACCTTGTCGGGGTTCTTAAAGATTGGATCTTTAGCATGGAAGCCAGTCCAATTACGTTTTCCGGAGAAGATGACCCTCCTAATTCGACGACCACCTACTTGCAGAAGTTCAGGCTCTATGAAACGCTATCGGTATATGCTCTCTCTATCGTCTTTCCTCTTTTCATCAAAGCTGACCCTTTTTTTCTTTTTTGTGCTTGATGGATTTTTCTGGCTTTAGCTAATTTGGAGTTTGCTATTTGGTTGAAAACAAGATTTGCGTTGTGGTTAAAATCCTGTTTCAAGTTTTCCTTTTGGCTTTGCTTGGAATCTTGACGTGGTTGCTTCTTCGGGAGTTCGTGCTTTTGGGATTTTAAGCTAGCCAACTGGTGATGGTTTGGTGTCTGATAACAATTTGATTGTTGAAATGTAGCTAGCAAACGTAACGCGGTAATTCTGTTTTTGTTTTTTTGTTTTTTTGTTTTTTGGTCTCTTAAAATTGCACGTTTGAGTTGCCTCTTCCAATGACCGTATTGGACTTGGTTCCAGTTTTTCAGCATGGTGTTGTGTTGAACTGACTATTGAGATTGTGCAAGGAACTGACTGTCTTACCTGGTTGATTTTGCTTGGACAACCATTAGTGTGCCTGTTGTTGTTGAAAAAAATGGTGGACTCATGTTTAGTAATGGCTGTGCTGAATGAATTGTAAGATTTTGCTATAGGTTTCTAGTTTTCGGTGCCAATGCTCTATGTTCATCTAATCAGTCGATGATTTAGCTAGACCAGATTTTTTGCTTTCCTCTGGTTTCTGCTGAGAAGCTACTGCATTGTGCTGGACAAGATTGCCTCCTCCTCCCCTTTTTGTTTCTTCGACATATACGGAGTATGATGTCTGTGTCTTACCAGTTTATTGTTGTTCATCGTTGACTTAAAGTGAAAATTGTTCTTTTGTCCGCCAGCACTATTACTTGATAGGGAGAGACAAAGCTAGAAGCTTTTGGAAGGTGCTAAAGATTGATCGATCTGACCCATCAGAGTTGAATGTTCTTGAAGATTCGATGAACTACTCAGAAAGTGATTGTTGTGAGCTGCTTAAGCGGATACAAGAAGGAAATAAGTTGAATGGTGGACTTAAATTCGTCACAACGTGCTACGGCATAGTTGGTACGTTGTTCTCCTGTTTACCTTATGCAAGTCTTAGATCACCTCTTCTGTATAAGTTTCATACAGTATATCTCATTCTGTTTTCTCCTAATTCAGGGTTCATTAAGTTTTTGGGTCCCTATTACATGTTGCTGATAACAAAAAGAAGGAAGATTGGTACAATATGTGGCCATCCAATATATGCCATCACCAAGAGCGAGATGATTCCTATTCCAAACTCGGTTGTGCGGTCAAATATGACTTTCTCTAAGAATGAGAACAGGTTTTATGTTTATTTTAAATGTCAATGTAACATGTACTTGGTAGTTCTAGAGAGACTTTCAAGAATAGGTTGTCGAAATTGCTCAGACCTGTTGTATTTAGACACTGATTTCATTTTATGCTCATTTTCGTTTGAGTTATCTTTTGCAATAAATTGTTGAGTTGGGCATTGTCCTGGCACACAAAACTCGTCAGCATTAATCAGTGACTGGTGTTTGAGTGTTTTGCATATCGATATTTTCTCGATTTTACCTCTTTTAAAGTTGAAGTATTAGGCCGTAATTACTGGCCGTGCATTTTTGGTTGTTGCGTCCTTTTATTGTTGGAGCTGTCAAGTAGTAGCTCTTTCAAGTTTATATTCTGCATATTCACAGGGCCAATTCCATTGGTGTTGTGATGTATTTTGAGTTACTAGTTTCAGTTTCTCCCTTATTTCTTAACACTGTTCTAATGCGTCTTACCCTTGTGTATTTTGTTCTTCCTTTGATGATGATGTAGATACAAGAAGCTCCTATGCACAGTGAATCTTGCGAGGGACTTCTTTTTCAGCTATTCATACAATGCCATGCATAGTGTTCAAAAGAATATTTGTGATAATGAGTCTGGACAAGCTCTCTATGAAAACATGTTTGTTTGGAATGAATTCCTTACTCGAGAAATCCGCAATAATCTCAAGAATACTCTTTGGACTGTTGCCTTAGTCTATGGCTTCTTCAAACAGGTGAATTTGATTGCGGACTGTTTTCATCTCATTCTGAGGCATTTTGATTGACTAATTTGTTCCATGCAGAGTTGATGTTATAACTTTCATCACATAACAACCTTCTCATATGATACCTATGTAATAAATACAATTGGTCTGTTCATGATTGTTTTGCCGAAAAGTTAAGTCGATTAATTTGTTCCATGCAGAGTTGATGTGATAACTTCTATCACATAACAACCTTGTCATATGATACCTATGTAATAAATACAATTGGTCTGTTCATGATTCTTTTGCCGAAAAGTTAAGCATGCCGTCTTGCAAATCCTGTTCTTGATTATGTCCAGATCAAACTTTCTTCATCCGGCAGAGACATTAAGCTGACACTAATTGCCAGGCGTTCACGGCATTATGCTGGCACAAGGTACTCTTATGAGCTTATGGAAACATTTGAGATCCTGTTGAACTAATCTTTCGTTTATGCGGCCGATAAAAGAAAAAAAAAACTGATCTTTCCTTTATGCAGATATATAAAACGTGGTGTGAACGAGAAGGGTAGGGTCGCAAATGATGTCGAGACGGAACAAATATTGTTTGAAGATGCTCCCGAGGGATACCCAGTGCAAATAAGTTCTGTTGTGCAGAATCGGGGTTCAATTCCACTTTTCTGGTCACAGGAAACATCAAGAATGAGCATTAAACCTGATATTATAGGTATGACTCCACTTGTTCCGAGCCAATATATTCCTGCTTGAACTTCTATCACATCATGTGCCTCTATACAGTATCAAGGAAGGACCGCAATTACGAGGCAACAAGGCTCCATTTTGAGAATCTAGTTAAAAGATATGGGAATCCTATTATTATCTTGAACTTAATAAAGGTATGTAGCTATAAGTTAGTCACGACATTGATTTTCTAATCATTCTTTTAAGTGTCTAGTTCAAATTGTGATATTACTACTATAATATCGACTTCATTGGTGACAGACACGTGAGAAGAAGCCGCGAGAAAGCATACTCCGTGCAGAGTTTGCAAATGCGATCAGAGTTATCAATAAAGGTCTAGCAGAAGAGGATCGTTTAAGGTTCCTTCACTGGGACTTGAGTAGGCATTCCGGGTCGGGAAAGTACGTATCTTCATACTGTCCTTAATCTTTACACCAATTTTTCAAGAGTGTGTTGATTCTGATTAGGATTTATTTCTTTCCAAGTAGTGCAAATGATGTCTTGTCACTTCTCGGAAGAGTTGCGGCCTATGCAGTAACCTTAACAGGAATCTTTCACTGTCAAGTCGCTCCGTTCTTACATCCCAAGGGATCTTCTAGTTGGTTCTACAACGAGTAAGTTTCACCACATATGTTTTAGATGTCTCTTATGTATTCATAGTTCTTTAGGGACTTCATAGGCGAGACCCAAGTTGCATTGGTCTGGTGGTGCTTTTTCTTGTTATTTTGTTGATAACCATAAAGAAATTTGTTATACAGGAAAAATGTTGCTGAATCCTCTCGGGTTAATCTTTTCACTAGGGAAGAAGCCACAAAACTCGGCGTGTCTGATAATGCCATTGGAGGAGATGGAAATAAGGGCCCGACTCTTCAGAAAGGCGTCCTAAGGACGAACTGCATAGACTGTTTGGATCGCACAAATGTTGCTCAGTATGCCTACGGTTTGGTGGCTCTCGGAGTTCAGCTGAACGCACTAGGGCTTTCAGACTCCCCTAATATTGATCTGGACAACCCTCTGGCTGAGGATTTGATGGGAATTTACGAAGCAATGGGAGATACACTTGCTCTGCAGTATGGCGGATCTGCTGCTCACAACAAGGTGACGAAAACGAATCTGAAGTGAAATGTCTGTTACCGGATTTGGGATCAGCTTATTGATAATATTGTCTCTAGTTTTATTCAGGGAAAACAATTGGCCTGACTAATTGTATATGTTGGACAGATTTTCTGTGAGATGAGAGGTCAATGGAAGGCTGCTACCCAATCTCAAGAATTTCTCCGAACACTCCAACGTTATTACAGTAATGCGTATGTGGATGGTGAGAAGCAAGATGGTATTAACGTGTAAGAGAGCATATATCATCTTGTAATTTCCATTGGCCGCTTCCAAACTTGTGTCTTTTTGCATTTGAGTTGCAACCGCTTGTGTTGAGTTAAGGTTTGGTTTTGATTCTGTATAATCAGGTTTCTGGGTCACTTCCAGCCACAAGAAGGAAAGCCAGCTCTGTGGGAATTGGGTTCAGATCAACTTCATAATGCTGGAAGTCGTGTTTCTGGTTTGGTTGATGAAAATGCAAGGTACTGTTCTTAACAGTTTTGAAGTAGCTCCATTGAAATATGAACCCTAATGGTTGATATTGAGGCTCCAGGATTAGGAGTCTCCGTTCAAAATAGTTTCGTAGTAGCTTCAATTAGATGATAATCTTTCATGGTATATGCCGTTAATAGATGGAGTAGAACTTCCGGAAAATATGATATTTCTACGACTATTTGACTACAAAATATGGACAGTGAGGTCAAATGAAATTGCTTGCTCCTTAACGTGCACTTTGGTATGCGCATTAATTAGACGTTCCTCTACATAGGCATTTGGATTGTGTCTAATGGAATAACATATTATTCTGTGCAATATGTCCAGATCATTCATGAAGAGATCACTATCCGACGGGAATCTTCTCCATGAAAGCGACTCACTTGTTTCTGCTGCTGTTACCATTCCCCGTGATTCAATGTATAAGGAGGGACCTGTAAATAAGGGACTTTCAGAGTCCTCCCCAGAGATTTCAAGCTGTGGAAGTGACGTGTCTTATTCCAGGTTCTTAATGATTTGATCTTCTCGTTGCTTGTTCATTTCCTAATACAACCGGTCTAGTACATCAAACACTTAGTATTTTGGGGTTATTGGGATCAACAAAGTTTCCGAATTTCTATTGCGTTTGGTGTGTGGACTCAGATGTTTGGTTAGATGTATTAATCTCAATGTTTTCAAATGTTGTCGTTTACTATTTGTTGCTTTAGGTACACTCCTTCAATGTCTCGAAAACAGCTTTTCTCGTATTTGGAGGAAGACGACTGCCTATCTGATAGCAATCAAATATGCTATGATGAACATGTTGATGCATGTAGCTGCTCAAATTTTCTTGACATGGATTGGATTTCTTCATCGGGGAATTCCTATGAAGATGATCCTTCTGATAGGTAAGTTTCTCCACTGCATGACAGTGTAAATAGCTCAAGGACAAGTTCTAGTAATATTCAGATTAAAACATTGAGAATCTGCAGGTCGATTGCTGGTTTGTCATCTGAGAATCTTATCAATGATGGAACTGCAAGTGATTCTGGATCCCGTTCGAAGGTTGGTGATCCATGACCAAGTGTACTTAGATTGCTGTTTGAGTGAGATATTGATTTCCTTTCTTTACATTTCAGGGAAGAAGTCAAACGGGGACATCTGATGACCTTGTTGGCGGATTTTCATCGCGGTTCGTAAACTGGGTGACAAACGGGGAGTCGATGTTCCTGTGAAGTTAGTTTGACCCTTTTTGCAGTACCATTTTCCGGAACCATAGATTCCCCATCCGAAGGATGTGGATTCTCGGACAAAATGCCAAACCATCAACCAATGACTTATGGCATTACCCAAGACATGGTCAAAGTATCTCACAGAACGGTCGAAGCTTAGTATGTACATTCATCAAAGGGCAGAGTGCTAGCACGACTTGATTAAAGGATTCGAGGGGTAAATAGCAGTAGCCGACTCAGTGATAATTATTTTGCTATTAAGGTTATGACCCCAAATTATTCTAACCCTGTACAAAAGGATAGAAACCTTCCTTCCCTACACATTGCTAGTTAATGCAAGAAACACATCTTTCCATTTATGCCGCACAACAATAATATTGTGACTATACCCATTAGTGCTTGTAAAAAGTTGACCTATTTTGTAATATCAAAAGGTAACTGTAAAACAAGGTAAGAGAAGAATACTACAGAACTCAACACTAACTTACCTTTATTCATCTCATTTAGAGGTAATATATAGAAGAAAGAAATACAAGGAGTCATGGGCACAAAGATAACCGTTGTAGCAGAGCAACAACACACTATCTTGAAAGTAGCAAACTAGGGAAACAAACCTATAAAATTAAACTACATAACTACGCAGCATGGGACCTGAAGTAGTTAAGTAGTAGAGAATAAACAAGTACACGCATGGGTC
>SOPF01028143.1:7013-69372 GCA_012979155.1 Hypericum perforatum
TTGACATTCCCTCGCAATAATCAAAATGCAAAATCCTAGCTAAGTATCAACTATAAGTATCACCCTTTAGGACAATTCATCACCAAGGAGGAGTCCACATCTCACAAGGCTACAAATTAACAAGTTAAATTTTTGATCAAATCTTTCTCCTCTCGAAGACTAAGACTCAATTATTATAAAAGTTCTAGGTGATCAAATTAGACTAGGCATTAAGTCCTTTAACATATACATGATCCTTTTAATTTTTTCCCAATTTAAACCACTAGAAAACTTAAGTTTTCAAGGCATCACACCAATAAGTAACTACTCACACATATTTACACAAAACAAGAACATAAACATACTTAATACATAAACACACTTAACATACATTTTATTTACATGATCAAGCAAGAGAGATAAAAGAAGAGAAAGAGTAAGGAAGATTTACAAGTCCAAGCCTAAGCTTGGTTTTTGTCTTTTATTTTGCCTTCTTTCTTTTCTTTCTTTCTTCTTCTCCTTTGCTTGCTCTCGGCCAACTCTTCCTTTTTTCTCCTCTCTGATTTTTTTCTTTTCTCACACACACTCACGGCTGCTTCCTCTCCTTTCTCTCTTGATTTACTTAACTATTTAATAATAACTAAGTCATATTACATGCCAAAATTAACTTAACTAATTAATTCTTTAGCAAATATCTTACCAACTCTTCTATAATGTTTTCTAACTTTAAGAGTAAATTAAATGGCTTTAGGACTTAGCAAGAGTAAGTTAAAATGGCTTGAACCACCCTTGTTCCCCATTTGTCTCGGCTGAATGGTGACATCTTGGCAAGAGTTGGCGCACTCCATCTAGGCAAAATGGGAAGGATTGGCACCCTCTACTCTTTTGGCGCACTCCATGCTTGTTTTTCTTTCATGAATGGCGCCCTCCGTGCCTTTGGAGTGCTCCATGATTGCCTTGTCATGCATTTGTCATGCTTTTGTCACCAAAGTTGGCGCACTCCATGTCATTGGCGCCCTCCACCATTAGCTACGTTCCAAAAGATTGGCACACGCCATGTTTTTGGCACCCTCCATGCATTTTTTATAGATTGTAGCTACGGATGTCTTCTTTCCATTGCTACTGACAGCGCCTCGATCCGACTTTGTATGAGAAAGTTATGAATTTTCTCGTGCAAGAGGTCTAGATCAGCGAACTACATGGTTGGCCTCGGAAATAATTGGTGCATTTAGTGCGACAATGCCATTTTGCTTGCAACATTGTGATCTTGATCGTGCATCATTAAATCATCGTCCATGAAGCTCCTAAACATAAAGAAAACATAAGAAATACGAAAAATCAAGATAAAAGAATAAAATATGCAAATGCAAGAATAAGGCAAGAAAACACACTTAAAACAATAATAACAACACTAAACTTATACTAAAATGTACACTAATAATAAGTGTTTTTGACACTTATCACACCCCCACACTTGAATCTTTGCTTGTCCCCAAGCAAAATTCAAATGCGGACATATACAAATATATGAAAGAAAAGCACACAAAAAGGAAAAGACATGGCATAAAGTCTTCATAAAATGAATCCCCTCAAAAACATCAACTCAAGTCAAAAGACTCTCCCTACATAGATAGTTCATTAACTTAATCACAAAACGAATGAATAGTTAGACTCTTCTACACTTAGTTGTTTAACCTAATATTAACACTATGTAAAAGACACTATAATATTAATCTCTTAGTGGTAAGAATTTTATCTCACTTATTATATAAGTAGGCAACTTCCTATCACTCGTATACTTAGCCAATATTTTTCTAAGCATCCTACTTCCTACTCAGCAATATCTTTGATTGTACGGCTGTTAATGATCAGTAGGTCTTTATATCGGGTTGTAATGGGGCTTAGGTAAAGGTGAGGTAAAAATTTGGATAGTGGTTAAACCACCCAATCCGAGGATGTTACAAAAGCAACTATCAGTCATCTAATCTAGACACCCTCACTTAAAATAATAAAGCTCTCACCCACTTTCCCGACACTCTATGACTCTGAAGCTCGAGGTTATGCCGAGAATTCATGCTTTATTTTACAACTTTCTTTTTTTACTTTTTTTCTTTGTTTTTCTCCTTTTATTTTATTTTTTTCTTGACTAACACTTATTTACAACACACAATTTTTTTTAACATAACGTAAACAAATTAAATAACTTAGCATGTTCTAGGCATAAACTCGGCTTCTACACTTGGCCACTTAATTTCTACAATATCCACAACTTAAACCATTTACATGAAGCTACCAACTAAACCCAAACAATTCATCCTATAATCCTCGGATAAGATGGTCAAAGGTAAGGAAGATTGGTCATTTAGGCTAAAAGTTGGTTACCTAGTCTATTATCAAGAAAAGGCTAGGCTCAAATTGGTTAAGCAATTGAAAATTTATAGGATTTTGTCTATAAAGCTCTAGGCTCAATGTCAAAGAAATGCCCCCGTCCTCCCACACTTCCGCACAACTAAGATTACGATAAGTAATAGTAGGATACCCTAATCAACTGACTTAGTATACACCTCATGAAAAGAATTGGAGACGGATGTCTCCTCCTTCGGCTCAAAGTACCTCACAAGGTTCGCACATTATCATTCTAGTCTAGTCTAAACAGCGAAACCACTAGTCTAAATAACTAAGTGTGAGGTTTCTTCTTATTCCTAAGCTTTGTGTTCAAGTTAAATTCCTAACTAATAAGGTGATAAATCTTTAAACACAAGTTGAAAATTTTTGAAGTGGGTCAAATTTTGAAAAATTTATACCAATTCTAAACCTAGACACAACAAACTTAAAAATTTTAATATACAAGGAAGATTCCTGAAGGGAACCCTCCCCCACACTTGAACGACACATTGTCCTCAACGTGGTTACGATACTAATAAACACCTAATTATAAAAAGAAAACAAATTTGAGATAGTTTTATCTCGATGATCTAGTACGTAAGAAGCAGCAAGGAGATCGAACCCTGCAGAGCTCGAATCAGAACACTTTCATACCAGATCACCAAAGATATGAATAAACTTTCTCAATACATGCATATAATCAAAACAAATAAACAAACAAATACCACATAAGTATTAATTCACAAGCATATATATAAAAGCAAAATTAAACAAGTAAACAAATGTTTCACATATATGCACATACTAAGTAAAGAAAGTAAAAAGTTAAAGGAAAAAGGAGCTCCCTGGTCAAAATTCGTCCGTGCACTTCTATTCTTCGAGCTGGGCCTCTTGTCATGCCATGATGAACATCATATGGGGCTAGAGTATGCCTGTCTTACTAGAGTTATATACAAAAGACATTAAACCAAACAAACACATACAAAATAAAATACAATCAAATATACACACTTCAAAATAAAATATATTCTGATTTTTTTTTATGTTTTTCTATTTTTTTGATTTTTTGGCTTTTATTTACGCTACATTCCTGGAAAGCTTGAAAACCAGATGCCCCACTCTGTTGGGTCATAGATGTAATTTTGACGTTCGCGATTCACACAACTCACGAATAGCATACCATGATGAACTACCTTTCCTAGCGACCTTTTCGGCTCTAAGCTTAATGGGGTCACCTCGTAGTAACACGTCTCCAATGCAATATAGATTATGAAGTAGGGTTGTCGATCCGACGAGGAAAAAGGTTGCGCCTTACTCGGCTTACTTGCTTAAATTTAGGAATTTTATGTCTTTGGTTTCTTTGGTTTGGTTTAGGTGGCTTAACAAACTAACATGCTTAAAATGAAAATACAACTAACTTAAATCATGCAAGATCACAAGAAAACACAAGAACACAAGGTATATATCAACTTAAAACAAGTGGTGTGATACCATAGATTACTTAAGTAAACTAAATGGTTTGTTGGGTTTTTAAGTTCGTGTCACGGTCCGAGTGTTTCAAGGTGACTAATCTACGCTCTCGCAATAGATTAGTCTAAATTAATACTTAGCTAGGACCAAGTGAGCTTGACGTGCCCTCGCAATCATCAAGACCCAAAATCCTAGCTAAGTATCAACTATAAGTATCACCCTTTAATGCACTTTCATCACCAAGGAGGAGTCCACATCTCACAAGGCAACGAATCAACAAGTTAAACTTTCGATCAAATCTTTCTCCTCTCGAAGACCAAGACTCGATTATTATCAAAGTTCTAGGTGATCAAATTAGACTAGGCATTAAGTCCTTTAACATATAATGATCCTTTTAATTTCTTCCCAATTTAAACCATTAGAAAACTTAAGTTTTCAAGGCATCACATCACACCAATAAGTAACTACTCACACATATTTACACAAAACAAGAACATAAACATACTTAATACATAAACACACTTAACATACATTTTATTTACATGATCAAGCAAGAGAGATAAAAGAAGAGAAAGAGTAAGGAAGATTTACAAGTCCAAGCCTAAGCTTGGTTTTTGTCTTTTGTTTTGCCTTCTTCCTTTTCTTTCTTTCTTTCTTCTTCTCCTTTGCTTGCTCTCGGCCAACTCTTCCTTTTTTCTCCTCTCTGATTTTTTTCTTTTCTCACACACACTCACGGCTGCTTCCTCGCCTTTCTCTCTTGCCTTACTTAACTAACTAATAATAACTAAGTCATATTACATGCCAAAATTAACTTAACTAATTAATTCTTTAGCAAATATCTAACCAACTCTTCCATAATGTTTTCTAACTTTAAGAGTAAGTTAAATGGCTTTAGGACTTAGCAAGAGTAAGTTAAAATGGCTTGAACCACCCTTGTTCCCCATTTGTCTTGGCTGAATGGTGACATCTTGGCAAGAGTTGGCGCACTCCATCTAGGCAAAATAGGAAGGATTGGTGCCCTCCACTCTTTTGGCGCACTCCATGCTTGTTTTTCCTTCATGAATGGCGCCCTCCATGCCTTTGGAGTGCTCCATGCTTGCCTTGTCATGCATTTGTCATGCTTTTGTCACCAAAGTTGGCGCACTCCATGTCATTGGCGCCCTCCACCATTAGCTATGTTCCAAATGATTGGCGCACGCCATGTTTTTGGTGCCCTCCATGCATTTTTTATAGATTGTAACTACGGATGTCTTCTTTCCAATGCTGCTAACAACGCCTCGATCCAACTTTGTATGAGAAAGTTATGAATTTTCTCGTGCAAGAGGTCTGGATCGGCAAACTACATGGTTACCCTTGGAAATAATTGGTGTATTTGGTGCGACAATGCCATTTTGCTTGCAACATTGTTATCTTGATCGTGCATCGTTAAATCATCGTCCATGAAGCTCCTAAACATAAAGAAAAACATAAGAAATACGAAAAATCAAGATAAAAGAACAAAATATGCAAATGCAAGAATAAGGCAAGAAAATACACTTAAAACAATAATATCAACACTAAACTTATACTAAAATGTACACTAATAATAAGTATTTTTGACACTTATCAACTATTAACAACTATAATTGTCTACAATTACTATACTAACCATTGCCTCTTGCAACTGCTCCTAACTATTAATTATATAGCTTTAGTTTAGTTTAGTAGTTCCAATCTAAATGATATGAATCTGATCAACAAGAAGCTAATAAGAAGATTTCACATTGTTTAGAGTGATTAAGAAGTTATTTATTTCCATATTCATTTTTAGAGAGTTTTAAGTTGTTTAGGAAGTTGTTAATTTCTTAAATTCTTTTTTTGGAGTTTTAGACTATTTAGGAAGTTCCTTACATTTTATTAGGAGTTAGATATGTTTTACAAGTCTTATTCAATAAGGAATCTCTTTGTAATTTTTGACCCACAAATAAAGGCATTATTAATGAGAAGAAGAGAATAATTTTGATAGAAAAAATGTGGCTTTGCCTCTCTTGGTTATTTGGAACTGCTTGAACATAGCGGAGTGATTTTAGTCATTCACCTTTTGACTTATCAAGCGGATCTACATCACTATTTGTGGTGTCTTCACCAAATCATGATTCATGTTTTGCTACAGCAAAGGGTCAAGGTTAACCAATACCAAGGTTCTTGCACAAGGTACAACAAACAGGTTAAGATTTCCACCAATCTGAAAGTAAAATATCCAGCATCCGAGTGAATCTCTAACAGGATTTATATCATTTGGTATTAGAGCTTTGGCTCTACTTCAGATTAATCTATCCTTTAGTTTACATTTTATCATTATTTTAGTTTGTTCTTTTTGTATTCTGAGTTGGAAAAAGAGGAGAAAAAAATTAAATCAAAAAAAGAAGGAAAGGAAGAAGAGACAGCCTAGAAAAAAAGAAAAAGGAGGCTGAAAAAAATTGAAAAAAAGTTGAAAAAAGAGCAAGATCATGACCTACAATTACTCACGAAGAAATTTTGAAGGTTATGTGTCATTGACTGACCCACAAAATTTTATAGAGACCATGTTGAGTGAGATGAAGTGTATGTTGAAAAGGGAGATGGAGAAGTGTCATAAACAACATGATCAAGTAAAGAGTAAGATTTCTCGTTGTACACAAGTGGTCTGTAAAAGAAGACATAGACTTATCACATGGGACAATGAAGATGATTGGGAGAAATTGATGTTACTAGCTAAAAAATTGACTTGCATTCAAAAGAAGTTGGTGAAGGACATCATAAGAACATCTTTCAAGCTAAGTGTGAGATTGAGGATAAGGTATGTTGTTCTGATATTAACATTACTTTAGATCAGATTATTGAAGATGTTTTGACATGAGAGGAGTTTGGTGAATTTTCCATTGACTTATTTGATGGAGATTATTTTGATGAGCATATTATGTCCCTACTTTACATGAAGGATTTGTTCAATGAATCAGGTTATGAACATGAAGAACTTGTTATTGCTATTGACAAGGAGGAGGTTCAACACATATTTACATGTCTCTAGATTTTATTGTTGAACATGTTGAACATATTGATTTCTTGGGAGTTAACAAGTATGATTATGTTGAAGGCTCAGCATTGGTTAACTTGTGGAATAGTTTAAAGTTTAATGAAAGGCTTGTGCAAACAAGTAAGTTCTGGGATTTCAAATTAGAGATGATGTCATGTTATTTATGCTCAAAGTATTTATTCAATTGGAGTGGAAGATATCAAGTGCAGCCATGACATTCCAAGAGTAAACCTTATTCTTGTAGTATTATTCATTCAAGAATGCATGACGTATGCAAAGATTTGAGGATAAATATCTTTCTAGAGGAGGCGAATGATATGAATCTGATCAACAAGAAACTAATAAGAAGATTTCACATTATTTAGAGTGATTAAGAAGTTATTTATTTCCAAATACATTTTTAGATTTTAAGTTATTTAGGAAGCTATTTATTTGTAGATTTTGTTTTTGAGAGTTTTAAGTTGTTTAGGAAGATGTTAATTTAGGAGTTTTAGACTCTTTAGGAAGTCCCTTATTTGATAATTACATTTTATTAGGAGTTATATATGTTTTACTAGTCTTATTGAATAAGGAATCTCTTTGTAATGTTCTGCCTACAAATAGAGGCATTATTAATGAGAAGAGGAGAATAATTGGATAAAAAAATGCGATTTTGCCTCTCTTGGTTCTTTAGAACTATTTGAACATAGCAGAGAGATTCGATTCTATTCACCTTTTGGCTTATCAAGCAGATCTACATCACCGTTTGTGGCCTCTTCTCTAAATCAAGGTTTGCATTTCGCTATAGCAAAGGGTCAAGGTTAACCAATACCAAGATTCTTGCACAAGGTACAAATGACGGGTTGAGATTTCCACTAATCTGAAAGTAGAAAGTCTAGCATCCGAGTGAATCTCTAATGGGATTTATATCACTTACTATCAGAGCTTTGGCTCTACTTCAGATCTATCTATTCTTTAATTTATATTTATTATTATTTTAGTTTGTTCTTTTTGTATTATGAGTTGGAAAAAAAGGAGAAAAAAAGAAAATAAAAAAAAGAAGGAAAGGAAGAAGAAACAACCTAAGAAAGAAGAAAAAGAAGCCTGACAAAAATCAAAAGAAATTTGAAAAAAGAGCAAGATCATGTCCTACAGTTATTCACGAAGAAATTTTGTTGTTTATGTGTCATTGACTAATCCACAAAATTTTATGGAGACCATGTTGAGTGAGATGAAGTGTATGTGGAAAGGGGAGATGGAGAAGAGTCATAAAAACCTTGATCAAATAAAGAGTAAGATTTTTGGTCGTACACAAGTGGCCTGTAAAAGAAGACATAGACTTACCACATGGGGTATCAAGTGTAGCCACTACATTCCAAGAAAAACCTTGTACTAGCAGTATTCTTCATTCAAGAATGCATGGCGTATGCAAGGATTTGAGTACAAATCCCTTTCAAGAGGAGGGTAATAATGTGATTCTGATCAACAAGAAGCTAATAAGAAAATTTCACATTGTTTAAAGTGATTAGGAAGTTATTTATTTCCAGATTTGTTTTTAGAGAGTTTTAAGTTATTTAGGAAGCTATTTATTTCCTGATTTCATTTTTTAAGTTCTAAGTTCTTTAGGAAGTTGTTATTTGATAATTATGTTTTATTAGGAGTTGGATATGTTTTACAAGTCTTATTCAATAAGGAATCTCTTTGTAATTTTTTCCTACAAATAAAGGCATTATTAATGAGAAGAGGAGAATAATTTTGATAGAAAAAATGTGGCTTTGCCTCTCTTGGTTCTTTAGAACTATTTGAACATAGTAGAGTGATTTTGTTCGTTCACCTTTTGACTTATCAAGCAGATCTACATCACCATTTGTGGCATCTTCACCAAATCAAGGTTCGTGTTTGGCTATAGAAAAGAGTCAAGATTAACCAATACCAAGGTTTTTGCACAAGGTACAAACTACGGGTTGAGATTTCCACCTATCTGAAACTAGAAGGTCCAACATCTGAGTGAATCTCTAACGAGATTCATATGAGACTCGCTTGTATATAAGCTGATGAATATCTTGAATAAAGATTTAAGTCATTACCTTCACATAACTTTGTTCTTACAGAGGAGGAAGAGAATCTGATGAAGTTGGATATAATGGGTAGGACATTCATGGATTGTCCCTACTAACTGATATGTATATGAACTTACACATAAATAATTATGTTTATCATAGTGTTTATCAGTGTTTTTTGTCGATTAGGTTATATTTTGTTAAGTGTTTTGTATATTTTGTTGTATTATGTCGAGAAGTGGGGATATCTATAAGATCTATGTGTTTTGTAGGTATTTGGAGGGAATGGCAAGCTGGATGATGAAGATAGAGAGTAGGCAGAATAGAGAAGAGCAACAGGAAGTGTAGCTGATAGGTTTAGGCTTAGTTCGTCGACTTTTGCTAGCATAGGCATAACTTTCTCATATGAACTCCGAATTGAGTGATTATAAGACGAGTAGATCTGCAACACCTTGATCTACAACTTTGATATTTTGAGTTTTATGATTTATGTGAGACCTAGTTATTGCTAGGACCCTCAGCGATTGCTATGGGTTATAGAAAGGCCAGCGGTGGCTAGCCCAATCAACAGTCGCTGGGCAAACAGAATCAGGGCTATTTTTGGACAAAATCTAACCTATTTAGTTAGGTTATTATTTAGGTATCTTAGCTAGGCTATATATAGGCCTTAAGCCTTATGTTAGACTTATTCTTAAACAGTTTTCATGCAAGAGTCATTAGACCTAGCTTTTTATTCAATTGCTTCAAGGATTGTAATCTACAATTCGGATCTTCAATCAATGGTATTTTCATATCTCTTAGTGAAGAGTTGTTTTTACATTCATTTACTTGATTATTTATTGATTGATTGATTCATATTATGTGTTCTTGGAATGAGATTGACAATCTTAGTCCTTATCACGAGATTATATCTATTTTGTTCCATTTTGTTTTGTATCATTTTGTTTATTTATATATTTTTAGATATTGTTGTTAGGGTTTAGGATTGACAACCCTAGATTCGAACGCAATCTTATTCATAGTATTAGAATCACCAACCAATCACTTAGTTCTAATTACTTAGATTAAAATTGGGAATTAATCCGGTAATTAGAGAATTGGTTCTTCTGTCCCTGTAGAGATGATCTTATTTATCATTATATTACTTGTGTGATTGTGTTGTCTTGCATGTATTCTTAACCCGATATTTATCGCATCATGTTTTTGGAACTATTACTGGAGATAGATTTGAATCAATCTGTCTTTAATATTAGATATAGTTTTCTTAATTTTGAGACTAAGCTTTACTACATTTTTTTTGTTCATCACTACGCTTGATCCTCTTCGTTGAGTTTTGTTTTTTAGTGAGAGTGCAGAAAGTGTATATCACGTAACTGTTCTGATAACCAATCTATTCTTGAGTACAATCTAGAGATTGAACAAATTTTTTCCATTTGAGAAGAAGGAATCAACACAAGGACAAGATAAGAGATCGATAATTAGTCAATGTCCCAGCTAACAATGAGAGGAGGCAAACGTACCCTAGATTGGCTAACTTTAGGTCCAGTATTGTGTACCCAATTATGGAGGCCAACACTTTTGAGATCAAAATTAGCCTCATTCATATGGTTCACCAGGACCAATTTGGGGGCTCTCCTTCCGAAAACCCCACAAAGCACATCCAGACTTTTGAAGGCCACTTCTTAACAATCAAATACAATAGAGTCCCAGTAGATGCCATCAAATTGTGACTATTCAAGCAAAGCTTAAGGGATGCTGCTAGAGAGTGGGTGGACTCATTTCCTGTAGGCACTTTCACTACATGGGATGAGCTAGTTGATGAGTGTCAAAAACACTCATTATTCGTGTCCTTTTAGTAGATTGTTCTTAGTGTTTTAGGTTTATTTAGTTATGTTTTAGTTGTCTTAGTGTTAGTTTTCGTTCATTGTGTGTTTATGTTAAGTTTATTGTTTTTCATTAAGTTTGCTTGTTTTTAGGAGCATATTTGAGGAGAAATGGAGGATGTTCGAGCAGACACGCGAAGGTATGGATGAGAAGGAAGTCACAATTCTAAGAAGTGCTTATCACGAGAAGCTGGTGCATGCCATCCTCTATGGTGCATGCCAAGTAGCCGTTACTCAGATGACCATCCACTCAGACGACCAGATGCACTCAAAGAGGGAAATTGCGAAGACTTGGCGAACCCACTTAAAGCTGGCGCACACCAGACCAGACAGACAGAAGTAAAATAAAACTGAGTGTTGAATAAACAAATGGCAAGACTTGCCAAGGGCGGCTTAGAGCTTTGTGAAGGAAAAGGGGACAATGGCTGACTCCTTTTAGATATTTTTAGGTTATATATTTTAGTAGATAAGTTAGATTATATATTTAGTTTACTATTCCATTAGTTACTTAGTATATATGCTAGTTTTGCTTTGTTAAGTAAAGAGAGTATGAATTTGGACCAAAGGAGACATAAACTTTGGTCCAAAAATAGATGTAAATATTGGTTTTTAGTAGAAAAACGTGGACTTGAAGAGGGGGAGCTTGGAGTCTTGATAAGTCTCCATCCCTGTTACTCCTTGTCTATGTTAATGTTTTGTGTTCATATAAATATGTGTGCATAGTTTGCTGTGATTTTTGTGCCTTAATGCCTTGTATGTAGCCACGGTTTAGAGGGGTTAAAATGTGTAGGAAGATGTTCTTATTAATGAACTTCATGCCATGCTTTGACTTGTTTGATCACCAAGTTATTGTACTTTGTCAAATCTTGAGACCGAAAGGAGATAGGTTTGATAGAAATGTTAGTTTGATCATCTATTGCTTTGATAGAAGAGAAATCTTCCTTAGCTACTGATTGTGCTTTGAGTGATATGCATAGTTAGTTCTAAGCGCGAAAGTGTAGATTGATTTCCTTTAAAACACTCGTACCATGTCACATGCTTCGTATACCCCCTGAATCACTTGGTTATATTGGTTTTTAAGGTACTTAGCTCGCTTTTAGCTTTTTAGTTGTTAATAATCTGTTTTGTTATATAAACTATCTAAGTGCTTGTTCTTATGCTCTTAATGCTTGTTGTTTGAGACTTTAGATCACTTGAGTTCAACTACAAACTTCATAATCTGATCCTAGTTAAGTAAGTAAACCCTAGAGTAGGCCTAACACCTCAATCTCCATGGATCGACAACCCTACTTACTCTATTTACAATTCACTGCAACTCTGCTGCTGAAGCACTGATGCACGCCATCCTTGTTGGCACACGCCAAGTGTGTTAGTCCGTTAGCTTTTTGTTCGTGCCAGGTGATTTGGCGTGTGCCAAAGGTTTGGGCTGGTCTAAGGGTGATGCACGCCACCCATTTTTGGTGTATGCCAGGAAGATCTGACAAATGACCGATCATCCATTATCAAGCACAATTTTGGTAGTACATTACCAAGGAACAGTGGAACCACAATGAACAAATTGGCGCCATTGTCAGGGATTGAGAATTTAGACTCTCAATTTGGTTTACGAACTCGGATCAGTATATATTAGTATATTTTTAATTTTCTTTATTTTTTTCGTTTACTTTTTGACCAAGTAACTTGTCTTGCTTGACAAGTTACATGCATGCCATTAACCCGTTCAATCAATATTTCTCCATTGGAGATTGAAGAAGAAATAATGCGGTTAGAAAGGTCATTGCATAAGGAAAGACAAGAAAAAGAAAGAATGGACCAAAGGCAAGAGGGTCAAGGGGCTGGAGTACATGCCCCTAGACATTCTCTAATGGACCATGGGAGACGGACATACGAAGGAGCAAAAACTAGAATCCAATGGCCAGGTGTTGAAGCTAATCACTTCAAAATTAAGCCAGCCATGATTAATATGCTTCAAACTTTGGGTCAGTTCTATGGTTTACCTAATGAAGATCCCAATGAACATCTAGGGAACTTCATGGAATTAGCTGATAATTTTAAGTATCCTGGAGCGTCTGATGATGTTGTTAAGATTCAAATGTTTCCTTATATGTTAAGGGATAAGGCTTAGCTGTGGTATAAGCAACTTAAGGGTACTCCAATAACCACATGGGAGCAGTTGGCAAATGCTTTCCTTGACAAATATTTCTCCTACTCAAAGACTAACAAGCTCGTTAAGGAGATAACAAACTTTGAATAATATGAAAGAGAGTCTTTGAGTGAAACGTGGGAGAGATTTAAAGAATTACAACTTAAATGCCCACACCATGGTTTGTTTGAGGAGTCTCTTCTTAAGACTTTTTATTTTAGTCTGTCGCCAATAACTATGGGAAACATTGATTCAGCGTCTAATGGGAACTTCCTGAAAAAGGAAAGGGATGAAGCCCACCATATTCTGGAAGAGCTGGCAGCAACAAACAGGATAATCACAAATGAGAGAAAGAAATAACCCATTAGAGAGTTAAGGGAGGTAACTGAGCGGAGTGAGAGAAGAGGAATTATTGAACTTGATTCTTCCTCATCTTTTCAAGCACAATTAACTTGATGGCAAAACAATTGCGCAAATTGACTCTAAACAAAGTTGATGCTATTACTTTACAACAGCATTGTGAAGCCTGTGGCAACTCTGGCTACGGGATTAGTCAATGTGCGATGATGAGCCAACCTACAGAGCATGTCAACTTTGTGAGTGGTCAAGGACAAGGAGGAAACCAAATGGTAAACAACTCATATTCCTCTACATATAATCCGGGCTAGAGAAACCACCCTAACTTCTCATGGAAAGAAAGAAAACACGATGACAGTATGGCGATCATTCCTGATAAAGGATTGCCTTTACGCACCTCATAATAAGGACCACCTGGTTTTCAACCATGTGGGTTCTTGGGAGAAAGAATGGTAGTACTTGAAGATAGATTTGACAAGGTTGAAAAGTTCATCCAACAAACGGGAGACTCATCCAACAACCAAAGTCAAATCTTGAAGGCATTAGCGGCCCAGGAAACAAGGCACAATAATTTAGAACAGTTTCTTGAAGGGCAAGCTACTGCCATGCATAATATGGAAGTACAACTTGGGAAAATTACAAAGACAAATGCACATAGAGCATCTGGCTCTCTCCCAAGTTCTACTAAGGTAAATCCTCGAGGCCAAGTTAATGCAATCACCTTAAGAAGTGGTAAGGAATTAGCTTCTCAAAAAGTCAAAGAGAAGGCTGAGGAGAGTGTTGTGGAAAGTCTAAACAAGGATACAGAGGAAGAAGTTCTGAAGGAAAAGGTCCCGCAAGAAGAAGTTATGGATGAAGAAAAAGTTTACGTATCACCACCACCAATAGTCCTGATTCTTCCTTATCCTCAGAGGATAAAGCAAAAGTCAGGGATGGATGAAAAATTTCTCCATTTCATGGAGAAAATGAAGAACGTTCAGATTAGTGTCTCTTTCCTAGAGATGCTAGATCAAGTACCACACTATGCCAAGTTTCTAAAGGAACTCGTCACTAAGAAGAGGAAATGGGAAGATGGAGAGACAAATTACCCTTATGGCTAATTGTAGCTCTCTAATCTCAAATAATCTTCCGATGAAGCTAAAAGATTCGGAGAGTTTTACAATTTCCTATTTCATTGGTGAAATTGAGTTTCCAAAATGTCTTTGTGATTTAGGCACAAGTATCAACTTGATGCCTTTATCTACATTTCAAAAACTAGGTTTGTATGAAGTTAAACCAACTTCCATACTTCTCCAGTTGGCAGACCAAATAATTAAGAAACCATTCGGTGTGGTTGAGGATGTCCTGGTGAAGATTGACAAGTTTATCTTCCCAGTTGACTTTGGGGTTCTGAATTTCTCTGAGAACAAGAACCGTCCACTGATTTATGGTAGACCTTTCCTCAACACTGCATATTCATTGGTAGGTATGCATAATGGTAAATTGGTGCTCAGAATTGGAGACAAGAAGGTTGAGTTTAACATGACAAGTGTAATGCGCCATTCTCTTGATAAAGGGATGTGCATGAAAATTGATGTTGTAGATGAGCGTATCCTCAAGTTCTGCAAGGAGAACATCTCTAGAAGTGAGGATAAAGAACTAGAGAAAGAAGAGGAGGAAATTGACAAGAAAGGTCTACTTGAGGAGCTCGAAATTCACTTGAAATATCGTACTCCACCCACCATTGTAAAAGCTCCTTCCTTAGAACTGAAAGAGCTACCCTTGCATCTTAGATATGCTTTCTTAATAAATGGAGGGAGATTACCGATTATTATATCGAATAAGCACACTAAGGAAGAAGAAGAGAAAGGGCTCACAATTGTGAATAAATGGATTAAAGCCATTGCTTGGCAAATATCTGATATCAAGGGCATAAGCCCAGAAATTATGATGCACCACATTCACATGGAGGATGGAGTGAGGCCAAGAGTAGACGGACAAAGGAGACTTAATCCTAATATGAAGGAGGTTATTAAGAAAGAAATGATAAAACTCCTCAAAGCAGGAATTATCTATCCGATCTCGGATAGTGAATGGGTTAGCCCAATATATTGTGTTCCCAAGAAAGGAGGAATTATAGTTGTGATCAACAAAGAAGGAGAGCTCATTCTAACAAGAACTGTGACTGGATGGAGAGTGTGCATCAATTACCGTAAATTGAATGACGCCACACACAAAGATCATTTCCCACTTCCATTCATTAATTAAATGTTGGAGAGGATAGCAGGGTATTCTTATTATTGCTTTTTGGATGGTTACTCTGGTTACAACCAAATTGCAATATACCCTAGAGATCAAGAGAAGACATCTTTCACATGTCCTTTCAGTATTTTTGCATATCAAAGAATGCCTTTTGGATTAAGTTGTGCCCCAGCAATATTTCAACGTTGCATAGAGCCTATCTTTTGGGAGATGAATGAGAAGATTATGGAAATCTTCATGGATGACTTCTCTATTTTCGGAGACTCATTTGATCATTATCTTGACAACCTAGACCAGGTGTTGAAGAGATGTGAGGAAAAGAACCTTGTGCTCAATTGGGAAAAGTGCCATTTTATGGTAGACAAAGGAATAGTCCTAGGGCACAAGATTTCTAGAGCTGGTATGGAAGTAGATAGAGCTAAAACTAAAGCAATGGAGAAAATGGATGCACCAACCACTTTTAAAGGAGTTAGAGCATTTCTGGGTCATGCCAGATTTTATAGGAGATTCATCAAGAACTTCTCCCTAATCGCAAAGCCTCTAACAAATTTATTGGTTAAGGATGTATCCTTCAACTTCGATGAGCACTGCCTTAAGGCATTTGATGCTCTTAAGAAAGCTCTTATCACAACTCCAGTGATTTCATCACCGGACTTGAAACTTCCATTCGAAATGATGTGTGACGTGAGTGATCTAGCTTTGGGTTGTGTGCTTGGACAGAAAAAAGAGGGAAAGCTCCATGTCATCTACTATGCTAGTAGAGTATTGGTAGGAGCTCAACTCAATTATACAACTACAGAGAAAGAGATGCTTGCGGGTTATTTACGCATGTGACAAATTCAGACCGTACTTGTTTGGTTTGAAAGTTATAATTTACACTAACCATGCAGCTTTGAGATATCTTTTCTCAAAGCAAGATGCGAAACCTTGCTTGATGCGCTAGATTTTATTACTATAAGAATTTGACTTGTCCATTAAGGACAAGAAATGAGCTGAAAATGTTGTTGCAGATCATCTCTTTAGGTTAGAGAAAAGCGACGGGATGGAGATTGAAGGGAATATTCAAGAAGAGTTTCTGGATGAAACTCTTATGACAATGAGTAGAGTAGAAGCTCTCTAGTATGCGGATTAAGCCAACTTCTTAGTTGGAAAAATTATTCCTACAGATCTGAGTTATCCCCAAAGAAAGAAATTTCTATGGGATGTTCGAATGTATGTTTAGGATGATCCTTGCTCTTTCAAGAGGTGTAGTGATGGGGTTCTTCGATGTTGCATTGCTAATTGGGAAGTAGCAAATATTTTAGAGCAATGCCATAACACTCCTTACTTAGGTCATTATGGAGCTTCAAGAACTGCATCTTGAGTCTTTGAATGTGGTTTTTATTGGCCTTTCATCTTCAAGGATGCACGTAGTTATGTTGAGCAGTGTGACCGCTGCAAAAGAATAGGAAACATCTCAAAGAGGAATGAGATGTCGTTATCTGGAATTTTAGAGATTGAGCTCTTTGACATTTAGGGATTGGACTTCATGGGTCCTTTCCCAACATCATATGGCAACAAGTATATCTTGGTAGGAGTGGACTACGTTTCAAAGTGGGTAGAAGTTTTGGCGTCACCAACAAATGATGCTAGAGTAGTTATCCAATTTCTGAAGAAGCTCTTTTCAAGATTTGGGGTGCCACGAGCAATAATCAGTGATGGTGGGTCACATTTCTGTAACAAGCAATTTGAAGTCCTACTTAAGAGATATGGTGTGATGCACGAGGTGGCAACACCTTATCATCCCTAAACTAGCAGACAAGTTGAGCTATCAAATCAAGAGCTCAAGAAAATCTTAGAAAAGATGGTGAAAACAGCAAGGAAGGATTAGTCGAACAAGCTTGATGATGCCTTATGGGCTTATTGCATGGCATTTAGGACACCTATAGGAATATTGTCGTATAGACTTGTTTATGGCAAAGCATGCCATCTTCCAGTAGAGCTTGAGCATCGTGCATTTTGGGCCATTAAAACCCTTAATTACGATTACAAAAAGGCCGGAGAACGTAGAATCCTCCAACTTGAAGAGTTAGATGAAATGCGAGACTTGGCATTCGAAAGCTCAAGGCTTTACAAGGAAAGGACCAAAAGAAGACACGATGCCCACATTATCA
This sequence comes from Hypericum perforatum, assembly GCA_012979155.1. Lineage (NCBI taxonomy): Eukaryota > Viridiplantae > Streptophyta > Magnoliopsida > Malpighiales > Hypericaceae > Hypericum > Hypericum perforatum. The sequence goes on from SOPF01028143.1 coordinate 24,719, forward strand.
AGAAAGATTTTAAAGAGGGGCAGCATGTTCTTCTCTATAACTCGCTACCGAGACTCTTCTCGGGGAAGCTCAAATCCAAGTAGAGTGGCCCTTATCAAATTGTTAAAGTGTTCCATTTCGAAGCACTTGATTTGAAAAATAACGATGAGATAGTCTTTCGAGTTAACGACCAATGATGCAAAATTTACATTAGAGGGAGCGATATTAATCGAGATGTGGAGGTGCAATTGATTAATATGCCATCCACTGCTTGACCATTTTGAAACAAAGTAAGGCTCTTTTACCTGTAGAGAATAAAGAACATGATGTTTTGCGCTAAGTATATTTATTTAGTCAGTGTCTTAGTTACTAGGAAGATCCTGATTGACATATGTCTTATCATTCTCCGTCGAGTACAAGAGACCTTGAGAATTGAGAGACATGAAGAAAATGTCTTGAGACATTCTAGAGGAACATCAAAGAGTGCCTTCAAGAGGAAGATGAAGAGATTTGAATTTTGTCCAAGGTGCGGAAAATTGGAATATGATGGAAAATGTAGCAAGAATAGCACTAACTCGCAAATTGAGCATATCGTGCTACTACATCGCGATCCTATTAGGCTTAAAGCTGAAAAGGTTGCACAAAGAGGTAGTTCGTCATGGTATACCACGCGTGAGTTGTGTGAATTGTGAACGTCGCACCTTTGACCCATGCAGATAGGGCATCTGGTTTTTAAGCTTTCCAGGAACGCAGCGTAAATAAAAGCCAAAAAAATAGTTTAGCATGTTTGTTTCTTTTGTATTATCTTTTAGTTAGTGTTTATATATGTTTTATATCATTTTTGAGGTTTGTACATATATGGCGCACGCTTGGGGATATGGCGCACGCCATGTCTTGTGTGTCAGAGAGAATTGGCGCACACCAATAAAGATTGTGTACACCAGGTTGTGCGAAAAGAGGAAGTTGGAGCATGCCAACGAACTTGGCGCAGGCCAAGTTTGGGCAGAATTGACTATAAAGCTCTCGGACAGTCGAGTTTCTTCATAAATTTTCAAATTCCAAAAATTCCCGCCATCCAAAACTTCCAAATTTCACGAGCCCAACACTTCCAAGCCATTTACCCATACTTCTAAAGGTCCGAAACAAAGTTTACGATGGCGGGTGATAAAAGATCTAGCTGAATTCCACGTGGAGACAGAAGGAAACGAGCACAAAACCCTTTGCCTTCTTCACCAGGTTCTCTACTCCCAGACATCCATGGCCGCTACAACACTCCCTTCGCAATCTTCCATGATTGGGAGGGAGAGAGGTATCAAAAATTCTCACGACTTAGTACCCTTAGTCATTTTACGATTGATTGGGAAGACATGCAAATACTAGGGGTAGATAGACAACTGAGGTCAGCTTTTAGGAAACTAGGGTGGAGGTACTTCGAGAACAGGGAGATTATGGCTAGGCAAGAGTTGGTGTTAGAGTTCTATTGCATGTTGTAGGTTTCTTTAAGCTCTATATAATTGAAGGGACCCTGGGGACAATTAACTTGTCCCTATTTAGGGACAAGGTTAATATAGTCAATTAACATAATTCACTAATTGAGGTACTTTCTCTCTCTATTAATAATAACCCCACCTAATTAGGATTTAAATTATAACCACCTCACCTAATATGCTACAATCCCATTAATAACCTATATTCTCTCTCTAATAAATACATTTTTCCCAAAATCCTATTTTGAGCCATTGTTAGTTCTAAATACAGTTAAAGTCCTACTTTACTAGTTTCAAAGTCTTACTTTACTGGTTCATTTTCCTACTTTACTGGTTCAAAGTCCTACGTTAGTGGTTCAAATTTTTACTTAAGTGGTTCAGAGTCCTAATTTACTGGTTCAAAGTTCTACTTTACTGGTTCATTTCCCTTCTTTACTGGTTCAAAGTCCTACATTACTAGTTCAAAGTCCTACATTATTGGTTCAGAGTCCTACTTTGCTGGTTCAGTCCTACTTTGCTGGTTCAGTCCTACTTTACTGGTTCATTTCTCTACTTTACTAGTTCAAAGTCCTACTTTACTAGTTCAAAGTCCTACTTTACTGGTTTATTTCCCTACTTTACTGGTTCAAAGTTCTACTTTACTAGTTCAGAGTCCTACTTTACTAGTTCAAAGTCCTACTTTACTAGTTATCAATTGTTTAAAAGTATTTCGCATGTAAATTCTTTAAACACTGACTACCAAAAGTTAGTTTTAATTTTTTGGTATCAATTATTTGTTTGATAATAGAAAATTGTTCGTGTAATTAATTTATATAAATTATGAGTTTAAATTTTAATTTTTTCTTAAAACAAGGGATATTTAATGATACTTGTGGTAAACAGAAGGAAGTTATTAAATGCTTGGGTTTTTAAAAAAAAATATTTAATTATAATTATGCTAAAAATGAGGAAGCTATTAAATGATGGGTTTTTTTAAAAAATGGATATTTAATGATGATTCGCCTAAATGAAGGAATCATTAATTACTGGTTTATTAATTTTGGGCTAAAATCGTAAATACCCTTGGTGATTAATAGCCATTAGATCAGAATCTTTTGGCATATACTTTAATCTAATGGCCGAGATCTTTGACCCTATTTAGGGACAACTTTTCTTAGCCCCCAGAGTATCCAAAATTATGACCTGTTCAGGTCGCTTTTCCTTTATTCGTGGAACACGTGAGTTCGGTGCTATCGTTGTGTTCGTCATATCCTCTTTTGCTGCATCAATTTACCATGGTGTTATGCAATTGGAGCTCATTTGCATATTCCAGTGCATGCGAGGAAGATGGTCGTAGGATGCTGCAGTTTACCATTGCACTTGTAACTGTTGGCCGAGCCATGGTGTCCAAGAAGATGGTCCACGGACTTCGGACGTCTTCAGCAAATGTGCCTCTAACTTTTCAGGTATGGGGGACGTCTTCAGCAAATGTGCCTCTTGACTTTTCAGGTATGGGGGATGTCGTCTTTCCTCTTCTGAAATTCATCTACACACTCTACCGAGTGACAGAGATAGATCTTGCTTCCTTTATTGTGATTTGTTTCACGGGTACCATCAATAAAACCAGACTGAAAGATTACTAGATAGCAGAGGGATTCTTAAAGTTAGGGAATGGTGTAAGCATGTTGTAAGATCAGGGTTATGATATTAGTAGTCTGGTTAATGCATCTTTCTTGCAAGATGAAGAGGAATCTGTTGTTATGCATGACACGGTTAACGACATGGTGATATGGATAGCTTGTAACTACGGACATAATCACAGCGTTCTAGTAAGAGCAAGCACTCGTCTGAACTAAATACCAGAAATTGGCATGTGGGAGGGCGTCACAAGGATGTCGATGTCTGCTAATAGAATCCAGACTTTGATTCTTGATCATAATTGTTTGAAGGTGATCAGAGAAGATTTCTTCCAATGCTTGACAACTCGTACTGTCCTGGATCTTTCATACAATAGAAATCTGGATTGCCACTTGGAATATCGAAGTTGGTGTTGCTGCAACATCTCGTGACTGGTATAAGGCAACTTCCCAGGTGAACTGAAAGCATTGGTCAAGATGAAGTGCTTGAACTTGGATTGCACATTAGCACTCGTCGAAATCCAAAGAATGTAATATCAAGCTTCCCACATCTGCAAATGCTTTGAATGGCAAAATGCGGGACAGAAACTGAAGTTGCAGAGTTACAGTGCCTCGAGATGTTGAGTCTGCTAATCATCACAAAGAAGCGTCGTGGCTCTCTGGTTCTCTGCACTTCTATGATAAGTTCCACTCTTGCACTCAAGAGCTATCTATCCTAAATCTCAGCAGCTCCAAGTCAGTCAACGTAAAACATTTGATGCACATGGAGCATTTAGAGATTATTCATGTGTGGAAATGTTCAAACTTGGAGGTCCTGGAGATGGGAGAAGGCTTTTCTGCTCTCTGCAAGAGCTATCTATCCTAAATCTCAGCAGCTCCAAATCTGTCCCGACCCAGAAAAGGAATTGACAAATGCCAGAAATAAATATCCCTAACCAACTAACGCTTAGCCAACTAACCCTAACCAACTAACATAAGAACTCTGGAGCAGCATCCTAAACAACTATACTTAACCAACTAAGCTTTCATAACAGAACAATCTCTTAACCAACTAATCACATAACTCATGGCAGTTCATATCGTAGCAGTTCATATCATAGTTCTTATTCAAGCCTTATCACATACATATTCGATCTCAAATCCAGAAACACGTATCCAGCAAATCACATATCAAATCTGAAACCATGAAACCAGCAAACACAACTCAAAATCACATATCAATTCAGGAAACACGAAACTAGTAACGTGCACATACTCGGGCTCGATTTCAGAATTGAATCTGAATCAAAACAAGCAAGTCGACTTAATACATAAACTCAATTAATACTTACAGAATCGAATTCAATTTTAGAATCGAATCCAAATCCGAGAATAGTCAGAACTCGATTTGTATGTGTCTAGGCCTAAATCAAAATTCGATTTAGACAGACTCAGAACAGAAATTTCACTTACCTGCTCTTCCTTACAAAACTGATTTGTCTCCCTCTCCGTTAGTTGATCTTTCCTTCTACCCTATTGGTATAATATCAATTTCGGATTTATTAAAGAACTAATAATCGATCATCAATTTTAGTCTAAGGAGGGAGAATAGCGTAGATGACTTACCCCCTTCATGCTGAGATGGTTGGACGAATTCGTTCTCTCCTCCTAGGATTACGTGGGGCTTCACACCTTTACAAGTTAGGAGAATTATGATTAGGTTAAACTGATTAGGTCTATTTATAAGTCTAACAGGAAACCCTAAATAGGTAAGTTACTATTTGGTCCTTATACTTTTTACACCATGCCGAATAGGTCTCCATGTTTATGCTCTTAATTTCACGATTCTTACATTCTCCCCCTTAAAATAAAGTTTGTCCTCAAACTTACTTTGTTGTTCAAAGAGGTATGGATACTTTTCTTCCATCTCAGTACGCAACTCCCAAGTAGCTTCTCTCTCCGCGTGGTTACTCCACTGTACCTTGACGTATTCAATTGTCCTCTTTCAAAGTTGTTGGCTTTTAACATCGATAATTCTTAGAGGTATCTCCTCGTAGCTTACGTCTGGCCAGACCTCTGTTGGGATATCTTGAATGACATGCCCTTCCCTTGGGACATATTTCTGTAGCATTGACACATGGAATACATCATGTACCCCAGCCAACATTGGGGGTAGGGCCAATCGGTAAGCCAACTTCCCTATTCGTTGTGTTATATCAAACGGCCCAATGTATCATGTGCTCAACTTCCCTTTTAAGCCAAACCTTCAAATTCCTTTGGTAGGTGATACTTTCAGGAACACATGATCTCCAACTTCAAATTCTATTTCTCGTCGATGTTGATCAGCAAACTTCTTCTGTCGGTCTTGAGCCGCTTGAATACGTTTCCGTATCATGGGTACCTTTTCTGTGAGTTCCTTGAACATATCTGGACCTAAAATTTCTTTTTCTCCTATCTCATTCCAACTGATTGGCGATCGACACTTTCTGCCATATAGAGCCTCGTAGGGTGCCATACCTATACTTGCCTGAAAACTATTATTATAGGCAAACTCCAGTAGTGGTAGATGTCCTTCCCAATTTCCATCAAAGTCAAGTACACAAGCTCTGAGTAGATCCTCTAAAATTTGTATTGTACGCTCTGACTGTCCATCTGTCTGTGGATGGAAGGTTGTACTGCAATGTAGTCTAGTCCCCAGAGTTTTTTGTATACTCGTCCAAAATTTGGACAAGAACCGAGTGTCTCTATCTGATGTAATACTCACTGGGATTCCATGTAGTCAAACTATTTCCCGTATATATAGCTCTACCATTTGCTCAATGGTCATACCTACCTTGTATGCTATAAAATGAGCTGACTTGGTAAGGCGATCTACAATTACCCATATTGCATCTTTACCCCACCGATTTTTTGAAAGTCCTATCACAAAGTCCATGGTAATCTTCTCCTACTTCCATTCTAGAATGTCTAACGGTTGTAAGGGGCCGGCAGGCCGTTGGTGTTCTGCCTTAACCATCTGGCATATCATACAACTGGCCACATAATCTGCTATTTCTTTCTTCATACCAGGCCACCAAAAGGTCAGCTTGAGGTCTTGGTACATTTTGGTCCCTCGAGGATGCCCAGCATAACGTGAGTTATGAGCTTCATCCAATATTAATCTTTTTAGTTCCTGGTTGGTCGGGACGCACAACCGATTCTGGTAATATAAATGACCATCATTCCCTTTATGAAATTTGGTTATCTCTCCTTGTTCAACCTGTTGTCTCACATTGATTAGGGTGGTGTCCCGAAGTTGCCCCTTGCCTATTTGAGTTCTCAAAGTGGGTTTCCAACTCTAAACTTGCTGCTAATTCACTTTGACACTTGGAGTTTTCCAGTCCCAAACTCCATAATTATCGTATAAGCTCATCCTGCGATGTGATTCCATCAGTGGTCTGGTTCTTTTGGCTGAGGGCATCTGCTACTACGTTAGCTTTGCCAGGGTGGTAGTGTATCCCGATATCATAATCTTTGATTAGCTCTAGCCACCTTCGTTGTCTCATATTCAGTTCTTTTTGTGTGAAGATATATTTGAGACTGTTGTGGTCGGTATATATGTCACAATGCACCCCATAAAGGTAATGTCTCCATACTTTGAGCACATGAATCACTGCTGCTAGTTCTAGATCATGTGTAGGATAATTCCGTTCATATGCTTTAAGTTGCCTAGATGCATACGCAATTACTCTATCTCCTTGCATCAGCACATACCCCAACCCAGTCCCTGATGCATCACTATAAATAGTATAATCCTGCCCTTCTGTGGGTTGTGATAGTATGGGAGCAGTCACTAACCTTTCCTTCAGATCTTGGAAGCTCCTCTCACATTCTTCGCTCTATATAAATTTAACCCCCTTCTGGGTTAATCTGGTTAATGGCATTGCCAACTTGGAAAATTCTTCTACGAAACGATGATAGTATCCTACCAAGCCCAAGAAGCTACGTACATCAGACACATTTCTTGGTTGCTGCCACCCTACTACTGTCTCAATCTAACTAGGATCTACAGATACTCCTTCCCTGGTTATAACATGTCCCAGGAAGGCCACTTTGTCGAGCCAAAACTCACACTTCTTTAGTTTGGCATATAACTGCTTCTTCCGTAATATCTGTAATACAGTCCTTAGGTTTCCTTCATGTTCTTTCTTGTTTTGGGAATAAACTAGAATGTCATCTATAAACACCACCACATATTTGTCCATATATGGTTGGAAAGTTCGATTCATCAAATCCATGAACTTTGCTGGTGCATTGGTCAATCCAAATGGCATGACTAGAAATTTATAGTATACGAAATGCTGTCATGTGCACATCTTCATTCCTAATCTTTAATTGATGGTAGCCCGAGTGGAGATCTATTTTTGAGAAGACTGTGGCCCCTTTGAGTTGATCGAATAGATCGTCAATTCTGGGCAATGGGTATCTATTCTTAATAGTAAGCTTATTTAACTCCCGATAGTCTACACACATTCTCATAGAACCATTCTTCTTCTTTACAAATAGTACTGGCGCCCCCATGGAGAAACACTGGGTCTGATGAATCCCTTATCCAATAATTCTGCCAGTTACACCTTCAGTTCCTTTAGTTCTGCTGGGGCCATGCGGTATGGTGCCTTAGATACTGGTCTTGCTCCAGGTATCAACTCAATCTGAAATTCTACTTCACGATCTGGTGGTATCCCTTGTACCTCTTCAGGAAAGATATCTGGAAATTCTCTGGCAATTGGAATCTGGTCTAATGAAGTCACCCTCCGAATATCTATTGCAGAGGCCAAATAAGCTATTACGCCACCTCGTACTAATCGCATTGCTTCCATTTTCAAAATTATTGACAAGGGTGATTTTATATTCTGACCCACATATGTGAATTCTTCCTTTCCTGGTGGCCGAAATACCACAGTCTAACATCTATAATCAATAGTAACATACTACCCTGCCAACCAGTCTATTCCTAGTATGACGTCAAAACCCATCATTCCCATGACTCGAAATTCTCCCTTGAGTTGATGACCACTTATAGAGATATCACAATCACATTTGTGGTCTACGATAACAGTCTTCCCTAATGGAGTTCTTACTGCCATCTCCTCCTCACATACACTTCTTGATACTTTATGTCTCCTCACAAAGTGTTCAGCAATAAACAAGTGGGTTACTCCTGAATCAAATAGTGTGTTTGCAGAATACCCCGATACTAAGAATTTACCTGCGCCAGAGTTCTACACTTAACATGACACATTCTCCTATTGGCATACACTTAACATGACACATTCTCTTATTAACACATGTACTATACAAAGAAGGGAAAGGATTACCTATCACTACGTCTCCTTGCTTGCTTGCTTCAGTTTGGTTAAGAGCATAAACTCGTGCTGGGGCCCTCGGGGTTAGGTTCTCTCCTGTACGAACATTGCAGCCATTAGCGTTTGTTGGTGCTAAGGCCCACCGCATCTCAGGGCAAGTAGCTAGTCGATGTCCCATCTTCCCACATTTAAAGCATGCACTAGTAATCCATCTACATTGCTCTTGGGTGTGACTTGTTCGTTGGCGTCGCTCACACCATGCACCCAAGTTCCTGGCCGAGTTTGGGTTGTAGGGCTTCTTAGCAGGTTCGGTTAACTGGCTCTCCATATTTTGACTCCACTTTCTCTTTGCCGGCTCCTTATCCACCTTAAAGAGTTATTGAGGAATTCAATTAGTTGAAAAAAATATGCACACATAAGGGGCACAACGAGGTCTCTAATAGGTATGAGGTAACCCACCTTTTTACGGTATAGATTCTGTTCGACTACTAAAGCTCTCTCAAAGACATCCTTGTAGGTGGGCAGCATAAGGGGCACAACGAGATCTCTAATATCCTCAACTAGACTATCCTCAAACTTTCGAGCTCGTGTGTTCTCGTCGAGTGATGCAGTAGACTTGAACATTGATAGATGATTAAACTCCTGGTCATATTTTGTCACTGTCTTATTCCCTTGTACAAGCTGGTCAAACTTTTGTGCCATCTGCCTTCATTTAGGAGCTGGGATGAATCTCTCTTTAAAGTCCTTCAAGAATACTTCCCAGTTATAGGCCAAAGTCTGGGAAGTTCCCTCTGCATCAGTCACTCGAATCCTCTTCTGAGTTTCCCACCATCGTAGTGCATCGTCAGTCAGTATGTAGGTAGCAAATATCACCTTCTCAGCAGGTAGGGTTTGTGCAATCTGAAACACCTTCTCTATCTCCATAACCCAGTCCTCCACCTGTACTGGTTCTTCAGTACCGTCAAAGCTAGGTGGCTTAACTCGCTGAAATTCGCAATATCTCCCAGTTATTGACTGAGGATGCGGCAACACTACTGACTGAGGTGCAGATGCAGTTACTGCCACTGCTGGACCAGTAAACCCAGAATCTGAATAAGCGCACCTTTAGTATTCAGTCCTTGGGTCATCAGAGGAGGTGGTTTAGCAGCATCCACGGGAGGTACGGCACCTGGTGGGGGTGCAACACCTGCATGCGCATTGGTGGCAGATTGAGCATCCAAGTCTGCATGCGCATTTGGGTCAGCATGGGCGTCCACGGCAGCGGCAGTCTTTGCCTCCGTGGTAGTAGGTGGGTCAGCCACTCCTGTGACAGCAACATGCGCATCCTTAGTAGCTCGTGAAGCTTGGCTTCTCGTGTGAGCCATGATCATGATATCACTACAACATTATTCCAAATTACCACTCACAACTAGTAATACACCCAAATACTACATAATTTAATTCCATAAGATTGATATCAAGAACTAAATTATCGTTTTATGACTTTAGATCATAACACGTGCATACATCTCAATAACATATAATCTTATCATAGAATCAGATTAATGACCACATATAAAACACTGAGACATAATCATATCACAATCACGATTTTTTTTTCAAATTTTCTAACAGTTCCTGCAACCTTACTATGGCCTAGAAAAATACAACAAGTTCAAAATTCAAGGAAAATAAAAAGTTGGCCAACAAAAGTTTTAAACAGCCATAACTTCTTTATAAATGCGATTTAGGGGTCAAAACGTTGGCGCTTAGGGAAGCGAGCAGATAGATCTCAAAATTATCTTTGATTTGATATACGGTGCCCGTAACTCCTAACGAGTCAAAAGTTATGGCCATTTGAAATTTGGATTGTCACCAAAACCACTAAAACGAGAACCAAACCATTTTTCCTCACTCAAAACTACCTATCCCCCGCGCGTCTACTGTTCACCCGTTCCCCTTTTTTTATACTGATATGGCCTATTTACCATTCTGCCACTCCACTTCATCCCCTATTCACACCTCGTCCCTACGCTCCCATGCATGCATGAATTCGATTTAAATCTCTTTTTTTTAAATACTTTGATACCATAATTTGTCACGACCCAGAAAAGGAAGTGACAAATGCCGGGAATAAATATCCCTAGGCATCAGACTTTTATTTCAACAAAAATCCAAACCCAAAAACATAATATCAAATACAATATTTGTCCTTTAAAAGAAAACGGAGATACTAAAAGTTATTCATAACCAGGTGATGATGGAATGCAGCAGAAAGCCCTCTAAACCCGGTCCCGATCCTCGCTCGAACGATCTAAACACATACGACTAACTAACGTGAGTTGAATAAACTCAGTAACCGAAATTAATTTAACATACTTTCACATCAGGTAAGCACTTAACACAACACACAGATCTCCCTAACCAACTAACGCTTAGCCAACTAACCCTAACCAACTAACATAAGAACTCTGGAGCAGCATCCTAGCCATTTATACTTAACCAACTAAGCTTTCATAACGGAACAATCTCCTAACCAACTAATCACATAACTCATAGCAGTTCATATCGTAGCAGTTCATATCATAGTTCTTATTCAAGCCTTATCACATACATATTCGATCTCAAATCCAGAAACACGTATCCAGCAAATCACATATCAAATCCGAAACCATGAAACCAGCAAGCACAACTCAAAATCACATATCAATTCAGGAAACACGAAACCAGTAACGTGCACATACTCGGGCTCGATTTCAGAATCGAATCTGAATCAAAACAAGCAAGTCGACTTAATACATAAACTCGATTAGTACTCACGAAATCGAATTCAATTTTAGAATCGAATCCAAATCCGGGAATAGTCAGAACTCGATTTGTATGTGTCCAGGCCTGAATCGAAATTCGATTCAGACAGACTCAGAACAGAAATTCCACTTATCTGCTCTTCCTTACGAAACTGATTCGTCTCCCTCTCCGTTAGTTGATCTTTCCTTCTACCCTATTGGCATAATATCAATTTCGGATTTATTAAAGAACTAATAATCGATCATCAATTTTAGTCTAAGGAGGGAGAATAGCGTAGATGACTTACCCCCTTCGTGTTGAGATGGTTGGACGAATTCGTTCTCTCCTCCTAGGGTTACGTGGGGCTTCACACCTTTACAAGTTAGGAGAATTATGATTAGATTAAACTGATTATGTCTATTTATAAGTCTAACAGGAAACCCTAAATAGGTAAGTTACTCTTTGGTCCTTATACTTTTTACACCATGCCGAATAGGTCTCCATGTTTATGCTCTTAATTTCACGATTCTTACAAAGTCGGTCGAAGTAAAACATTTGATGCACATGGAGCATTTAGAGATTATTCATGTATGGAACTGTTCAAACTTGGAAGTCCTGGAGACGGGAGAAGGTTTTTCTGCATCCAGAGAGCAACTATATAGGTATCACGACAAGACTCGGAAATCATGAGTACCATGAGCCTCTGTAGCCTTCAAGAAAGTCATAAAGAACTGCCTGGAACTGAGAGACCTGACTTGGGTTGCTTTTGCTCAAAACCTGAGAGTTCTTGACGTGTCGCTTTGCTGAAAAATGGAACAGATACATTGCAGCAGAAAGACTTGATCCGGGGAAAAAGGAAGCACAAGTTTTGTTCCCAAGAGTGAAAGTTCTTACCCATCTTCTGCAGCTGAAGAGCGTCTACGAGAGGCCAGGTGCGTTGTTCCACCCATCCTCTGCGACTGGCATTGATCCAAGGTTTGCCGATGCTCATCGCGAACAATTCATCACGGAAAGGCTTAAAATGTGAAGGAGACGTATCTGGCCGACACCATCCAAGTCAAGATGGTCTAAATGTCCCGTAAGTTGCTTTAGGATTGTGTCTGGAACCATACACACACATGATCGATCGTCCAGTACTATCGAGTCATATTTTGCACGGGTCGTATTTTATTAAGCAAACAAACTTTTCTGATCATCACAACTGACCTTTTTTGTTTGTTCAATAGTGACTAATGTATATGGAGCCGACTAAGACGTAACAAATCTAAAGGATGCTTTTATGCTTGGTTACTAGTTTATTCTACAAGTTTCCGTGATCAAGTTGGTAGACTGCCCCTACTTACCATTTAGTCCCTGGTTGTTGGTTTCCTTGTGCCAAGCAGTCTCTTCGCGTTGTGCTGCAGCTACGAGACCTCAGTGCTGTTTAAAAGCTCAATTCTGCTGCTGCCGCTACAATCCCGAACCCGAGACGTAAACTTAGACTAGAGTGAAATAATTTGGTGGACTCTTTGTAAGTGCTTGCTTTTTCACTAATTTAGTTTGCCGTAAACAATTTTTCTTTGAAATTGGGCATTACCCAAAAATAAGCAAACATAGACTCAGATGGGTAAGGAATCAAGTTCCATTAGTGTCTACATCACTGGACCACCACTGACCTCCTCCTGTTCAGCCGAGCAACAAAACCATCTTACAGTACGTGAAAAATGTTTCCTCCTACAGCCTACCTGCCTAGACTCTGCAGTTAGAAGTATGCAAACATAAGTTATCACAAGCAATTGCACGGATGAGTTACTATCGATGTATCCGCCGCTGGAGCTACTACTAGCAAGTCAGTTGAGGCATGGATGCTTCCCAGGAATATATGTAATCACAAGATCAAGACCACGCAAGAATCCCCAATTATCTGTGGTGGAAACCTCCTCTCCTTCCTCTTCCTCTTCCTCTCCCCCTGCCTCTTCTGCCCCTTCCTCTCCCTCCATTCTCCACTCCTTCAAACGTATCAGCTTCTCTACCATAGCCAAACATAGTTTGTCTTAGCTCATCTGCTACTGAGCGGGGCCCTCTTTGTACCTATAAACAATAAACATATAGATAAGAGTACAAGAAGCTTCAACAACAACAGTCCACTGAAGACGTAGTGGTCCTAACATGAGAATTTTCCATGTCGAGCTGGTTTTGAAGCTGCCATGCAAGATCTTCATCGCGACTGGTATCTGGGAACCCTTTTGAAACAGGAGGTTTTGCACCACTTTTTCTCTTTTCCCACTCATCCAGAGTGAGGACCTCCTGCTCCTGTGTTTCAATCCCCCGGTGCTTCCAACCTTTACGATGCGACGCATAATGACCAGTGTTGTTCATCTTATGAAGAAGTTTTTGTGCAGCTTCTTGATTCTGAACAGGGATTGCCTCAGCCACTACAAGCATAAATCAAAGTAGAGTCACACAAAATATTCCCAGAAGGCAGTTCTTAAATGGATGATACAATCAAAGACATCAAATCTCTAACTCCAATTCATTAACATTATCAAATGAGCTATCAAAAGCATATAGTAATACCTTCTCTTCGTCTTGTCTCGGCAGGAGATGGAACTTTCTTGAATGTTTCTCCTGTTAATGAAGCCTTGCCTTTGTCTTCAACCATTGTTGCTTTGCCTTCATTTGTAATGGAAGTGGGTCTCTCTCCATTGCCAGCTGAAGCAGCCTCTCCTCTATCCGTAACTGAAGATGGGTTCCATCTACTATCAATGTTGTTTACTCTCGCTGGCGCATCTATCTGCCTATTTCTAACACCTCCACCACCGCCTGCAGAAGCAGATGTGCTGCTCTTGGATGTAGATTCATGATAACCTGCACACACATAAATCAAACAGTCAAGTAATATGCATCATATCATGCAAAGAATGCGATTTAAGAAGCAATTCACCACGCAATTACAGAGTGTTGTAATTACACATCGCTAGTTGCGACTGTGGACCTGTGGTGGGCTTGTTTATAAGATGGGAAGATCCACCAACTCACAACCTTAAGGTTTTTGTAGGATATGAAAATTTCTATATGGTATCAGTCTTGTGAGACCTGTGGCCCATTGCCCACCCCCGTGTCATGGCACGTTGGCAAAGTGGAAAAAGCCCGAGCAAACTTCAGCCTGATGGGCTTCGTTTGCAAGGGCGTGTTGGGATTACCACATCGCTAATTGCAAGTGCGGTGGGCTTGTTTATATGATGAGAAGATCTGCCTACTTACAACCTTAAGGTTTTGGGTAGGATATGGAAAGTCCTATACAGAGATCCAACTAGTTCAACACAACAGAATGGTACTGGAGCTAACACTAACCAGACGATCTTCGGTCCAGAGAATATAAATGAGAGGATTCCCTTATCTGCAACTTCTCAAAAGGAGGCGGACCCCCAGTTTCTCCTTGTTGGGGCAACCTTAAAGATGAACGTGAGAAACCTGAATATTTTCGGTTCATTTGCCATTCATCATAAAGAGATTGGACAACACCCCCTAGTAATGTTATGGCTCCATCATCCAGACAAACAAAACCACTGCGTATGGGGACTTTGTTTTCCAGCCGGACCTGCCATCAGATATAGCTTCTTCCCAGTTAAATTATCATCCAAGATAGCTATCCCAATAACTAGCAAAAGCCATTGGTGGATAAATATATAAGTAAACAAAATCCTCCAATCGACAGCAGATAACAACATTTTCTAATAACTGCAGAATCTTGATCCATACCAACACTATTACTGGATGCTTAACAACTAAATTTGGTCTACCAACACCTCCCCACAAGAAATCTGATCTCATCTCTGCCCTCGGAGTGAAAACTTTTTCATGGCCAAAACTTAAAAAAATTCTCATATTGTTGAAGCAATAGATACATGCATCACTATAAACCAAATATACGGTGGAAAAATAAGCATATTGTAAGCTTCCTGCGACATTTTTATGCACAAAATACAGGGTCCATCGACGATTCATCTTATCTAGAAATTTGAGGCTTTAGTTATGAGGTCAATCAAAAATCGATTCTCAATCCACACATTGTTCAAACAATTGATAAGTTATGACTAGAAACAGTATGTACTGCCAGAAAAACACCAGATCGTATGCGTCTGACAACATTTCTATGCACACACTATAGGTTCCACCCAAAATGAAAACCGATTCTCCAACTCACCAACCAATTAACAAATCCGAAATTACTCATACATTAGAATGAAACCATTGTATTAGAAGAAGAAGAAGAAAAAAAGGATACCTAACCTTGGAGCCAGGAACAACATCAGTAGTGATGCAGCGCAGCGGAGAGAACTCAACCGCCACAATCTCACTCTTCCCATCCGTCAAAACAAACCGCAGCATCCTCCGCTTACACGACCCCGTCGCGCCATCCTCCTTACTCACCGATATATCCCTAACCGCCGATACCTAATCACACCATCCCCCCACAAACTCAATCTCCCCTTATATTATCAACAAAAATAGAATAAACAGAGTGATTTAATTACCTGGAGGACGGTGGGGCCCAGGAGGTAAGCGGTCCTTTTCGGGTCGGGCAAGGACTTGGACCCGACGGAGCGGAGGTCCATGTTTAGAAGCTCGGCCTCGACGGCGTCGGAGACCGACCGGGGGTCCATGCCGTCGGAGAGAGCCGTCTGGATTTGGATAACGGCTCTGAGATGGAGGTTGTCTTCGAGGGCCCACCCGCGGGACCTTAGGGTTTCCAGTACCGACTCCGTTATGGCTTCGCTGTGGATTGAGAACGACGTCGTCGCTGAGTCCATGTTTTCGTGTGTTCAAGGAATCGAAGAACTGCTTAATTTCTATCGGGGCGGTTTTTGTTATAAGGAGTAAGTGGGGAAGTAGTATAGTTGTGTGAGTGCACGCGCGCGTGTGATGGGTACGGGGCCCAAATATATGGCAGGTTTGGATTTTGGGCTCACACGGGTTTCAATTGGGCCTTCAAGTTAAAGCCCTTCGGCCTATGGCTTGATGATTAATACGGTTGTTTGTTATTTGTTCTAACAAACTGGTATTAAGGTACACCCTGTGCCCACAAATTCATATTCGATGTTGGTGTTTCTCGGGGAAAAACTTAAATTCTAAGCGAAAGTGATTTTGTCGCCGATGATTATATTAATATATTTTATTTGGAACTACGGTCTTTGTTTGTTGCATCTCTTCCTTAGACATTTGACCATGCCAATATATAGCATATAATAAAGGGTTTTCAAATGTTAATAAACTTAACTTTTGTAAAATAGATATTGAGTTTTAGTCATTTTCGAATGGGATGGGTAACATATTATTTGTTAAATGTTAAATATATATAAGTTGAAAACTAAACAAAGATCGTTTAGTCTAATAACATAAAATGTACAAAAACTGACGAAGATTAAGTTCGATTAATGAAATGTATAATTTAGCATAATTAGTTAGGCTTGCATACGTATTTAAAGTGGGCAACATGAAGTGAACAATATAATTTCGTGAACCCAACTGACAAGGATGTATTCAATATAAAATAATATAATTACAATTTGTATATTCAACTAAATGCGAAAAAGAATAATTTGCAAGTCTATCTGTTATATACCAATAAGTTAATGCAGCTCCAGCGTCAAATTGGGCCCCTTTGGGCATGTGCAGCAGCAGGCACCAATTACTGCGGCCATTGAACTGAAGGACAGTAGACATTAATTCGGAGATAACGATGGTTGGTCTTCAGCCTCCTCCTGCTCTTCGGTGATCCATGCAGTAAGTAACGTGGCAAATGCACCGTTAAATAAACCACATTGTATATCACCAAAAAAAAAAAATAAACCACATTGTACCGGCTTGAGCTTTTTCCAATCAAATATTTCGGGCAGAATCTTAAATAAATATTTAGTGCCTTAGTTTTTGTTATAAGTAGATTATATTTACCAAGAACAAATATCCGGTAAATGTAGCATGATCCACGGTTACACACTTGCACGCCATTTGAAATTGATGAGAGCCCTATTAATAGGAAAGTATGAACCCGTAGGCTGTATTCGGCGCACATACTTGACCCCAGAAAATGGCGCACATCGTAATCCAAATGACATGTGCAATTTAATTTCTCTTAGATGGGTCCCACGTAGATACAATGGAAGTGATTAAAATCCCAACGCTATGCCAACTAATTCAACAGCAGGCATGACTTAGCTTGTCCATGGCTGAGTTGGGTGTGGTTGCCCAGAAGTCGACACAATATGTGTGAATTGCACCACGCCATCCTATATATGGTGGTTTTGTGTTTAATTACATTTTTTTTTTTCTGTTCTAATGCACCATAAGATAAAAAAAATATTTGGATTAATAAACAAGAAATTAGTTTAATTAAAATATTTTGAGTTCTGCACTCATTAGTATTAAATCAAAAGGTTTATCCAATTGAATATAAATTAGTTGACAAATGAATATATAAATATTACGTGGTTTTAACAAAAAAAAAACCTACAAAAATCTGTAAATGGAAAACTGCAAAACTGAAAAGTTGCAACTTAGTTATGATTTGATAGTTATAATTCATCATATTCAGATTTGTGATGGATTCTTTCTGTTACGTATCATAAAAATTTTGTTGGTTTAAATTTGGTTAGTTCATTGTCATGTAATTAATTCCATTCCAAGGATCAACATATCTATTGGTTAGTAATTAGTCTGCACGTTGCAGATCAACTTACTATCTACCATGGATCACCTAATGCAGGTTGATCAATTACTTTCTGCCTCTCTCTATTTTCGCAATAAAAAATCACATTGTCTGCAAATTTTTCTATATTTGGCACCGGTGCTCTAAAGCCAATGGTCGAAAGTTCGAAACTGACTAGTACCAGATTCATTTGTAACAAACTACGACCAACTTTTGACGCAGGCGCCAAGAAATCCTATAAATGTCAACCTAAACCCATCCGCAACCGTCCTACAATTGAATACAATGTGCTCCTACAGGTTAACAACTTTCAATTAATGTGACCATTTATATTATCTGATATAATGAAATTCGTGATAATAATAGTTATAGAATATATTATGAAATTACCCAGAAAGCAACAAAAATAAAAAAAAATTTATTTTTATTAATCAATCAATCAATTAAAACAATAACTTATAGAATATATTTATAAAAAATTAAAACATATCTATTACATAAAATTCTGCGATGAATATAAATATTAATAATAATCCAAAATTAAATTAAAATCCCAATAATAATTTAAAGAATATATTTATATCCGTCTTTATCTCAATTATTCTCCCATGGTTGGAGAAATTCGAACTTTAATTTGGTGTGATCGACCAACTATATATCAATATACATGCACCTTTGAACACTTTCGAGCATCGTGGAGACACATGATATTTTCTATCCCAACAGAATAGATACTTAAAATCACATAACTACACATATTCTCGAGATAGAAGATCATAAACTCACATCTTCTAGCAGACCTTTCAGCATCATTGATGCTAGTCCACAAGTTCAAAAAAGGAGAAGGTTCAGCATGTTCAAACTTGTCAACTTACCGAAAGTCAATATACTCGACCTCTTCAACTTCATAATATTGGGCTGAGTTGGATATAGGCTTATATACTAACTCATCGACAACAAGTTTTTCAACACCATCTTCTTCACCAAGATAGGAGTCATAAATTAGTTTATCAACTTTTTTAACATCATCATCCTCATTATCAGAGTAAGAGTCATAAATTAGTCTACCACACAACCAAAGATAGATTCACCAACTTCTTTCCAAACCAAAACCTTAGTAACACGGTGACTTTCATACTCCAACTCAATTAATTGTCTGAAATTGCTTCATCTTGTTGATGCATTCTCAAAGTTTGTAGTTCATTCTTCATAACTTTCACCTTCTCGATAAGTAACTGGTGATCAAACATATTCAATTAAGTCTAAAAAAGGACTAATTTATAAATTCTAGAATTCTTCTTGGACCAATTTGCAACTTTAGAAAATCTTGCAAGATCAATTCGTTAGCTCATAAAATCTTCTGAGGTCAATCTATATCTTTACCCTACTAGTAAAATACAAAAGGGTACATGTATTGGTAAACTTTAAAATAGTCCTCATAGATTTATCAATTTCTCAAGCAATCCTAAAATATAAATTTCAATTCAAAAAAAATTCTAAATTAAGAAAAGAGAAAATATCCTAACCCTTAACCACAACCAAAGCACTAGGGGCAAATATGGTAGGGCAATGAAAGGAACAATGTCAAATAGTTAGACTATCATAACATGTCGTCGTGGACAAAAATGATATACAATACTCACTTCAAAAGGATGCAAGAACTACACGATCGACTTAAATTCAACTTTCAAGAAATTATTATTGTATCTGGGAGAAAGACGCAAAAGTTTTACAATCTTCTCCTCATGCATCATGAAAGTATCATCTCATGAGTTTCTAACATCTCCAAGGCTCCAAGAAAACAAAGAAGACGAATGTAGCTCTTCATATCAATTGATCCGGTGAAAACTATGATATGAATCATTAATCCATTAATTCTTTGAATACCTAAAAAATACGAAAAAAATCTTGATCGGATCTAAATAGATACCGAAAAGAGACAAGAATAAAGAATAACCTTAATTTTTATTTATCAACCATCAACCAATTAAAACAATATAGTGTATATGACATACTTAAAGAAAAGTAAAACAAACATATTACATAGAATTTCTCATGAAAAAAAATTATAATGGTAATCTAAAATTAAATCAAATTCTTAATAATAATTTAAAATATAAATATAACATAAAGATAATAATAATCTCCATCATTAACCAAAAACGAGAGCTAGTTCCTGTTACAGAATTGCATTTCCATATTTTTTAAAATTGTAAGAATAGAGAAATAAAATTTAAAAAATCAGCATTTAGTGTATGATTATACACAAAAAAAATAAACAAATGAATAATTCAGTCAAATTGTCATTAATTAAATTAATTTTAACTCGACTCATTTTTTGTTAAAAAAGCAATTGAACTATAATATGAAGTAATGTGCATCTGTAAAGTCAGAAAGCACCCGATTATAATTAAGTCCAATGTTTCGAAGCCATTAAATTCCAAATTATTTCAGTTTGATGAGGTGACGGCATTGGTAGACATTAATGACGCCGGAATACAACCTTAACCATCTGGTTAGGATGATGTATCTTCTATTTTTTGAATATTTGTTAAATGCATGCATTTTAGTCTAAATAACTTATGTGTGTGGTAAACTAACTGGCACAACCATAAAAAATAAATAAAATATCAAGAGGGATAAAGTGAAGCATAACAATTTTCAAAACTAAACAAATTTTAAAATTTCAACCGTTAAATATATTTAATTATACATGTGTCGTGAAAATAGTATATTTTACGGCTTTGATAATACTATAACAGTGCGAGATTCGAAGCATCTTTTTCTCCTCCCTGGGGCAAGCAAAGCCAAAAAGGGAAGGCCAAACCATTGTCAATAGTTAAGTCTCACCAGACAGACGCTTTCGCCAATCAAAATGCGAACGTCGGTCCTTCCAACTTGCAAGCCTCCTCTGTCACTTTATTTAAGAGAGAAAGAGAGAGATTGAAGAATGTCGCACGCCGCTACCTTCCACTTACGTGATTAAATTCACAGAGTTGTTATTATGTTCAACACCCTAATGAGTTTAAACATCTGTTATATAGCTACTAAAGTTTTTTTAACCAGCGAATACTTAGATGACTTCCTCATGTAGTTGTTCTAGTTGTTGGATATGTAAGTGTTAATTTTTTTTATTTTTTTTTATCAATTTTTGAAAGTTGTATCAAACTCAAAATTTGATTAGTTAGTTTGGCGAGTAGAAGCGAACGCTATGGGAAAAAAAGTTTTTATAAGTCAAAACAGCTACTAAGTATCATTATCGACAATGTCAGTTGTATAATGTATGACTATTATCAAACTATTAGCTAACTACATGTGACTAATGTGATATATGCTCATTCATGTACAATCGCGTCTTTTTTATAAGCATATGATTTTCATTGTCACCAAATATAAAATACACCATACTAGATATCCAAGGTAAAAATTTTCTTTCCACGGAAAAAAGGTAAAAGTTTTCTGAATGATTATCGTTGTCACCAAACCTGGAATTATGCATGAGTATGTAATAAGTAAAATGATATTCGGCGTCCATTCTAGAAAAAAGTGCGACAACATAACATGTAACAAAGAGCAGAGCATGAATAAAAATGCAAATTACTCCCTAGTCTCTGGTTTTAATTGAATTTTCCTATCGAGACTCTTCTTTCTCATAAATGATTTAGGCGTCCCTGTATTTTCTTTCTCATAAATGATTTAGGCGTCCCTGTATTTTGAAAACATATTGGTCTCGGGTCCCTGGTTGACTTCCGTTCCTATTTTTTTCATTTTATTATCATGTGAAATGACTATTTTATCCTTCATAAAAAGACAAAAATGAGATAAAATTTGTCATTTTGTGAAGGGTAAAATAGTCATTTCACATGACAAAAATTTAAAAAAAGAGGTTGATTTAGTCGGTGGGGACCCTAGACAAATATTTTTAAATAAAAAAAGGAATTGATTACTCAATTATAAGAACAGAGAGACCCGTTAGGAGAATTATGTTAAGTCCATGGAATATAGTATAATTTGCCCAAAATAAAAACGTTCAACCTTATCAAGAGGTAGAAAATTAAACCAAATATCATTTTTAAATAAAAATATGTATTTTCTAAGAAGTTCTAAGTGAAAGCTTATCTTTTCAACTATAGTAAAATATCTATAAAGTAATCTCCTCTAAAATAATAATTTCTCTAAATTGATAAAAAAAAATCTCAATTCCAAATCAAAACTAGTATAAAAAAGTGATAATTCTTTTATCATAATAACTGATATTTTTCAAAAAAATTTAGTTGTAAATCTCGGTCATAATTTTTCTATAAAGTGATAATTTGTAATAAATATATGTATTTTTATATCCTTTAAAATTTTAAAATATTTTAAGATACAATTTTGTTATCGCTGTCTTTTTATAAGAAAATATCACCATCAAATATAGTATTTGAATAATATAATAAGACAAAATTTAGGTAATTTGCAAATAGAAAATGTTATTTTCATTATTTATGTATTTATTATTCAAAATTTTAATTATATTATTCAAATCTAGTATTTTAATAGTGTAATAAGACAAAATTTAGGTAGTTTGCATATAGACAATAATATTTTTTTTTATTCTACTAATATTATTTTAAAATTATTTTTGTAGTTCCAATGGAATTATTGGAAAACAACCGCTAGTCCCATGCGCACCAGCTTCTTCGAGGGCACATTTTAATGTCGTTAAAGATTTTTAAAGCCAAAATTTTTAACGTACGTCTCCCATTTTTTTCCAGATCGGAATGCCTCCCGCCTTTCGATTATGATAATTTTTTTAGAACAAAAAATGCTCATAATTATTCAAAAGTTATTGGGAAGATAAATAAATATGTAAAATTTGTCAAACTATCAAGTTTAATGTGTCTTAAATAATTTTTTACTTTTTAATATATATGTACTTATTATAAAATATTACTTTTATACAAAAATTGGGATCAAAATGTAATATCAATTTTTTTTAAATGCATCATTTATTAGGATAAAGTAATTATAATATTTTTATACTAATCCCAACTTAAGATCAGGACTTTTATTAGTTTAACTTGATCATTAGATAAAATTATTTTACAGGTTAGTTTTGATGAGTGTCATTAATTTCATAGACAATCGATCAAATCTTGATCGCTAGATTCACGTAGAACATAAATGCATATAGGTAAAGTGTTAAAAAATTAGATGGTAAAGAAAACCAAAAAATACATCTGATATAGTAAAAAAGAATTACCAAAACGAAAATATTGGCGAAAAAAAACTGGAAAAAAACTGTTGGTCACGAGCTTGAGACACTTTTTTATGATTCGGTAAATAACTAATATAAACTATCAATTGGTTCTGCGAAAAGACGATCTTACCAAAAATAGATGTACAGTTTTCTAGTTAGTTGCTTAATTACTCATACATCATCTCTTCTAAATCAACTCATGATAGTCGGTCTTGAAAATTTTTTATTTTTTCGCAAATTCGCAAATAGGTTTAAGAGATGAAAGTCTTTCTTTCATTTTGAGAGCTTCAAGCGAAAAGAGAGGAAATATCAAAGTCGTATGGCTATTTTTTAAAGAAATCCTTTTGAAACTCTCAAAAAAGGGAATCCATACTGCACTTTTTCATTGATAATCAAAATTCAGCTCATCTTTAGTTTATTAATTATGAAAGCATCAAATAATAGACAGCACTAATGATGTAGAGCGTATCTTCTTAATAATGACCATAAAAAGGTTCGTAACTTGAGTAAAAATCGAAAACAACATAATTCAGAAAAGTGCATAATTTGACAGAAGATAGTTTATTTTTCCTTAACATGACGAAGTCGAGTTTCTAATTTACAATTGAATTTACAACCGAAAGTGGGACCTTAAAGATTCTAAAAAAAAAAAGTGGGACCTTAAAACTTTTATGAATTAATGATGCTGGAATCGTGAAATTTTATAATTTAGAGATATTAATTAATGGATAAATTATCATTTTATATAGTAATTTCTATAATAAAAATAAATTTAACTGCATAAAGTTCATCGTACATAGATATACCAATAAGTTCATCGTACATTTAATAAATTGTACTTGAACATATGGCGATGGAATTGTTATGCATCACGCAAAAGAAGTAATCAATTAATCATTACGACAACAACTCTTCTGTTGCAGTAGGAGGTGACTGGTGAGCTCTTTAAATAAATTGAGAACGATTAGGAATGAAATCCAACTCAATTTAAATATCAGGAAAAATGATAATATACTAAATTCTACTAAAATTGTCATAATTATACGCATTTGGATAATTAAGTAGCATTTCGTCTAATAGCAGTAAATGTCGACGTATTTAGTGAAGTGCAGTTCAAATTCTCGCGTGTACAATTATAGTGTAAACATTTACTTTTCTAATCAAGAATTTATGACAAAAAATATCAAACTTAAAATGTAAAAATGTAAAAATGTAAAAATGAGCGTGGGGAGAAAAGAAAACCAAACGCCTACTGTTTCCCGCGGCTATTAATGAGCCCTCTCCCACCCTCACCGCCACACTTTAACGTCCTTCCTCTCCCTATACAGACAAAACACACACAAAAACACAAACACTGCCTTTCTTTCTCCCGACCCGAAAACAACACACATCATCTACCCATCCATCCCCCATTAACCAAAAAGGGCAATAAATTACACTTTCAAGAGAAAACAACATCCTTCTCGATCAAATTTCGATTTTTCGTCCCAGTTCGTCGGATATCAAGTGGTTCTAATTTCTAAACCCAAAAAAAAAAAACACCACTCCTTCCATAAATGCACACCCCAACTACCACTCCCCCTCCTCAATAAACTTCATCCCAATTATACCCCCCAGCCCCTATACTATATCCACACACACAAGCAAAGCTCTCTCTCTCTCTCTCTCTCTATCTCTCTCTCTGATGCTTTGGATATAGTTAGATCTCGGGAGGGAGGGAGCGATGTGGAACTCGGCGGAGAATGCGTTTTCGAGGACAGCGTCGTTCCGGGAGCACGGGGACGACGAGGAGGCACTCCGATGGGCCGCGCTCGAGCGCCTCCCGACCTACGCGCGTGTCAGGAGGGGGATATTCAGGAACCTCGCCGGTGACCGGTCGGTGGTGGACGTGAGGGAGATGGCCTCCCCGGAGCAGAAGCTCGTCCTCGACCGCCTCGTTGCCTCCGTCGACCACGACCCCGAGCTCTTCTTCCATCGCATGCGCAGCCGTTTCGACGCGTAATCATTATTAACTGCCCAATCCTTTTTTTTACTTTAGTTAATTACTATATTATTGCCTGCTGCTTCTTCTTCTTCTTCGTCCTCATTTTTTTGCTGTTCTTTTTAACTTTTTTTTTTGTTGCTTTGCTTACGGGAGTCACATTGTTTGCACTAGGAGTTGGATTTGCTTCTTTTTTTTTTGCGATAATTTCGTTGAAAGTAGAGAAACGCATGCAATATTTACCTGATTTTATGCTTCTAATGAACGGTTTAGTTAGAACTTAGTCTAGTGTAACTTCAGAGTTTTAAGGATTTAGCATCATCTTCAGTTGACAAAAAAAAAAAATTAAGAGAGTATTGGAATTTCTAATATCAAATAATCTATCGACCGATGATACTTACTATAAATTACTATGATTTTATTTCCTAGAATTTTCGTATGAATTTAAACTACTCGACAAATATGTTAACCAAACACTATTTAGAATCGATCAAAACGTTGTCGGGTTTATTAGGGGACAGATCTCTCATAATATATTTTCTATTTATAAAATTAGAATGCAAATCTTTTACTACACAAACCCAACTATCATTTGTTGATTTTGCTCCCTTTTGGTGTAGTTACTAACAATTAACTCCCGTGGAATTATTATTATTTTTTTAAAAATATTAAGAACTCACGGGGAAAAGAGGCAGTGTGCGCTGGTTGAGTTAGGTCAACGTAGATGGCTGGTTTCCACCCAAAAGAAAAACGTAGATGGTTGGTGGCTATTAAATGAAAAAATGTTGGAATTGAAGAGGAGATCATAAGTTTGTCGCCGGGAGGTGGGTTGGAAGTTGGAAAAGACAGAGACCTATGGGTTACCCGGTGGACTATTTTATTCATTACTCCTTGTCGCCAGATGTACGCTTTTGCCTACGCTTGTTATCTTATCTTTTGGAGAAAAAATCCTCGCATATTATTACTTATAACACAATTTTTTTCTGGAACTTGGGTTGAACTCTGATTTTGTTTTCTTTCTAATTTTTCTCTCAAGAAAAATCATTTTTTTCTTTCCATTTTATATCATCTTTTAAACATTTTATGTTTGTTTACACACATGTATTTACGTGTTTAGTACTTGATACAAAATATAACATGAAATCACCTGTTTTTTAGCCAAAAATATCAAACAACATTATATACATTGGATTTCCCAAATTAATATGGAACTATTCCTTTTTCGTCGGTCCATCGCTTCTAAATACCTATAGGCGGCCTTTTCATATGTGCACAATTTTGTACATCATTTCTCATTTAATTTTGTTCCCTTCTTTCATCATCTTTAGCGGGTAAGTAATATTGCATGGTTGTGGTTTGTGTTTTATGTTTTGTCATTTTTTTCCACAAATGATTTGGTAATATTTGATTCATAATACAAAAACAAAAATCTATATTTTTTGTTCGGGAAACTACATTTCCTAGTTTATATAGGAAAAAAATGTAATCACTATGTGTTCTAGTTGCTTCAATTCATAATAATGCTTTACAAATAGCAAGTTTATTGTTCACTTAACATTTTTATTTATTTATTTATTTTGCAAAAAACCGCAGAGTTGATTTAAGATTCCCAAGGATCGAGGTCCGTTTCGAGAATCTTAAGGTTGAATCTTATGTCCACCTTGGGAGCAGGGCGCTTCCCACGATTCCCAACTTCATAATCAACATGGCCGAGGTAGAAAATCAACTCCAGAATGACACCGTTTTATATATATATATATATATATATACATATGATGGAGACGTAACTGAATTAGTTTGCTGTTTTAAAAGGCGTTGTTAAGACAAACGAGGATATACCGAGGGAACAGGAGCAAGTTAACCATCTTAGATGACGTCAGTGGAATTATCAGACCTTCCAGGTACTGATTGGATTGTGACGCTTGTTAGTCGTTTTGGGTTCCTTTATTACATGTTTATTCTATTGCATGCTAAGGGACCTTAACGCTGACGTGCAGGATGACATTGCTGTTGGGTCCTCCGAGCTCTGGGAAGACCACGTTACTTTTGGCTCTGGCTGGTCGCCTTGGCAGCAATTTGCAGGTAACGGCTTCTGTTTCGGTAGAATCTTCGTATTCAACTCCAGAACTAAAGACCAGCTAGGGGTACATGTTAATTCATAAAATTTGCACAAAGGCACATTCTAATTTTTTTCACGATTCCAATCCTCGAGCTAGAGATCATCAGTATTTATCAGCAGTTTCCGGCATTTTCCTCTTGCACAATGTTGCTTCTATGGTAGTGATTTGTTGTTTGACATGAAGACGTCAGGGAAAATTACATACAACGGCCACAGTCTAAATGAGTTCGTTGCTCCAAGAACAGCAGCTTATGTCAGTCAACAGGATCAGCACATTGCAGAGATGACAGTTAGGGAGACCCTCGAGTTTGCTGGACAATGTCAAGGCGTTGGGTTCAAATATGGTGAGGAACTTCAGACTCTACCTCAGCTCACTCACATCTTTTTCGAAGTTGATCAGTCTAACAGCTCCATGTGGAAAAGCAAATCACTTTTTTCCCATTTCTTCCATTGCCATCATAATGATGCTGGTCACATGCTTGGACTAGATATGCTTTTGGAGCTTGCTAGAAGGGAGAAGATTGGGGGAATAAAACCTGATGAAGACCTCGATTTATTCATGAAGGTATCTGCCATCCTACATAGGTATCAGTAAACATTCGAGTTGTTATATGTATTCCTGAGTGAGATATCTTACTCAATGTTGTGATTCCTTTCCTTAGTCATTAGCAGTGGGAGGACAAGACACAAGCTTAGCTGTGGAATTCATCATGAAGGTACTTACAGCCTCTAGATGTTGATTTGTGCTTTGGTACACATAAAAAGTTATTCTGAAGTGCTAAATTATATCTGACAAAGATTTTAGGTTTGGACACTTGTGCGGACACAATAGTTGGCGATGAGATGCTCAAAGGAATTTCTGGGGGACAAAAGAAGCGTCTAACGACAGGTTCGGACCTTGCTTCCCCACCATCTGGCTTGTTAATGCAGTTCATGGCTTCTTGGCGTGATGCATTCTGCTTCAAATGTGACTTTCAGGTGAATTACTTGTTGGTCCAGCAAGAGTTCTGTTCATGGATGAAATCTCAAATGGGCTCGACAGTTCGACGACTTATCAAATCATTAAGTATCTCAAGCATTCAACTGGTGCACTTGATGGAACAACGATGATTTCGTTGCTCCAACCTGCACCCGAGACCTATGAGCTTTTTGATGACGTGATTTTACTGTGCGAGGGGCAGATTGTGTACCATGGACCCCGAGAATCTGCTCTTGATTTCTTTTCATTCATGGGATTCACCTGTCCTGAGAGAAAGAACGTTGCAGATTTCTTGCAGGAAGTATGTAACCACTGGAGAGTATGAACAGGAAATATAAAAGGTTTACTATAATGAAGTTAACTTTTGCTATCATTCTTGTATGCAGGTTACATCGAAGAAGGACCAAGAGCAGTATTGGTCTTCTGCTTTCCGAAGTTATAGGTATATACCACCAGTGAAGTTTGCCGAAGCTTTTCAGTCGTATCAAACTGGTAAAAGCTTGTCCGAGGAGCTTGAAGTTCCTTTTGACAAGCGTCGGAATCATCCAGCCGCTCTATCAACTTTTCCTTATGGCATGAAGAAAGGAGATCTTTTCAAGATCAGTTTCAACTGGCAAAAGCTGCTCATGAAGCGGAATTCATTTATATATGTATTCAAATTTTTTCAGGTAACAAAATCAAGACGTCAGTTGAGAAGTTTGATTTTAGCTAGATTACAAAGTCTCAAACCTCTTTGCAGCTTCTCCTTGTTGCACTCATCACAATGAGTGTGTTCTTCCGAACCGTAATGCACCACGACAGTATCTATTCCGGAGGATTA
This sequence comes from Hypericum perforatum, assembly GCA_012979155.1. Taxonomy (NCBI): domain Eukaryota; kingdom Viridiplantae; phylum Streptophyta; class Magnoliopsida; order Malpighiales; family Hypericaceae; genus Hypericum; species Hypericum perforatum. The sequence goes on from SOPF01028143.1 coordinate 53,720, forward strand.
TATCTCGGGGCAATGTACTTCTCGATGGTCATTGTTCTTTTCAATGGGTTTACTGAAGTCCCAATGTTGGTTTCCAAGATTCCTGTACTCTATAAGCACAGGGATCTACATTTTTATCCTAGCTGGGTCTACACGCTTCCGTCTTGGGTTTTAAGCATTCCGACTTCTCTTATAGAGGCCGGTCTGTGGGTGGCTGTTTCATATTATGTGATTGGTTATGATCCGAACTTTACAAGGTAACTGCAAGCTACCTATTGATGTTGGCCAACTGAACATGGTCATTCTATTGTTTACTATATATCTGCCAATTTTCTCATGTACTTGGCTAACATGATTTCTTAGTCTGCAGATTTCTTCGGCAATTCTTGCTCTACTTCGTTCTTCATCAAATGTCAATAAGTCTTTTTCGCGTAATTGGATCCCTAGGTCGCCACATGATAGTCGCCAACACGTTTGGATCTTTCGCAATGTTGATTATCATGGCCCTTGGAGGATATATTATATCAAAAGGTAAATTATCCAGTGGCAGGACATACGTTTTTAATTATTTAACTCACATTTCATTTATTCTTTGAACTTTCTGTGACAGACCGAATCCCAAGTTGGTGGATATGGGGTTACTGGGTTTCTCCTCTGATGTATGCTCAGAATGCAGCTTCAGTGAACGAGTTTCTTGGACATTCTTGGCATAAGGTTGTTTCAATTCGGTTATCAATTATTACCTTTCAAAGCTTTTGCTACTTGCCAAGTATCCTTGAAATGGCTAACTTGCTCACAAATGGCTTACATGTCCGAAATATCATGTCAGACAGCTAATTTAAGTTGTCTGTGCTTGTGTAGACGGTGGGAAATACCACGGAAAACTTGGGAAGTGCTGTACTGAGATCCCGGAGTTTGTTCCCAGAGAGCTACTGGTATTGGATTGGTGTTGGCGCTTTGGTCGGATACACGGTTCTTTTCAACATCCTGTTTACAATATTCCTTGCATATCTTAAGCGTAAGATGCGAAAATGGACTTTCCAACAGTAACAAGCTCCTTAATCTTCTTGGAGATGGTTGCTTTAAGGCGAGTGTGTTTCATTTCTACAGCTTTGGGAAGGCAGCAAGCTGTTGTCTCCAAGGAAGAGTTGCTAGAAAGAGAAAAGAGAAGGAAAGGTGAAGCTGTTGTGGTTGAACTAAGACAGTTCCTAACACACTCCGGCTCCCTAGGTTGGCATATTGAACTAAATACTAAATCTACTTCGTTATGGTCATTTTGTCAGTGTGCTAAGTGGTATTGATATTTCAAGGGACTTTTTCCGTTTTAAATTTCCTTGACAGGAAAATATTTCAAGCAAAGAGGCATGGTTCTCCCATTTCAGCCACTGTCTATGTCTTTCAGCAACATCAACTACTACGTGGATGTTCCGCTGGTGCATTAATCTGTTCCTGTTATTGATGAAGTTCTTGTTGCAAGTTATTTTACCAACAAAATATTGCTCACTTAATATATTTTCAGGAGCTAAAGCAACAAGGGATCACAGAAGACAGATTACAATTGCTGGTGGATATCACTGGAGCATTTAGACCAGGGATACTCACAGCGCTGGTCGGAGTAAGTGGTGCAGGGAAAACCACCCTCATGGATGTCTTAGCTGGTCGGAAGACGGGTGGTTACATAGAAGGAAGCATACATATATCTGGTTACCCAAAGAAGCAAGAGACGTTTGCACGAATATCTGGCTACTGTGAGCAGAATGATATCCATTCTCCTTGCTTGACCGTGGTGGAGTCACTTCTCTTTTCTGCTTGGCTTCGGTTACCGAAAGATGTTGACATGCAAACACAGCGGGTCCGTATTACTTTTTTTTTGTTTCAATTCTCTTAAGATTCTTGAAATGCAACGGATTGTTGAGGTGAACTTTTTCAGGCATTCGTTGAGGAGGTGATGGAACTTGTTGAACTTACTCGGATAAGTGGGGCGTTAATTGGACTCCCTGGAGTTAATGGTCTTTCAACTGAACAACGGAAAAGGTTGACAATTGCTGTTGAGCTGGTAGCAAATCCCTCGATAGTATTCATGGATGAACCGACATCCGGTTTGGATGCAAGGGCTGCTGCCATTGTTATGAGGACGGTCAGGAATATCGTAAACACCGGGCGAACAATAGTTTGCACAATCCATCAGCCCAGCATCGATATTTTTGAAGCCTTTGATGAGGTAATCGGTTTCGTATACTGTTTTTTCGAAGTCGGATTCCTTAATTCAATAACGGAGTATAATCAGTTTTGTTCATTCATATCCTTATTATGTTTCCTTTCTAGCTTTTGTTTATGAAGCGTGGAGGAGAATTAATATATGCAGGTCCTCTTGGCTCCAGGTCTTGTGAACTTATCAAGTATTTCGAGGTCAGAGGATTATTACATGTTAAAAGTTTTAGATTGTAGTGAATTCCAGATTCTCACATGAGATACCCTCTCTATTTGCTCGTTAGGCAATCGATGGTGTACAAAAGATTCGGCCAGGATACAATCCTGCTGCTTGGATGCTTGAGGTCACTTCTCCATCTGAAGAAGACCGCCTCGGCGTCGACTTTGCGGAAATATACAGAAGATCAAATCTTTTCGAGTACGCTGTGTTTCTGCAATTATAAATATTCTGTTCTGTGTGACTGCTGTTCTTCCACATCCGATAATGATTTCTTTCTTCACTCCAGGCGTAACAAGGAATCGGTTGAATCTCTGAGCAAGCCAGCTCATAATGCAAAAGAGTTGAACTTTCCAACCAAATATTCCCAATCATTCTCGGAGCAGTTTCTGGCATGTCTATGGAAGCAAAATCTATCGTATTGGAGAAATCCGCAATACACGGCCGTTCGCTTCTTCTACACCGTCGTGATTTCGTTTATGCTAGGAACTATATGTTGGAAATTTGGTTCGCAAAGGTCGTAATTTGAGCTTCAATTCGTTTACAGTTAATGCCAACAGAGCTCCCCCCAATCGCTCACACAATCAATCATATATTTCTTTTCTGCAGGGAGAATCTTCAAGAGCTGTTCAATGCCTTCGGATCCTTGTACGCAGCTGTTCTCTTCATCGGAATCACAAACGCAACTGCAGTTCAACCGGTTGTTTCTGTCGAGAGATTCGTGTCGTACCGTGAAAGAGCAGCTGGGATGTACTCTGCTCTTCCATTTGCCTTCGCACAAGTCGCTATCGAGCTTCCCTACGTGTTTGGACAGAACATAATCTACTGCACGATCTTCTACTCCATGGCCGCGTTCGAGTGGGACGCCATGAAGTTCTTTTGGTACCTATTCTTCATGTACTTCACAATGCTCTACTTCACGCTCTACGGGATGATGACCACCGCGATCACGCCCAACCACGATGTGGCGGCTATCATCGCAGCTCCATTTTACATGCTCTGGAACCTCTTCAGTGGCTTCATGATCCCTCACCAGGTACTCCAACTTCAATACGTGTCGCGTATAGAGTCAAGTGTGTTGGACTCGGTGCTGCAGAACGGCAGCACATCTATCTTTCAACGGCACATAAAACAATGGCACATCCAAGCATAGCAGCAAATTGACTGATGTGCCGTAAAAAAAAACTGATGTGCCGCCGTTTTCCGTGTTGACATTGTCAGCACTGAATCCAATTCCAGAGTCGAGTCAAGTCGAGCATACGTAATAATCTGTGTGTTTTGCAGAGAATCCCGATATGGTGGAGATGGTATTACTGGGCCAACCCTATAGCTTGGACACTCTACGGCCTATTGGTTTCACAGTACGGAAATGACAAGCAGCTGATGAAGATATCAGATGGGGATCGTTTGATGCCCATAAGGCAAGTGCTCAGTGAAATTCTTGGGTATCGGCACGATTTCTTGGGGATATCAGGCATTATGGTTGTTGGTTTTGGCGTCCTTTTCGCTATAATTTTCGCTTTCGCAATTAAGTCATTTAACTTCCAAAGGCGATAGAGGGAGGAGGTTGGTAAGTTTTGGAGGAAAGAGTGGGGGTGTTGGAAACCGTTTAAACTTGTATATTAACATGAGGGTCTTTGATGGATGTATTGTGTTATACCGGAATTAATGTTGTTGTAATTGTAGAAATAATGTTGGGGTAAGTATTCTTTTTATGTAGTATGTTGGTGATAATACGTAAAATTGTCCAGTGATGTTATTTACCGAATTTAATTCTGGCCAAGTCACAGTCTCATTTGTAACTGGAATTCATTTCTAGGACCGTCCTTGAACTGGTTTTGCCAATACGTTCAAGTGGTTTTGGCAAAACTAGTTGAATATACTAAAAAAATCAGTTGAACATATTAAGAAAATCAGTCATATAATAAGAAAACCAGTTGAACATATAGAAAGAAACGAATTGAACATTTTGCTGGAAACCACTTGAACATACTAAGAAAACCACTTGAACATACTAAGAAAATCACTTGAACATTAACTGACAATTCACTTGAACATTAACTGACAACCCACTTGAACATACTAATAAACCACTTGAACATAGTAAGAAAACTATTTGAACATAATAAGAAAACTATTTGAACATACTGGCAAAACCACTTGAACATACTGCCACTCGATCACTTGAACATACTAATAAACCACTTGAACATAGTAAGAAAACCACTTCAACATAATAAGAAAACTATTTGAACATACTGGCAAAACCACTTGAACATACTGCCACTCGATCACTTGAACATACTAGCAAAACCACTCGAACTTTTTTGTTTATTGTCATTTTTCTCTCCACCTTTATAGTCCGCGTCCCTCTTTCTCTCTCTTCCTTCATTGTTCCTTTTTTAAGTTTCCAGGACGGTCCTGGTGTGTTTTACGAGGTTTGATGAACCGCTCAAAATTTGATTGGATGGACCGGGTGGTTCATATGTTTTTCTCACCGGGGAAAAAAATCGGTTTGCACGTGAATGGCAAATTGGAAAACTGGGCAGTTCGCAAATTGGTACCAAAGTCGATACATTTCCTGAATAAAGACTTTCACTACAGCCCTAATTATATCCTTCAATCGAATCCGGTCTTTGTCCTAGCGCCACGCGAAGCCATGACATTTTACGTAGGCTCAAATATGAATTATTTAATCTAGTTGTGTTAAATATTCATATATTAGGAGTTTCGACCAAAATGAGAGTTGGGAATCAGTCCATGTATTTTTCTTTGGTTTTAAGAAAACAAAGGTGTACGTTAATGATCCGATCGATGTAAATGATTTCTTGATGCACAAGTAAGAAAAATTCCCAACAAACAGGAAGATTTAGTGCTTCATCGACAGCGTGATAATCCTCGGGGTAGAAAATTCTCCCACTTTCTTCCATTCTATATTTAGCTATGATATCCATTTACTTCATCTATAAAACTAGCAAATTCCCTTTTCTATAGCAAAAACTTCAGGCTTAAATCTACACTCTCTAGGTCATTTAAGCTTGGAACAAAAGTCGGTGCCCGAGTCTATAAGCACTTTAGGCAACTAGTAGAGAACTTCAAAAGCAGTAAAATTCCGCAACTGTTAGCCAAAATGTACGATTGGTCGTCTGGTCGCCTGTACGGTGGATGATGGTTAAGGGAAGTCAGATGTCCACAAGCTGAAAGAATCACTTCCAGAGCTTGACACACATGTCATGGCTTGCAGTAGCCACCAACCCGGTAGCCTCCGACACTGCTAAACCCGTGATTAGGTTGTCATGCGCGTTCACGGTCGTTATCTTGCCTTCGGGTAAGTTCCAGAGCTGCAGTGTCTGATAAAGCATCACAAAGTCACAGTTATCAGTTGAAGCTGTCTCGGGCTATGAACCACTGTAAAGAAAATGACCGGGGGACTAGCCTTGTCACAGCCGACGATCAAGAAAGAAGGACGAGTAGGATGGAAAGCAGCAGTCCGAAACTTGTCGGTAGTAGAGCTCAACTCCCGAATGCAAATGCCTTTAGTGCCAGCTCTTGTGCTCCATACTCTGACCATGTCATCACTCACAGAAGCAAGAAAGTCGCCCGAAGAACTCCAAGACATGGAATGGACACGGCTTACATGTCCCTACAGGTTTCCGTATAAAACATAAAAGGGACAGTTCAAAGAAAGAAGAAACAAAAAAGAACCAAATTATACATAATTAGCAACAACCAACCTGTAAATTACACCAGGTTCCCCAAGTCTCCACATCAATTATGGATATCGAATTGCCGATGGAAGTTGCCATTAGCCTTCCTGGATGTGGTTGAAAAGACATTCTTTGTGCATCCTGCAAGAAATTATAACGATCAATGCATAATATCGATGTTCCGAATTCAGACAATTAAGGATTTGTTATACCTTAACACGTCCAGCACATGTGCCATCACTGATTCTCCAGTAACGCATATCACCACCTTCGTCACAGGAACAGACGATATTCTCTTTTCCAGGATGAAAACCCACTGACGTTACAGGTGCAGAATGTCCAGCAAATGCGCGGAGCGAATACCCAGGCTGCAACGGGAATCAGCTTTATCGATATTAAACCAATATGATTCTAAACAAATAGAGATAAAAAGCTTTATATGATCATGCCAAATTTCCAGCAAACGAACAACAAAGAAAGGGTTAATAACATTGTCTATATCCCAAATCCGAACAGTTTTGTCAGCGGAAGAAGTGGCAATCCTTGACATGCTTGGGCTGAAACGAACGGCGGTAATATATTCAGTGTGTTCTTCAAGTACAAACTTCGTAGTGAGGGAGTTTGTGCACCACAATTTGACCTGCACAAAGAAATGAGTAGTCGGTTACATGATACCATTGTTGCTTGAAACGTGCTCTTGACGATGGCTTAGGAAGGAAGCTAGACAACAAAAACCGTAGTCAGACGAGGTGATACCAGTTTGTCATGTCCACCAGTTGCGAGCAATTTTCCATCTGGAGAAAATTCACAGCACTCAATTTTGCTCATGCTTGCTGCTATAGACTGAATTTCTGAAAACACAATACCTGCGGTAAGGCAAAAAATAATGTTACGTACTCCAGCCATGTCAAACAACATTTAAGGAAGCTTCATCGCCTCTCAAACAATGTAGACTGGCTTAACTACATGAAAACTCGGCTATTACATACCAATACTAGTAACGCCAGATTCATCAAGTGCGACCCTTTGATCCGTAGCAACATCAGAACTGTACAAGTTTACATTGTCATCACAAGCCTCCTTCTGATCCAAAACAACCTGCAAACATTCAACTGATTAAACAAAAGTACAAATAGTATTCCTCCTGAAGTGCCACCAGTCAACCATACTCACAACAGAGGTTCATTTACCTCACTTTTCTCCGCAAGAATGCTCAAACCATGAGAACCAAGCACGGGCAAGGATCTAGATGAACCACTATTCTGGGAAAAATTGGGTGTCGGTGCAGCTTTTCGTGATGAAGCTGTCAATGGAGAACTTGAGGATGATGCTGCAGCGGTTTTAGTCCTTGCATTGCTTACAGCACCTGGTAATGATTCTGTTTGTTTCCGCTTTCTCCAAACCTGACCCTTCAAAGCCTTATGAACAGAGCCCAACCACAAGATTCACTTTCAAGGTCATGAAAAAAACTCGGTTATCAACTTTTGCATCGTAGGGAAGGTAAAAAAAGCCATTTCTAAGAGGTAAACAGTTGCCAATTTGTTCGAAAGATTGCCAACACAAATTTGTTGATCAAAAGGAATGAAATTCCAGAAGACTTAACGAAGTTAAATTGTCGGCGAAATATGATTCACGGTTTGAAAACAGCAAGTAACTAACCTGATCATTCCCCCTACGAGAGTTTGACATGGTGGCATCCTTTCTGCTGCTAGATTGAATTTGATCATAACTCTCATACTGCTGGATCCAAGTAGACGGGTTAAGATCTTGTTGCAGCTGCTTATCAATTCCCTCCACAAGTCTCTCCTGCTGCTGAGAATAAGGATGCAAAAGCTTATGAGCAAACGCTATCCAAAGGACAGTAAACAATGACAGTTAATAATCAAGTTCAAGAGACTAAAAGGATAACTTAACTGGTAACTTGGCATTCCCAAGGGGTACAAGAGGGATACCAACGGGAATAGAAGACGCGGTATCACCTTGAACACCACCAGAATAAGATCCATCCTTCACCCCTCTAGTTTCTCTGTCATACTGAAACGCCCGCAGCGCTCCAGGTGCAATACTGTTAATGGAGGATGATGCTGCATATTGTTGAACTCGATGGAGTAGCGGTTGTTGTAACAGAATCTTATTTAGAGATGGAGGAGCCTGCATTGACCTATAAAGCTGGGGAGTTCCAAGTTGATCCAAGCCCTGACACAGTAAACTCATAACTAGCTTGATGATAAAAAGAATCGCTAAAAGATGTCAAAACTTGTTACTGTTCTAATCACAACAAACTTTGACAATATGATGGAATCTTACAGTTAGAGGCCATCCTTTCAATGTCAACATGTTTCCGTCTTGGCCTGGTCCTGATTGGAAATGAGAACAAGAAGTTGACCAAAATGGTTAAGTAATGAGTGATATTTACCACGTCAAACATAAGAAATGACATCATCATTTTATACATATTCAAGGAGTTAGCAGAAGTTCCAAAAGAAAATTGGTGATCCATTTGGCACATTTACAATCTGTTCCCAACATTCACAACTTTTTTGAGATATTAAATCAATATGCAAAACGTTAACAGGTAGCTATGACCCTCTTTGTTATGTACATACGGCATCTGGAGAGCCAAAACAATTCAGATCTTCTCTGTAAGAAGCAAATATATTAGTACCTTGAACTCCAAGCGATGACCCTGCTGTATTAGCCCTTGCATACCTCGTTGCATTCACTCTGCTTCTTGTGCTCTGTCCCATAATAAGTAGGTCTCATGGTTTAGCATAATATTCAGAAAGATTAAATATGCAAGAAAGAGAGACAAAATTTTACAACATTGGAGACAGGATTCCGTAGTTCCGGGTTCTGCATGTGGTGAAGGTTTCTTGAAGCACCGGAAGTAGATTTCGATGTATTCCTGAAAACCAAGAGACCATCAGCCTCCGAGAAGTGAGAAGCTCAAGTTCCAAATAAGCCAAAGCAAAGAATGGTTCCAACCACAGCAATGGAACAAGACTAAGGTACCATAAAAGCTTCCCACTTGGCGCATCTGCTGTCATCATGGAGGCAGGATTTTGATGCAACAGCTGGCTTATGGTGTTCCAGGAGCCTTGCTGTACGAATACGACATCCCAATAAACATAAAAACAACACAAGAGAAGCTGTAATAAAACTTTCAAGTGTTAGCACCTTCATAGCTGCATATTCAGAATCCATGCTAAGCAGGTTGGATATTTCCTCACGAGTTCTTCTTGCCGTACGATTTGAAGCAACACACATGCTACCTAGAGAATTGATATGATCACAACCAGTGACCGATCCTTGAGATCGGTCACCTCTATCTCTTTGCTGCTGAAATTGCATTTCCAGATTCTGCTGATTTCTCAATTGTTGTTGCTTCTGCAGCCGTGCCTTAGCTGATTGAATCTAACATTAAAAAAAATCACATTTTGGAAAGTTTGACAAGGTAAGTATCAGGCCATGGGCACGGGATTCTGACAATATAGATTACTCCACAGAACTACAAAGCTGATCCATGGCAGCAAACCTCAAGGTAAGATGTAGCAGCTTCAGAATGCTTGTCATTTGTCTTAGCAATGAAAATGTCCCAAAAGACAGACCACCATTCCAAGAGGAAGCCACTAGGTGCATCCACGACTGCATCAACGGCATAGAATTAGAGTACATTCATCAGCATATAGACTAGAGAATACAAGTCTTGTCTTTCAACGAGAAGAAAACAGAGCTTAAGCCAAAAATTTTAACGAACTGACTGACCTGCAGACCCAGGAGGAATGCTTGCTTCTGCTTTGAATAGGTTTGCCGTGGTTTCAAACTTTCTTTTGACAAGGTAATCGTATATATAAGCATCCAACCTATTGCAACATTGGAGAAGATCATGTTTCCATTCATCAATCAAACGATACGTACATTGTAAAAACAACAACACAGACGTTAGTCCTTTATATCATTGTTATTCGAGGCATGCACCATGCAACATAAAGCAAACAATCCTTCATAAAACCCAACATCCGGTGATCCGAGAACAACCAAATCAACCCATGCCAACTCCTAAACCTCAAGAAACACAATGCTGACAAAAGGACTGAGCTTTTACCCTTCACTTGATAAACTCTGCCACCCAAGTTCTCATCATCGGCGGTAAATCGAATGCAAAGAACCAACAACAAAGCAAGTACACAAGACAGAGCATCTCCACGCAACATTCGAGTCCTAAAGCTGAAAACTTTATACCACAACTTGAACCCCAAAGAAACAAAGAAATAGAAGGCATGAAGAAGAAGAAGCACACGAAAGGGAGAATCCGACAATGGAGATAGAAGCAAACAACAACAGAACAGAACAGAAGAATGCAACAACAAAAAAAAAGAGAGAAAGGTGACGGCTTTAACAAACAAAACAGCTACAAAGAAGACTAAAAGACAACCCTTTGTCTAAAACCCCACAACAAATTTACACGTACTTATAAAATGAAACGAATTGGTGCAAAACGGGGAAAAGGATTTTGCTTTTATCCATTACATTTTGTCGGCCTCCAGGTTGCCTAGAGACATGGCTCCCCCGCCGACCGTTGCAAGAAAGACCCACGAAGGCTCCACAACTTTCTCGATGAGAAGAAGGAAAGGAACGCCTATATTATTAGGTAGGAGAGGAGAGGGAGAAGAAGGAATAAAGACTTGGTGGCTAAGTAAGGGCACTGAGTGACCGTACAGCAGTACACTGCTACCAACTGGCTTGGCGTATCTGCGGGGTCCTGCCCCTGATTTTGTAAGAGAAACAGAAAACCCCTTTTTTTGTCTTTTTCTATTAGGGTAAATGTAGCTGGTTGAGCAGATGTTACTTTTAGATAAGTTTTGCTAATATACAAGATATTAGTTAGTTGTATACATGGTATGATGTTGTTCCGTTATAAATGTAAGGAGTTGTAGTGCAAATTATCCTACATCTGTTTCACCAGATCTTTATTTGTTTTTATTATTTTGAACAACATATTTTACTCTCTAAAATTTTATCAAATTTAGAGGACCGGAATATGTTTTCAAAATCACAAAATTGAAATAGAGATATCGTTTAACATTAGAAACGTCATGATATTTTATCCAAAATGGTAACTTTATTATTAGTAGTTGAAATTTTATCATATTTCACCTATAGTTTTTTCATAGTAAAGTGGTTTTAATGAGCCATAAAGTTAAATAAAATAGATTACAATATGAATTATACACAAAATCTAAGTGCCTAACAAGAAATGGCAACTAAGCCATGGCCTAAATTTATTATTTTCTTTTTTTAATATGGTATATTACTTTGAGGTATAGGAATTTTTTTATTGGTTGATTTTGGTGTTTGCCGGAAGTTGATGTTCACCGGAGAATATGACCAAAGGTTCGTTTTCGCCAGAAAAGATGGCCTGAAGAGGCTTGAGTCGGCCGAAGCGAAGGAGACAACTCTTTAAGGAGTATTAAAGTCATTTTATAAACAAAATAATAACAAAATTGAAGGGTTTGACTCATAATTAACAGTTAATTATAAGTTAATTACTTTATAATTAATAAACTAATTCATCAATGAATAAGAAGACTTACTTGTTGTAACGTATTTTGAGAGGACCATCATAACGAGATAATATCACCGGTTGGTTCTTGATCACAATCTTACTAGATACGTGAACAATTTTCACTAGTTTTTTTACTAATATAAAATCTGAAAACTACTTAAAATAATCCATAATTTTCTCTCTATATGTGTGTAAAGGAGTGCAAAAAACTTACCATTCAATCACCGGCTGTTCTTCTCCTTTGATGGAGAGGCTCAGCTGACGCATGCAAGCCATGTGACATCCTGTGCATGAGTGTCACGTGTCTTGTCACGTGGTATCCTATCACGTGGCAGCCACATAAATATGCCGGACACGTGGCATGTCACGTGGCACGTGTCATCCACGTGGCAGGCCAGAAGCTGGGCCTAATGGGAATCCAAATCATCTATATAACTATACGTCACGAATTTGGAGTATTTTACTAAGTTAACTTTGAAGAATGGATTTATAAATGGGGGCCATGAAAATACAAGGCGAACTTGTGAAAGTATCCGAATATTTTATTGGGTTCCAAAATGAGTTTTTCGAGTCTTTCACCGTTCAGCTAGTTAGTAAAAAAATAAATTAAAATTCTATATTTTTGGTATCCCCAGACTTTTTCAAAATTAGCTATTGAGAATCCATAATTTTTTATTCCTAAATTCATTAAAGATGCTTAAAGACACATGGGACAAGTTTCAGCCCAATTAGACAAATTTTCTATTTTATATAGTTTTACAAAATTTTGGCGTGTTGAAAAATAAAAAAAATACTTTTGTGCCTCCAAAATTTCTGAAATTATTTTCGTAAATCATATGTATTTTTAGGATGCTTCTTGCAAAATTTCAGCTTAATACGAATTACGATTGTATTTCAATTTATTTGTTTAATTTTTAAATGAAAAGGGTATTTTCGTAATCTTAAGTCCAATTTTGCCGGAGAAATTTTCCGATTCCGGCACCAGGGACCTTAGAGTGCTATTAAATCAAATCTGGAGGACGAAATCATCATTTTTGAAACAGTAGGGACGAAAATGGTGATTTTAGCAAAGGACAGGGACCTGAGGGCAATTTGCTCTTACGTTTTTTATAAGAATTTTAAGGGTAAATTACCCTAAGGTCCTTAGTCTTTATATTATTTTTTTATTGGGTCCTTCTTTTGTCATAAATGAGTATTAAGTTCATGTTTTATTCAAAAATATTTGTCTCGGTTCCCTACCGACCAAATTGGAATTTTTTGTTATGTGAAATGACTATTTTACCCTTCACAAAATGACAAATTTCATCATATTTTTGTCATTTTGTGAAGGGTAAAATAGTCATTTCACATGACAAAAAATTAAAAAAAAAGTCTGATTTGGTCGATGGGGACCCGAGAACCCAAATTTTAAACCAGCAGAAGGATGGAGAACATTTTTGTTTGTATTATATTTTTGTTTCCGAAAATCCCGTACCCAAAAAAGTTTTGTTTAGTTTTTTTTGTGGTGACGAATTTAGTAGAAGAATACATACTGCGATGAATATTTGCATTTTTTTTTATCAAAATGATATATTTTTCTTAAATTCTACCGTATAGAGAGTTTAAACTGCTCTTAGGTTTTAAATTTACTGGCTGGTGCAGCTCGATCCAAGAAGTGCACCCATCATTTTGTGATCGTACTTTATTCATATTTTCTTAGCCAAACAATGGGAATTTTTTGTTAGAAAGTGTATCTGTTACCCATGCAATAACAAAGACATATTCAAGTATATCGTAACTCAGAAAATTTGAAAAATTGAGACAATATAAATTTAATTTTAATTTGTACGTTGATTAATTTTTTAATATAATTAATTTTAATAAAAGATATATTTAGTTATTAAACAAAGCAAGAGCAATTGCCCCCTTAATGTTAAACCTGGCTCCACCCATGAGTATGATAGAATCTTTGTGAGATAATTAATACATGTTCAAGTATGGTAAGTTCTTTAAATCATGATAGAATTTTATTAATAAATATTTTATATTTTTATATTTTTAACCGTTTATAGTCAAATCTATGTTTTTCAATACTAGACTATTGTCGGGAATATTAAAGTTTAAGACCATTATTACTTTAGGTGGAACATTAAGTGGTTGGCGGTAAACATGATTGTTGAAGTACGAAAGGTTAGGAGTTTGTATTACTTGATCTTCGATATCTCTCATGTTTTCCGCTTCAAAATCAGCTCAGGACAACATTAATTTTTTTTTATTTACTACACGCGTTTCAGAAGTATGGATAATATCTTATCTTTATGACTTATTACAACGAGTAGTGTCGTACCAAGGTTGTCGTTGTGATGTGCAAGTTATGTCAAAGATTATAGTTTAAGAGATTATGAGTTACAGATCGATGAAGCTGCAAAATGAAGCATTATTAGCAGGCGACCTTATGAGGCAATGTTGTATCAGAATTTGTCCAATTTTTATTGAAATGTATGTTCTGATGAATATCCGAATATCAGAACATATATGGTAGTTTGTTGTTAGCATACGGAAAATGTTGCACCAACTTGAAGATCAACTTGGTTTATGTCTACCTTCAATAACAAAACTTGGTTTATATGAATGTTACACCACTTTTTTGTCCAATTATGTACAAACTACCAGCACGATTTTTTTTTCGGAAAATCAGGCGATGCAGACACCACTTGTTTTCTATTTGTTTAATAAATAAAGGCGATTATTTCTGTTGGTATTTAACTTGCTTCGTACGCTCCCACAACATAGAGGTAAAAAGAGCAAGCCAGACTAAAGTTGGTCAAAACCAAAAATTACAGCAACTGAAAAGGTTGGAACAAGACGTAGGTGTAGCCTTGGCTGTCCACTGTTAAGAAAAACTGCTACAACTCTGAAGGGAAAAGAAAAGAGAGAACCAATAAGAGTTGTTGCACATGATGATTGTCGTAAGTATTTAATAAGATACTGAGTTTAAATTTCACAAAATTTTAAAATATCACTAGATAGAAATTATGAATATCTGTAACATTTTTCACTGCTGGGTCGTAAGTGCTTTTGCTGGGAACTGGTGTTGCCAAATCATGAAAAGAGCATTTAATGCACGGAGATATGCTCCGATTCTTTCTAACATTGGAGGCGGCTAAGACATGTGGGTGTAATAATGAAATATCTGCAACTTTGAATTCCCAGAAATAAGAAAGTGCCTTTGAGGTTGACCCAAACTTGCTCTTTTAAGGTTACTAAATAGAAAATTCAATTGCATCAACAGTGAACGGCTTCTTTACTAATATTGTAATAGAGATAGCTGAGAAGTGGAATGATTTAATTATGTGACTTAAAGTTTTTTATATAAAAATATCGTAAAGTTCTTAAGTAATAATAATGGGGGAGGATTGGGTGTTGTACTACGGTATCATGTTGGATCAAATTTAGACCATTAAATTCTAAAAAAAAAAAACTTAGACTATTAAATTAATAAGAAAAAATAATTAATTTATCCAATGGTCCACACAAGTGAGGATATTTTCGTCTTTTGAAAAAAAAGGAAGAGAGAGAGAGAAGGAGAAGGAAGAAGAAGAAAAAAGGAGAAAGAAGAAGAAAAAAGAAGAAAGAAGGAGACCCACTGCACTGGAGACCCGT
Organism: Hypericum perforatum; assembly: GCA_012979155.1. Classification (NCBI taxonomy): domain Eukaryota; kingdom Viridiplantae; phylum Streptophyta; class Magnoliopsida; order Malpighiales; family Hypericaceae; genus Hypericum; species Hypericum perforatum. Next base: position 69,042 of record SOPF01028143.1, read on the forward strand.
CGTACCGGATACCTGTCGCACCGAAGACTTGTCGCATAATAGACCCGTCGCACTGGAGATCCGCTGCCCGAAGACCCACCGAATTGGAGAAGGACGATTCTGGCGAGTTTCTCCTTCTTCGATCCACGACGGTGTCGCTATAGAACTCCACCCACCTCGGCATCCTTGCAGCCACACCGGTGTCCAAACTCCAACAATTTTTTGATAGTTTGCCCAGATTATTCGATGGTTTACCCGATTATATTCAATGGTTTACTCAGTTATATTCAATGGTTTGCTAGTCATATTCAATAGTTTGTCGAGTTATATCAAATTATTTGGCTAGTTATAT
>SOPF01028143.1:69382-95380 GCA_012979155.1 Hypericum perforatum
ATATAATTGGGCAAACCATTTGATGTAACGGGAAAAACTATTGAATATAACTTGGCAGACCATTGAATATAACCAGCCAAATAATTTGATGTAACTGGGCAAACCATTGAATATGACTCACAAACCATTGAATATAATTGGGTAAATTATTGAATATAATCGTGTAAACCATTGAATAATCTGGACAAACTAAAAAAATTATCGTAGTTTGGACGCCAGAGTTTGGACACCAGCGTGAGGATGTCGAGGTGGGTGGAGCTCTAGATCGATGGCGTGGTGGATCAACGAAGGAGAAAATCACCGGAATCATCGTCGAAATCATCGTTAGAGTCGTCCTTCTCCGGTAAGGTAGGTCTCTAGGCAACGGGTCTTCGGTATGACGGGTCTCTGGTGTGACGGGCCTCTGGTACGATGGGTCTCCTTCTTATTTCTTCTCCTTCCTTTTCTTTCCCATAATCTTCTTTCTCTCTTTTTCTTCCTTTTTTAGTGTAATTGATTTTTTGGCCTAAATGGCTATAATATCCTTGTCTATAAAACTACCGTACCATACTGTACTATGTAGTACAACACCAAATCTAAACCCATAAGAATGTACGTTGTTCAAATTGGTCATTACTATTTGAATAAAAATATCTTAAAATATGAATAGTGAATATTTGTTCGAATTGGTCCTTACTATTCGAATTTAGATTAGTAAATAAATTTAGATACAAATTAGTTTTGATCATGTTTAAATTAGTATGGCCTTAATTGCAAGTTTGGTTGCTTTCTTCATCAGCATAAACAATTTAAATAATTGTTATGTTAAGATTTGAGTTAAACATACAAATTATAGAAAAATTAAAAAGAAAAGTAATTATGACAACCAACAAAAAATATTTATGCACTAGAAGCTGAACCTAGGAGAACATTTTTGAATAATTATCTTGAGATCTTCTACTTTGCTTAAATTATTGGTTCACTTCTTCTACTTCTAAAATACAAATTTTAGTCCACCTAGTTTGTTGTAAGAGTATTATTTAGATCTTATCACTTGATTCGTGAATTTTTTTGACGAGAGTATATGAGATTACCCAATACACCGGATTTTTTATATCAAAATAATGGATTAAGTTATATCAAAATGACAGACCCAATTATACCTATCGATGAGTTAACTTGTGAGATGATGAATCTGACCTCTTTTCTCTCTCTTGACTTGTTGTCTTCATGATAACAATATGTCCCAACATCTAAACATAAATGTGTCATTCAAACCAACATAAATATGCCAGTTTGACTAACAAAAATAAGTAATTTTGATTAATAAAAATATACCATTTTCATACTAAGATGAATACATATCATTCAGACTAACTGCACCATATCATTAACAACACACCATTTTCAAACTAATAGGAATACGCTATTTTTTAAACTAACATGAAAACTTGATTATAAGATAACAACAATACGTGATTTTCAGACTAACAACAATATACCCTTCCTACTAACTATACAATACTATTTCGACCAACATAAATATGTCATTCGAGACAACAACTAGATTAGGGCAATTATTATTTTGTCTCTACGATATGAGTCATGTATGGTACATGATACGTGTATGTATCCAATCTTACTCCGATTCCTGCAATCCACTCCTTTTTATTTATTTTTTAGTTATAATTTTGGGTTCTTCCCTTGGCCGGTCAGAAGGGTCACCTTTGGAAATATTGGTCGGAAGCTTTCCCATTTTCTAGAGCAATTCACTCCTTTTTATTTATTTATTTATTTATAGTTACAATTTTGGGCTCTTCCCTCAGCCGGTCGGAAAGGGTCACTTGTGGAAATGGTCGAAAGCTTTCCCATTTTCTATATCATTCAAAAATACAAAATAATTAATTAACATATGTTAAAATCTTTATATTTAACCTAAAATTTGAAAACAATATAAACTAATTTAATTCACCTGTCAATTCTGATGTGGTATTTTTGTTTAATATCATATGCTATATTTAAATAAGTATCACGTGAATCAACACGAAATTAGAACTTAACTAAATATTCTCTTGTATGAGTCTTCGCAAATACAATATCATATTTATGTTAATTTTTTTGCCATCTCTCATATTGTCTAATTTAAACTTGGATAATTTATTTCAGTAGGCCGGATAACAAACTTTATAAATCGGATTACAATGTTATGTTGATTGAAATTGGAGAAATGGGCGAGATACGGGACATGCATGAGGAAAATGTGTGCGAGGTTGACTTGAACTTGTTCTTTAAGGTTCATACGAGAAAAAGTAATTGCATGAACAGTTACTAGTCTCCACAGTTTCTATTTATGGTCAAGTGCAACCCTCACAAAATATTTCACGAAATTTGTTCCAAGATGTTCAACAAACAAACTAGATATAGTTTGTAGAAGTGGGTAAATTCCAGACTGGTCTTCACAGTTCCTAGTCTTCCATTCTAAACATTCCAACGCTGGACTTCAAACTGAGCCGAAGGAGCCGGATCGGGTATATGCACTAATAGAGTTGGCTCCTACTGTACATGTTTCAATCCAAATCGTACAACGCATCAAAAATTTGGAATGGGTGATCTAACGATTAAGATTTGAAGGGTCGCTTTCGTCATTTATCCTTCATTTTTTTCTCTCCTCACTCATTCTTCTCTTTCTTTTTTCCCTCTCGGTCGCCCCCACTCTCCCTCTTCCTCTAAATCCTAAATTAAAAAATGACATATGAATTCTAATAGACCTCGACAACGCTAGAAAGGTGAAGTCCCTAGGCGACAGGTCGTTCGTGCTAGGTACAAACTGCTCGGTCTCGTTTTGATGGAGCTATTCCGCGAGAAAGGGAACTATATCTATTTCACGAAGGACTACGATGGGACTGCTTAGATAGCCTTGGGGTATTCCAGATGGAGGATGGGAGTATTGAGAAGCTGGGGTTGCTGTTTGATTATTGGCATCAAAGAAAAGAATAAGAATGAGAAACAACAAAAAAGATAAAAATAATAATATTGAGTATCATCATATTAATGAGAATAAATTACTTGTATTTATGGAAATGGTATATACGTGAAAATAGAAATTGACTACCCGTATGAAAATGGTATATACATGTGAATATAAATGAACCACCCGTGTCTTTGGAAATGGTGTTAGCTTGTGAATAAAAATGGATCACCCATATCTATAGTAATGTTATAGACTTATTAATGAAAATAGTCTACTCGTGTCTATGGTGATGGTATAGGCTTATTAATGGAGATAGATTACATGTGTCTATAAAAATAGTACATATGTGTGAATGAAAATGAACCACACGTGTCTATGAAAATGATATATACGTGCGAAGGAAAATGTATAATCCGTATCTTTGAAGATGGTGTAGTTTTGTGAATAAAAATGGATCACCCGTATATATGATAATGATATAGGCTTGTTAATGAAAATGATATATACGTTCGAATGAAAATAGATCATATATGTCTATGAAAATAGTATATATGTGCAAATAACAATGGGTCACTCGTATTTTTGGAAATGGAACAGCATTTGTGAATAGAAATGGACCATATATATCTATAAAAATTGTACATATATATTGTACAATTTTGACCAACATAATTATACTATTCTAAAAAATTACATTTTTGTCCTTTGTATGAAACAGAAAATAGAAAATATGCGATATGTACTCAATCTTGTCCCCTGGGCCGAACTACAACAACCAAATCCATTCTACTAAATACCCAGTTGAGCCGAATCACTACCAACACTAGTAATAGATAATAGCTAGGGTTTTTTAGGTAGTATCTTACCATTTTGAAAATGGCAAAATTTTATGACTAAATAACATAACAATGATGCTTTTCCCAAGAACTTAGCTAATATAGCTATTCACGAAAGACCCCAGTGATATGGATATGGATTGACTAACCCACTGATATGGATATGGATTGAGTTTCGAGTGAAGGGTGGGTTTTTTATATTTGGTGTTACTATTTATCATAAATTTTTAAAATGGTATCCAAAAAATCAAAATTATGATATTGGTATTCCAAATTACGGATTTTTTTTTCGGCCAAACCAAATTACAGATTTTTTTTCTTTTGAACCAGATTACGGAATTTTAATCCCGTAACCAAAAAATGGATTAAAAATCCGTAATCCGGTTCGGTGACCATATTAATGATTTTTTTTTCGTTTTTTGACTTCATGAAATAGATCTCAAAAAGTTATGCGGATTCAAAAAAAAAATTATCGAATCGGACATCCAAGCACCAAGATATTGCTCTTCCAAATGTTTTTACATAATCTCTCAATTTGAATTTTTTTTGAATTTTCTGAATTTTTATAAGTTTGAAAAAAAACAAAAAAAATTATTTTTAACAAAAGAAGTTTTTAACAAAAAAAATACAAAAAATTTCAGAACAAAAGACGATTTTTTTCCATCTTTTTATTATTTTTGTTTTTTTATAAAGTTTAGAAAAACTCAAAAAAATTCATAAAAACTAAAAATGAGTGTTTATGTAAAAAAAAAATTTTGAAGAACCATATTTTTGTGTTCGGATGTCCGATTCGAGAAATTTTTTTTTTGAATCCGCATAACTTTTTGAGATCTATTTCATGAAACCAAAAAACGGGCAAAAGACCCGTAATACGTACGGATTTTTTTACCCATTTTTTGGTATTACGGATTTTTAATCCGTTAACCGGATTACGAGTTTTTAACCCATTTTCTGGTTCAACCAGAAAAAAAATCCGTAATCCGATTTGGCCGGAACAAAAATCCGTAATTTGGAAAGAGAAAATCGACGTTGACACCAGTTTCATAATTTTGGTTTTTGGGTACTATTTTTGAAATTAACAATAAATAGTAACACCAAATATAAAAAAAAAAACCTAAATGGTTATTCTGTTTGGAATAAAGAAGTTATGATACTAGCATATATTTTCTTATTAATATCGACTCGTATTTACCATAACGACATATCCAATAATTGATATCGACATATTAGTGATCTCTAATCTTTGCGTGAGTTTTTTTCATTTTCGCATTTTTGCAGAAAAAATCTACACGTCTTTCACCGCAAACTATTTGGAATGAAACTTCTCTGGACCCAATTGAACACCAGTAATAGGGGACAAATTTAATTTCTATCTTAAACAACAAAAACTGCAAAATAGTTCTGGTAGTACAAAATACCAACTCATACCCTTTAAAGAAACCACCGAAAACAAAACTCGCGTTTTGGACATATTTTGGGAGAACTAATTTTAAGGTGTGTTTTTGTCAGGGTGAAAGCATTACTAAATTGAAAATTCAGCCAATAGTAAGAAACTTCAAGAAATAGTTCCCCCGATTATTGAAACTGCGGATTTATTAGTTAGAAAGTACACAAGTTGGAAACCAAATGCTAAAAATGCTGAAGTTGTGATTGTGATTGGAAAACAGGTTCAAGGAGATGTAGTGGCCTAATTCACTTTATTCGGTAATATGGATGACAATTAGACCCAAATCAGAATCTACCGGTTTATCGACTTTTTTTTTGGTTAGATAAAATTGTGGAGTAATTGTTTCCACAATTTAAGTTCTGGAAATGTTTGCGGATTCAAACCTCCCACCTCATGCTTAATGATTGACCCTCTTTACCGTCAGACCATACATTAGTGGTCTATCGACTTTAACTACGTCTTCACCAGACTTGGCATTTATTACGTAAATAAACAAAAACAAAAGGATCTGAAACTTTATTTTAAGACACATTGGAACCCAAAAAGATTTTATGGTGTCCAAAGTCGAGATATGATTTGCTCAAAAGAGAATAATTCGATCTCGCACTAACTTAGGCATCATCACCATTTCTCACACTCTAAAACAAGAAATAAAGTCTACAAAGAGCAAACAGCACAAAGTTGCTAAGGCTAAGTAGAAAACAAAGGCCTCCCACTTCCTACTCCTTGAAGTCATCTTTGTCATCTGCTGAAATTGGACTATTCCTCCAAAACACTGCAAGAGCACTCCCACCAAGCTGCAATCAAGAACGTACCAGAAAAACTGACCGGGTAAGAGTCTCGATATTGACTAATGGTTTGGATCGAAAGGGAACAGCGGAACAGTGGAAAGAGTGTGACGGAATTGATTCTTACCGCCATGCAAACCACGCTGACAGCTGAAGGCACCGCGACCAGCGGGTTTGTGAAATGTTTCTGGGCCAGTAGAAACCCGAGCGCAGAGCTCTGCAGCAGCATAATGAAGGGCCATGGACACATCAATACATTTAACATAGTATAGTATAAACCGAAGAGAACTTGTAACCCAAGCAAGCTACATATTGGCTTAAGCTAAGTTGTGTCTATGATTAATTTTCGGACAGAAGAGACGAGTTTAAGATGACAAACTCAGGGAATAGGAACTATATCGGAAAGAGTTGGATCAAAAACAAGCATCACAAGCAGGTAATTTAATCTCAGGAACCTAAAAAAATTTGATTTTCACGGATCACCTTAAGAGACCCGTCAAAGAGTTACCTGCATCCCGCACTCTATGGAAATGGTCCTAGATGTGGATTCACCAAAGGATACTCTTGACATCCAATAACCAAGGGCAAACGCTGCGGCATGTAACAGAGCCACTGGAAATATAAGTTGTGCTCCTTGGGTTTTCAGGACATCAGCAACTTGGCCAATCTTCAAAATTGCAAAAACTAAAAATCAGCCAGGGAAAAGGACAAGGCAACTCTTAGCAAGAAATCTGCAAAAGGCAAAAGGATAGCACGGGAACTCACAGGGCTTGCACAAAGTAGTGTTGTGAGTATAACACCAATCAAAGGCGTCACTGTGCTAATCTTTGAGGTTAACTTGGGGAAAAATTCATTGGCAAGCACTGCGTACAAACCAGAAAAAATTATGGAATCAATCCTTAACGAATCGCCGATATTTCCACTTTCCAGTACCCAGTGAAAGCTACAAAAAGTTACCCCCGACAATGGTGGGCACTAGAACAACTTGAAATGTGCTGAGAGCCAGCCCCTGAGAAGATGATAGAAATTGGAAGTTAGTCAGCATTATCGAATACATTAGTTCTATGGAATATATACTCCTGAAAAAGATTTAAACCCTCTCTTCTGACATAATCTCCAGACATGGTCCACTCTTTCTTTTACCATTCGGGAATTCATCTTAGATATGGTTCTACAAGGTATCACATAATATAATTGCTTATTTTGAAATTAGACCAGTAAATTGCCCCGATGTTAGAGATCGACTTTTAAAGTTAACCGTGCACTATATATCTGCAGATTGTACAACAGCTAAAACAGAGAAATTTTCTGACTGCTAATACAGTCTATACATAAAATGTAAAAGCCGAACTTACAGCAGCATCAACTGGAACAAGCTGACCAGCAAGCAGCTTTGTGAGGAGTGGTGTCATGATAATGGCCCCAACGGTTGAACACCTAGACAACCAAAAGGCAAGTACTCAACTTAGTTATCTTCATATTAAAACCTTATGCATCATCTCAGTCATATGACACAATAATGGAAGTCGTTTTCGCTGATATTGCCATTCTGAACTAGGAAGGATGGTGGTACTTTGCTAAACATTAATTCAATGTTTAACAAGAAAGGAATTGAAAGTATGGTAGCAGAACATTCAATAGATCCTTCGGTTTAATGAAATGTGCTACAAAGAGTAAGAGAGTGAAAAAATTATCTGTGACTGCAACAAAAGATACTGAGAATGGCACGACAGATTATACACAGGCAGGGAGGTCGACTCTTACGTTGTCATAAGGACTGAAAGTGCCACATTTCCCTTTGATATGTAAGTTGCGACATTGGAGGCCTGACCTCCGGGGCAACAGGACACAAGAATAAGACCAGTTGCCAGAGGTGCCGATAGTTTCAGACTCTGAAATAAGACATATTATATGAAACATGTCCGAGTACGAGAAAAATCAAGAACTCTTTGTGAAAAAGAGACTACGAGTCAGATTAATGCTGTTTTCTGAAAGAGGTAGCTAGCATTTCCCAGATTTCTAGAGTGCTCCAGCTAACTAATTCACGTGAACAGACAACCTAAAGTCCGATTCCAAAATATGACGCACATGCCAATCAAGCAAGCAACCCATGAAGCAGAGATGAGAAGTCAGATGTCTTCTACACGTCGAGTACGGATGCTAAGAGGCAACTCACTCGAAGACATGTACCACAACAGTTGAATGGTGAACCAAGAATAAGGTTGAAGGCAATATACATTCTGACAGTCATCAACAAATGGCTCCCGAATTTCATCCTGCCTAGCTATAGGTGTTAGGATTAGTCCCAAATTCCTAATTAGAATAGAACTCTAATTCCTATTGTAAAGCGTAACGTGTGTCTTCTATTCTTCTTATCTCGCACTATTTGTTATGGGTGTCATGCACATCCGTGTTTACGCTTCCGCTGCCCTAACAATAGGAATAATTTCCAAGCCCAAAAACATAGACGTGATAGCTTCATAAGCAATATCATTAAGTAACTACACGTTTTCTGTAGAGTCATGTAAAAATGATTCAAGACAAATTCCCCAAGAACGAAGCATACCAACAGCATGAGTCGTCGATACTAGGAATAGGCAGAGAAGTACCATAGCAATGACAAAGCCTAACAAAGGCTTGATGAGGTATTGTGCCAAGAATCCCACGCCGACCTGAAATTTACAAGAACTAATCAATTAGTTCTGTTTCTTTTCATTCTTTTCTAGCCCTGGGCATCGCGTTGTACAACAAGCAATTCCTTACAGTCCAAGGATTTCTTAAGCATCTTCTAAAATCGTCAAATGTCAAAGTCAATCCCATTGAAAGCATGAGGAAACCTAGACCAAGGGTGAACAGATCTGTCTCTAACCATGTAACCTGCACACAGATGCCATCAATAGGATTCTGCAAGAAAGTCACAATGCTATGCCTGGCAGAGAAAAGAATATGCATTACCGCAGCAGGCTTATAGATACCCAGAATTGTGCCCAATATAACCTGTCCAAGCATTCAAAGGATTCAATCGGCAGAAGTTACGACAGCAAGTAATGGATTCCCATCTAAAGACCAGACATATTCAAAAGGCCACAAATGCTTCAATAAAGCTAAGAAAAGGTAGAGAATATAACATACCCAAAGAGGGAAAAGAGTGGTTAAAGTCTCAATAATGGTCTCATATGTGGTCCGCCCACCTCTGCTCGGAACATCTCCGGAGGCATTGGCAGCAGCATTACACAAAACTTTCGCGCTCCTCCATGAAGCAGCCAACCACACTAAATTAAACTTCACATGCACAACGCACTAATAATCCATCGGCTTCTATCATTTTTTCTATCCCCCAGAGTTAGTTGTATAGTGTTATCGTTTCCCTGATTTCATATATCAAACTTCCTTCCTCTCAAGAAAGTAGGGATTTTCCGACTCGACTAATATTGCAGCCTACATAATTTCCATCAACCATGCAAATGCAACACCGAGACAAAGCCATTAATAACTCACAATTACAACTTATACCTCGGGGAAGGAGCTGCAAGAGCAACAACGGGGCTCCACAATCTGTTCGTCGCGGTCGAAATCATTGCATTGCTGGGTAGGGAGACCCCTTCTCTTGCATCTTAACAACCATGCACATCCCGATTAGCACCAAAATCCATTGATCAAACACAAGACCAAGAACAACCAGAGCAAATTGAACATTTTTTATTATTATCAAGAAACAAGACATACCCAAATGAGAGACCACCCTCCTAGAAGAAGGGCCAGGATGGTGTCTAGCTTGAACTGCATGCAAGTTGCAATCTTTGAGGACAATTCTAGAAATGGAAGCCATTGCCAGAAACCCAGAAAAAAGATTGAAACTTTGGGATCAAATGAGAGAGAGGGGTGGGGATGGTGGGGTTTAGAGGAGGTTTTGACTATGTGTGTGTTGGTTTTGAAGCGATTTTTTTTTGGGTGGATAAGTTGAGTCGTGGAAACCAATTAATATCTTAGTCGTCTCGTGATCGTTTTTATTCTTTCTGCGGACAAAACAGTAGAGTGATGTGCAGAGTGACTGGTCCTTGGCCTGTTTTGTTTCTTCTTCTTAATTTTGTGGTTTTCTGGGTTGGTGGGTGCAACCGTGCAAGTTACAGACGGAACTGGGGAAACGTTGCTCTGTCTCGTTTAAGACAAGGATGGAAAAAGGGGCCGCTAATCATGTTCCTATTAGTGTACTGATGTACCGCCGTTTAATTAGTGGGCTCACCTGGTAATTGTTTTATATACGGGTTGAGTTGACTAATTGAATCTGAACCAAATTATTTAGTAGGTTTATAAAATAAAGGTAAAGTTTATATTTCCAAAGAACCAAAGTCCAGTTCCAGTTAAGAATTTCCTCGAGCGGTTTAGTTTGCTAAGCATTAATTTTAGGGATAATTGTCCTCGATTCCTTGGGGTTTGCGGAAATTAGTGATTCAGCCCCTCTATTTTTTTTTATTATTTAGCTCCTCTAGTTTATGAAAAAGGTATTATTTGGCCCCTATCACCGGAATCCGGCGATTTCTCCGGCGAAAATGGACCTGCGATGACGAAAATACTCTTTTTCTTTAAAAAGTAAAAAAATGAATTAAAATACAATCGTAATTCGTATTAAGCTGAAATTTTTCATGAAGCATCCTAAAAATAGACAGGATTTATGTAAAATATTTTAGAAATTTTGGAGGCACATAAGTATTTTTTTTTATTTTTCAACGTGCCAAAACTTTGTAAACTCATATAAAATAGAAAAATTTGTCTAATTGGGCTGAAACTTGTCCCGTGTGTCTTTAAGCATATTTAATGAATTTAAGAATCAAAAAGTCTGGATTCTCACGAGAAAATTTAAAAAAAGTCTGGGAATACCAAAAATATAGAGTTTTAATTTATTTTTTTACTAAAAATGGAGTCTTTAGTAAAGATGCTTATGACACATAGAACAAGTTTTAGGTCCTAAATTCATTAAATATATTTAAGAACACATGGGACAAGTTTCAGCCCAATTAGACAAATTTTCTATTTTATATGATTTTATAACATTTTGGCACGTTCGAAAATAAAAACAATACTTATGTGCCTCCAAAATTTCTGAAATATTTTATGTAAATCATGTATATTTTTAAGATATTTCTTGAAAAATTTCAGCTCAATACGAATTATGATTGTGTTTCAATTTATTTTTTTACTTTTTAAAGAAAAAGGGTACTTTCGTCATCTCAGGTCCATTTTTGCCGGAGAAATCGCCAGATTCCTGTGATAAGGGCCAAATAATACCTTTTTCATAAACTAGAGGGGCTAAATAATAAAAAAAAATAGAGGGGCTGAATCACTAATTTACGCAAACCCCAAGGAGGCGAGGACAATTATCCCTAAAATTAATGCTTAGCAAACTAAACCGCTCGAGGAAATTCTTAACTGGAACTGGACTTTGGTTCTTTGGAAATATAAACTTTACCTTTATTTTATAAACCTACTAAATAATTTGGTTCAGATTCAATTAGTCAACTCAACCCGTATATAAAATAATTACCAGGTGAGCCCACTAATTAAACGGCGGTACATCAGTACACTAATAGGAACATGATTAGCGGCCCCTTTTTCCATCCTTTAAAGAAAAAAGGTATTTTAGTAATCTTAAGTCCATTTTTGCCGGAGAAAAGAGTTGATTCCGGCAACAGGGGTTAAATAATACCCTTTTCACAAATTAGAGGGGCTAAATAATAAAAAAAATAGAAGGACTGAATCACTAATTTTCGCAACCCCAAGGAGGCGAGGACAATTATCTCTTAATTTTATTAGGATAAATTATTCTCATATCTCTTATTATACTCATACAAACTTAACATTTCGCTCTTGTTCAAAAATTGATAAGATATTATACATTTTCATTCTTAGCATCGAGATATTTTTTTTGACAAGAAAACATTTAAAAAGAAAAACATACATTTGACTAAAGAAAAAAACCAAAATAAATAAGAACATTAACACAAGAACTAGCAAAAACTCAAGCATAAAAATCTAACAAACCTAGAACAAAATCATAGGTGAGATTTTGAATAAAATGGTATCCTTGATCATTGCATTCCTTTGGGCTATAATTATAAAGGTTGGGGTTAAGCTCTATATATAATATACAAATCAATTTATATAAAAAAAATCTTTTCATTTTTCAAAGAGATCAGGGTGACCTGGTTTTCTCCATATTGATTATTTTATAATACATTGGTAATTTATTTCTTTTTAAAATGATAAATAATTTTAAATATCTTTATTGCAAAGTTTATAATTTATAAATATAGAAACTATAATTTAATCAATTTTAATCTAATAAAGTTTGAAAAAAGTAGTTATCAAGATATTTTTTGGCAAATAGGAATGTATTGGATCAGTCTAATAAAATAAAATGATCATTTAGTTGAAAAAGTCATTGACTACTAGTTGGAACCGTTCTCAAGTTGTTGTATGTAAACAAATTGAGGTTTTTGGTGCAATCAATCAACTTGTTGCTTCCAACAATTCCATGTAACCTATATATTATTTTTTCTTGAAATAAATATGTAGCCACTTTCCCTTGGAATTTTATGAAGATGCTTTTCCTTTTAACGACGTTCCATCATCAATTATCTAATTTGTTTAGAAAGAGTCAACCTCGGTGGTCCAATTATAATTGATGGCCTAAATAGATTAAAATATTTATTAGATAGGCAATGAAGAAGTTTGCAACTGCAATATGCTCTTTCAGTATTAGATAGGCAACTCGAAGCTTTTATATATAAATTAGCCGAAGTTTCTGAAAAAATTTAATCTTAATTTTAAAATAATTTTGTTCGAAACATTTGTTAGGTGAGAAAATTTTGTAATTATGTACAAGTAAAAACGTCAACTGCAATATCACGACATGTATATCTTATTTTTTCTAAAATAACTTTATAATATTCAACTGATAAGCTTCAAATACAATACCTTTGTTCAAAGAAACAACAAGACATGAACTTTTTAAAGAATCTAACTCAAGATATAAACGTGAAAATCTGTATATGTAAGCAACTGACGGGGAACGATGAAATAATTAAAAAAGAGAGTAAACTGGGATTGGCCCAAAATAAAGGCCCGTACTTGGCCCAATGGCCTAAGCTTTAGACTTTAGAGTTTCGTCAGCAAAATAGTCTTGCTTTTTATCGCAATATTTTTCTCGGCCCAATTAAAGAGGGAGTTGTTCAAAATGTACGCTAATGTGTTATCGATTATCTCCTCATAAAATATTTCGAAAATGCATTCTTTCTCTAACATTTTACGAGCACTGGAAATGATCATAATAACTACCGAATTGCTGTTATTAACTTTCCGCGCAACTCACAATATACCACCAACGAAGAGTGAAGCTCAATTTCAATAATTTTGTTTGAATAATTTGGTCTGCCACGTCATGAAACTTTAATCGGTAAAATCTCTTGCCGGTGTAATAATGGCCACCATAGGCAATCTTGGAATAGAACTCCGTCCTCAATTTGGTGATCAACTATATATTATTGTTATTCTAAAAAAAAATATGTGTTATTTTTTATCTACATCAAAAATTATCAATAGAGCAATCGATAGTATTAAAAGTATTATCCCATCAACATAATTATTATTTAGTGCAATGTATGCTTTTACTTACCTATATTTTTAAGTTATGTAAAGAATATACATGATCCAACACTAACCATTTAAAGTGATATCATCTAAAGTGATAATTTCATTAAATTGTTAAACAAAAATTTACTTTCAAGTCAAAATTAGTGTAAAAATATCATAACATCTTTATCGTAATAACTAATATTTTTTCAAAAAATTCAATGAAAGACCTCGTTGGTCCAAATTTTTGCATAAATAATGTTTTTAATAAAATACATATATTTTTACATAATAATTTACAAATTTAAAAATATTTAAAAACACTATTTTGAGTTATACTTGCTTATTTTTTAATTTTACATAATCATTTATTTTTTAATAATTATTTTGATTGTTATATTGTTGTAAAAAATTCTCAATTTAAAATAGCATTTGAATGACTTAATAAAGTGAAATTTATATAATTATTTGTAAATAAAATATATTCTTATTATTTACATTGTATTATTCAAAATTTTAATTTAAAAATTTTCAGATAAAAAATAAAAAAAATTATTAAGTGAAAGTCTCTTTAAAATAATATTTTCTTACCATTCTATCAATATCATTGTAGAGAGAATTGACTATAACTAACTTTACGTCCAATGACAGATTACTGATCATGGTATAGGCTTATTAGTATAGCTGCAGCCCATTTGGATAAATTTGGTGGAGAATTAGACGTGGACCTGACGATATTTTGTTTATACAAATTTTATATTATCCACTAATTCACTTTTAAATTGGATAATGCTCCAAAATAATAAAAATATTTTAACCATTATTTAATGTTATTATTTTCTCGATAACTAAATTCAATAAATTTTAACTAAATAAATCACTAAATTAATTTAAGTATTTGTTTGTAGTTCCACTTATGATATGATGGCTATGTATCGAAAATTTAATTTGATTTCCATGTGACATATCATAAAAAGCCCAAATGGTCCAACCTCTTACATCATTTTCATCCTTATGACCAGACCTATCGTTAGTGGCACACAGTATAGTTGGACCGTTCAGTGTCTAGAGGTTGTCGGACTGATACATTATCCCATTTACTTAAAATGCTTTTTTTTCATAAGGATTTTATTCGAAACAAATTGCAATTTCCTTTTGCTCCAAAATCAATTGATCTATCCCAAGACATACCCGCTCCGTCCGTTGAAAATTGGGGCATTAAAAAAATTATAATTATTGAATATATATCAAATGATATATGTAATGTGGTCAAACTTTGCCTTAAAATATATATATTTAGCTAGGCAAAATTTAATAACGATCCGAGAGTACGAGTCTAGATTATAGAGATAGATAGATTTATAAAGTTCCATTATACTCTAAAAAGTGAAGGAACATTTATACCATTAAGATAGATAAAAATATGACTATATATCTAAATTTGAAGATTTCAACACTTAAAAACAAGTCGTTGTGTTGTTAAAGTTATATTTTGGTAAGGTAGAAGTCTAGTCAACTTGTATATCTTTGACCTAACTCTCCTTTTTTAATCAATTAGAAACTGAAACAAAATTTGGTGTACAACCACTGTCATTTGGTGAACAAAAAATGCGGGACACCATTCTCGGTTACTACTCTCACTCCACTCCAACCCATTAATCACAATCTATCTTTAAAATGGAATGTTAGAATATCAGATAATATTAAAAAAAAATTGGAGTCCTTGGTAAGATGGCAACCAAAGTTCCACAAAAAGGGGATGGCTACCAAAGCAGTAATTGTAGTAGACGATATCATTTTGTTCAAAAGTGGTAACAGATTAATGGGAACCAAATGTTGATACTTGCATGCAACAAAATATATAGTTGTTAATATTTAATCCATGTTTATACGCATAACCGCGTTCTTTGTTGGTGATATTAAGACTGAGTTACATATTTATACGCAATTAAATATTATGTTAAAATATCTATGTCTAATAAAAAAATTGTACGGGTCCATAAATTTTCAACACAAGACACGACTTAAAATAGGGTAATAGTGTATAATTGATGATCGAGCAATACTACTTGTACCTTTAGGATACTCGTATGAAATATAAAAATCATGCAGTTATAGTATTTCTTGTTCATGAGAACTTTTTTGATAAGTAACGTGAAAGCTTTTAACTTGAAAAGTCAGGTTTCTTGATCGGCAAGATGTCTAATGAAGTAGTATCATTTATAAGACCCGGATTTTCACCTTTAGTATTCAATAATTAGCGCTAAAGTTGGGTGTGACGTTCTCGGATCCTAATTATTTCTTCATCCATACACTAGAGAGATGGGATATTAAATCATATGGAGGAGACAATAAGTAATGGGGAGCAAAGCCAAGTCATATTATTTCTCCGTCCTTCCAAGAAATAGCATATGGAGGATGGGATTGTAAAGCAAATGGCACGTAAAGTCCTTTTTGTAAAACAAATGTTAGGGAATGGGTCCACTATATTCTCCTTGCCGGCTGTGGATGTGTAGATTATGTTATGTGCATATGGTGAACGATGAACTCACCTTCCTTCCAGGTCCTAGATACTTGTACTAAAATTGTCAGTTCTCGAAATGCTTACTTTGCCCCCGCCCGTTCACGGTTCATCCTTACGGAAAAATAGTACAAGTTGTTGTGTCGCGGTCGTATTCTTTCGAGGACACAACAAGAACCAATTAAAAAAACTGTCTTCAATTGGTAATTAGTCAAACTTGTGCATCTTCTCTCCGATAATTTATACCGAATAACAATTTCAGTAAACCCACAAATCCCATGCTTCGTCTTACAATGGTAAACTAACTAATCGTTGAGAGATATATAAATAATAAAAGACTTAAATTTATTTATGAAATTTTTTTTATTTTAAAATTTTAAATTTTAGAAAACGTCAGCCGCAAAGTCACCCTTAATTAATTTTCGTCATTATTTGAATTATAATGCTTACACTTGGGTCTTAAATAAATTGGTCAAATTTCACTTGCTCTGAATTTTGCCAAATATGAAAATATAAAAAAATACAAAACGTCAGAAAAAAAACTGATCCAAGTCCGGCTTCCTTTTCTCTTTTCTTCCAAGAGTTCGATCTATACAGGAAAATTGTCTGCCGATAAACGTGGTTTCGATATTTCGGTGTTGCCTCTAAGATAAAGTTCTATCTAGTGCATAATCGTAAGATTTGACTTTCGAAAAATATGTTTAGCTAATATAACCAATAGCGGGTGTAACATTTGCCATTTTGTCATATATATTTTTCGGGTAAATACAATTATTCTTATTTAAAAATATTCAGAGTTTGAATACAAAAATATTTAAAAAATATTTACAAAAAATGTAAACTAACCGCATCATCATTTGATATATTTTTCGGGTCAATGTCTTCTGATTTTTTTTTTTGGTTTGATGTGTCTCCAAATGATTTAAAACTCTGCTTCAGATTCTATACTTTATGAATTTACTTACCCTCGAGGGTTCGCGGACAGTAGTAAGTCGTATAAGTTAAAATTCAAAGAGGCTATGGACAATTGATATATCTTTTCAATATTTGGCGGAAGAAGCAAGTTCCAATTTTTTTTCATTTTCTTGTTGACTTATTTGATTGAAATTTGAATTATCCAGTACGATCAATTTTTTTTTCCTGAATGAATGTAGCTTTTGAAATTAGACACCTACATCTAAACATCTGAACCAAAACAAATTTCAAATATTCAATCTCTTCTATCTAGGAAGGCACCTATTTCAAATAAGTCTCCCGGCATGAGTCCTATCCTATAGCAGAAACTACGTCCAAACATTTAACTGAATACTGAATATATTGATTATCAAAAATATAAAGGAGTATTATCAATCTCGATTTCGAATAATATTCTGGTAAGACTATCGAATACTCAATTAGATTTAGGTAAATACCAACCATCTAGTTTTTTCAAAAAGCTTCCACCCTCTCATCAACCAATGCTCATTCCCCATCTTACAACACAATTGCCTGCCAGACGTATTTTATTAAGGACAGGTTTGCCAACTAATATTCCGACATTTTACATTACACGTTATGGTTAGTAAACCAAGTAGGGAAGTATGCATATATTTTTTTTTATAAAAGTAATGTGTTACATACTTGATCATTCGTGTTGATACCAGCTCACCACTTTCATGTCTTCCAAAGTAGATATGGACGCTCTTCGTTTCTCCTCCTGCTCGTCACAAGTTGATCCCACCAAGTTATAGCATAATCAATAAACTCAGTGATGACAAGTTTTACATTCTTTACTTTAGAGCTATTGTGGCAATCAAACACGAACTCAATCTTCTTCTCTCACTCCAAGTAGGCTTCTGGATCAGAACGACCAGCAAAGGAGGGTATCTTTAGTTTGATACTTTCCAAGTTGTCATTCTCTCTTCTTCTTGCCTCCCTAGGTTAGTGTTTAACTCTCGGCCTCCTAAAGTTCCTTGTGGATCTTGCATCTTCTACATAATCAGAATCATCTCTACTTGGACCTCCTATAGGTGCTCTCCCTTTACGTGCATGAACTTCACCTCTCTATCGCATCTATGCGTAGTTGCATTGGTTTGAGCTCTTCTCGCATCATATTTCTCAAATTTTCTGTCATGGCTTCCATCAACATTTTAAGATCCACGCCAATCAAATTACTTTGCCTCTCCCCTTCGTTTGGTTGAGACATAATGTTGCAAGAAAAAAATTCAGTTAGTTAAAAGATGGTCTCACAAGTGCACTCCCTTACGTGTTTGCTCTCAATGTAAGGTGTACTTTAGTTCACTTGTGTTTGCACTCAAATATTTGGCTTTTCTCTCTAAGGTACTCGCACACTCTTGCCTTTTTCCTCTCGTGATACTCGTATATTCTTACTAAAGCTAGGACAGCCTTGCTTGAATCTAGGGGAGAGCAAAAACCGACCGAAACCACCAAACCGAACCACCCCGAAACCGCCAAACCGATAATTTTTCAAACCGCAACATAAATGGTTAAATGGTGCGGTTTGAAACCGACACCGATTAGTGAGCGGTGTGGTTCGGGGTGACTTCGAAACTGCCCCATGACACCGCGAAACCGACAATAATTAAAAAAGTAAAATTTTCCGACAATAATTATGGTGTTTTAATCACAAACATCCGTAAAATCCTCACATGTCTAGTGTCATTAGGCCCGCTTCGTAATTTGCACTGCTTGTGATTCTTAATATGTGGAAACCAAGATGAAGTGGGAAGCTAGGCTAGAACCTTCACTAATATAGGTTAAATCCATTTTTCTTCAGCAGATGTTTTCCGGGAGATTTCATATTGGCATCATAAGAGTAAACGATTACAGCTGTTAGCCACCAAGCTTGGGAGATGAAATTGGAGATTTACCGGCGAGGGTTTCATCCTATGGGTTATGGTTATATCAGCAATCGGTTTCAAACCGACACCAAACCACGACACCGAAAAACCACGAAATCGCCAAACCATGGTTTTCCGAAAAACCACGAAACCGATAGTTTGAAAATTGGCATATTAAATTCGTCGGTTTCGGTGTGAAAAACCACACCGAAACCACGAAACCGCCCCGATTACACCCCTACTTGAATCACACGTTCCACTTAGCAAATAGAATGTTAAAGTCCTCCTTTCTAGTCTTGCTCGCCTTTTTCTTCCTGTTTAGTCTTGCAAATTAGTCTGCACTCTCTTTTCCTAGTTTTCCTCTTTAGCTTGCGTTGGCTGCGTGCCTTTCTTCCGTAGCAAGTCTCCTTCTTTTTCCTGTTTTGTCTTGCCTTTTCTCTTGGAGTCTTGCTTCTTGTTTTGTCCGCGTCCTTCTTTCCTCTTTTCTTTTTCCTTCCGGATTGGTTGCTTCCTCTTTAGGCTCGCGCGTATTACTGATCTGGCGAGAAACTATTTAGTCTTGTGAACCTATTTAGCTCTCCTTCTTTTCTTTTTTTCCACACACTTTTCTCTCTTCTGATTCTTTTTCTTTTGTTTTTTTTCTTTCTTTTCTTTTCTTTTCTTTCTTTTCTTTTCTTTTCTTTTCTGTTTTTGCTCACTCATTTCTTTCCTCTTTTCTTTCAATCAGCGAAGAACTTCTCGAGCTAGCAAACAACAAACAAACTAAAGACACACAAAAACACACGGATAAGAACCTAAAGTAATAAGCCAAAGCTCTGATACCAAATGATATGAATCTCAGCGGAAAGATTCACAAACTTGGACCATTGTTACTTTAGAATGGAACAGATCACAACTCACAAAGAACCCGCAAGAACTAAGGCACGAATTTAACCTTAACCTGCCACAAGAAACTTATGAACCTTGATCCTAAGTCGTATCACGCCACAAGCAGGGATGGATGATCCGCTTGATAAGTGAAAAGTTTGTTCTAGCCAAGCGACACACTAGCTCAAGCAAGAACACACAAAGAGCATCAAAACTCTCACAACTAGCCGAATGATAAGTATTCTAAATATCAAAAGTGGTTTGTATTTTATTGCATAAGGATACCTTTATATAGGCTCCAAAGTCTCAAAATATTCCTAAATAATCTAACTCCTAAAGAAGGAGTTCAAGGCTGGCCAAAACTCTCCTTCCTAATTTAAAGGGATTCTGGCCGAAAAATTCAACTAAGTAGGAAAATAATCTAAATATAGATAACTAACAAAATATCTAGTAAATATCACGTCCTAAAACATAGTAGATGCAATTCCTAAAATTTAGGGATGCACGTCCAAGATAAGTTGAAATTCACTCGCGCATGCATCCAAAGGCAAATCACATGCATGCTTATATGCTAAGCTTCTGGAAGGATGCCAATAAGATGCACGGGCTTAACATGACCTTCTAAGTTGTCCCTGGGCTTGTATCAACTTGAGTCCAAAAGCCTTGAATGAATCCGTTGAGTTCAGCTTGAAGCTTCTTAGCTCTTGCTCTTGTAATCGGCCCAATAGGTACTTGCATTGCTCCATGCTCGTTGTTGGATGGTCTCACATCAGAACATATCAAAACAAATTATTTGAACATATTAGAATAAACTATTCGAATATATCCATATAAACTATTTAAAATTATCAGAGCAAAATAATTGAACATATTAAAATAAATAATCATAATATATTAGAGCAAACCGTTCAAACATATCAGAGCAAACTACTCAAACTTACAAGAGCAAACTATTTGAACATATTAAAACAAACTATTTGAACATTCTAGAGTAAACTGTTCAAATATATTAGAGTAAACTGTTCGAACATATCAGAATAAAATATTAGAATATATTAGAGAAAACCATTCGAACATATCTAAAGAAACTATTCAAATATATCATAACAAACTATTCGAATATAGCATAACAAACTATTCAAATGTAGCATAATAAATTATTTGAATATATCAAAACAAACTATTCAAACATGTCACAATAAATTATTTGATAAAAATAAGACAAACTTCGAAAGATAAAATAACCTCAATAATTGCAAAAAAAAAAATACAACAACCAAACAAAAGATGTGTAGCACTAATCAAAAGTTGATTATGTTTATCTTTCCTCTCTTCCTCTCTCCTTTCTCTCTCCCTATAATTTTTTCTCTCCTTAAGCACTCGTTCTTCTCAAACTGAACGGCGAGGGTCAGGGCGAGTAGGATTCAACCTCGGTCGACTTGACCGGGGGCTTCGCAACGACGATGTGAGTGGTGATAGTGGTAGAGAGATGCGAGGCGACTTTCCTCTTCTCTCATTTTTCTCTCTCCGCAGGCGTTCTATCACATTTCCTTATCCTAGAGGGATGACTCTCCTCCCTAGACACGATGACGAAGCGGGGTGATCGCCTCTCCTGGGGGATGATGCAATCGAGATCGATGACAAACGAAGTGTCAGCTCGTTGCTTGTTTCTCTTTTTTCTCTCTTCCTTCTCCCAGTAAAAAGTACTATTTTTTTGATATGTATGTATGATGGTCTTGTACCTAAATACACATGCATGATTGAATCAATTCCTATTATAGTGGTTATATTCGAATAATATTTATCAATTAGTGTACGTTGAGAAATATTATTTGATATTTTGATATATCTTCTCGTCAAGTTAATTTTGGTGAAATACAATATTTTATTTATATTTATAAAAAAATGATGTGATGCAAGAATAACGCTGGAGTACAACGAAAAAAAAGAAAGTGTTATTATCAAAAGTGAAAAGTATCCATCTAATCCACCACAAAAAATAAGGAGAAAACGGTCATTACAAAGTTGTGGGAACCGAGATTAGATGCCAAATGTGGACAGGCTCTCTCCCACTGGTTCTCTACTCAGGATAGGGAAAAAAACTTAAATGTTTAAGTCTTGATTATATCCTATATAGGTTGAACCATACCATAAATTTAATAATATTTTATAGGTATCTTTAGGTCAAATGTTTTTTTGAGTAAACAATACCGGGTATTCAGTTACTAATAAAGAGAGTTGGTTAAAAGAATGTGTATTCACTTTAAAAGATATATTTTGAATACAAATCTCATATCGGGTTAAATTTGATTTCGCTTCTCTGTAACATTTAGTCAGGATGCCAGCTGTGTTCCTATAGGCATCATCGTCCACACCGTTGTCAACATTCGGTCAATAAGATTTGAACTTAAGTAATGAAAGAATGACAGTGTCACTCTGTAGGGAAAGACGAAAGAGTGTTTTTTATGGCAGGGAAGAGCTGATTGCCCACACTCATTTATAATCAGATGATGTTTCCACACAAAAAAAAATTATAATCAGATGATGTAATAAGTCAAAAGAAAATCTCATGCAAATACCAAAATTTTGTTATGCGCATGATCCTTTATCGCTTTACAGAGAAGCGAAGTCAGCTATGATGGAAACCACGCTCCACCAACAAGGTTACTTTTCTCATTTTGTAATGTATTAACTCGTCTTTATGTGTGTGTGTGTGTTTTTTTTTTCTTGCATTGGTTGAAATAACTTTTATATAAATACTTTTGAAAGGTTTGGTAATTTTTTTACGGAAGGTTTGGCAGTGGTTCGAGACAAATGTATTTTAACTAGTCCACATATTTTGGATTTTTTTGAAATGTGTCAATATTCATGGTAGATTATGAAAATGATATCAAAAAATTGGGCAAATTGCCCTCAAGTCCCCACCCTTGCTGAAATTACTATTTTTGTTCTTCCTATTTTGAAAAAGATACTTTCGTCCCCTTACTTTGCTTAATTATCACTCTTAGGTCCCTGGTACAGGAATCGGGAAATTTCTCCAATACCAAGGGACCTAAAATGACTATTTTATCCTTTCATCAAAAGTAAAAAAAACTGGGTTATTTTACGGCTGCGACTAGCCGACCTTACTAACTCGGCCACCGGAACACTGGCCATGTTGGACGGTAGAGGACGATGGTTGTTGGGGTTGGACGATTGCCAAGAGACCCGAGCCGACCTCACTAACTCGGCCACCAAAACACCTAAAAGAGTCTAGTGGTAGTTTCTCTGCCTCAACCTCCCTGCCACGTGAGTTTGTTAGGGGCTG
Source organism: Hypericum perforatum (assembly GCA_012979155.1). Classification (NCBI taxonomy): domain Eukaryota; kingdom Viridiplantae; phylum Streptophyta; class Magnoliopsida; order Malpighiales; family Hypericaceae; genus Hypericum; species Hypericum perforatum. The sequence continues at coordinate 92,568 of SOPF01028143.1, forward strand.
CAACGAGTTTGACTTTATGTCAGGCAAGTTGTCGTCATCTGGGTTAAGCTCGGCCGACGAGCTCTTCTTGAACGGGCAGATCCGACCCATGAAGCTTTCAATTTCTCCTTTGATTATGCCTTCAGAACAAGAGAGGAAGGAGACACCAAGGTAGAAGAGAGAGGGAAGAGAGGAAGAAGGGGGGAGGGAGAAGATCAATGCCCTTTTCTTTGTTTTTTTAATTTCAGGTCCCTCGTTGTCGGAGAAATTTTTCCGATTTCGATACCAGGGACCTGAGGGTAATATTTAATGAAAGTAGAGGAACTAAAGTATCTTTTTAGAAATAGGAGGGACAAAAATATTAATTTAAGCAAAGGCTAGGAACTTAAGGAGGGACAATTTGCCCATAAAAATTTAATTACAAAATTGGTGTTCAGGTAAGATATTTGAAAAAAATTCTCAAGACTTTGACTGAGTCACGAAAAAATTATCCGGACTATCAAGTCACTGGAAAACTTTTTGTGACTTGTTTTCTTGAAAACTTTAAATTTTTTAGAAAAACTCAAATTGAGAGATTATGTGAAAATTTTCGAAGAGCAATATCTTGGTGCTTGGGTGTTCGAATTGAAAATTTTTTATTGTTCATAATTTTTTGAGATCTATGCAATGACGAACTACCGAAAGGCGGTTTGTCAACGTTTCGACCTCTAAAATGCCTTATTTTGGGAGAAAATCAAGTTTTTAGAATCAAACAACATTTGCATACAATAATTTAGTATGATTTTAATGTATTTTTCAATGTAAATTTTTGGTTTGTACTTCGAATCTGCCAATATAATAGGATCTTAAAATTAATTCTTGATTAATCAATTTATTATCTTTGTAAAATACTCGTGCTGAACTTAAACTATCATATTAGGGCATTGAAAAGTGGATATAAATGGGATTGAGTTAAAATTTTGTACTCATGATTCTCAAAATAAAAATTTAGAAAATTCTAAAAAAATATTTTTTTTATTTTCTTAAAAAAATTAAAAATTGGAAAATCCAAGTCCCGAATTTTTTTTTTGACTTGGTTACTCAAGAGTTTTTTTTCGTGACTTGGTACTAATGTTCTACGTAAATACCGATTTGATAATTAAATTTTTTAAGCACCACTTTTATAATTTACCATGAACATTAACATTTTTTGAAAAACAATCTATATTAACTTTTATGTTAACTCATTATACTAAGTTGTCAGAATTTGTTGTCGAGAAGGAAGGAGATGAGTACTTAATTAAATTTTTGGGTAAGGAGATGAATACGCTTTTAAGAGCTCACATCAAGAGGTAAAGTAGCTCCTAACAATAATATTATTATACCTGTCAAATGCTTAGATTCAAATTACCGTAGAACTTCAAAAGATAAAATAGTGATCAACGGCTTAAACCAAATGACATACATAATTTCGTTACAAATTTGAGAAGTTCATAGTGAGTCTTGTCCTTCTAGTTAGAATGGATCATTTAATTACTACGGGAAGGAAATCCCAAAATGGGCTGAAAATTTTGGAGTTTACTGGATGCTCATTCTAATTACCTCGAGTTTTTTTAATGGTAATTTTATAAATAATTACACTTTTTTTATGAGCTTGTGACAATCTTTTACCAATATTATTGATCTTTTCTATACCGTCTGAATATATTTTGCTAACAAATATCATAGAAATACATCTCACTGGAAAAAATTTACAATTGTTGTTTATAAGTACCAACTTTTGATCCCTTTATAAGTATCAACTTGTTCATGTACCTAATAATAAATTCACTAGTGACCATTTGTAGAGAATAATAATAGTTAACTTTCTTTATTCTATATTTGTCGAAAGGTCAACATATCAATGTGAATGTCTAATAGACATTTCTTATTGTTATTCGCGTTTAAAAAAAATGTGTAATCTCGATCTTTTCATGTAATCCATTCAATTGTGTCTAGGTCTTATTATAAAAAAAATGCAGGATATTTTTCTAAAATTGTTATAATGTTCACGAAAAAATGGTGCTGAAAATTTTTAATTACCAAACTAATATCTACATAAGACATCAGGTTTTCCGTGACTTGGACCAAATCACGAGAAAATATCACGAGAAGAAATTGCGACCAAATTACATAAAAAATTCGTGTCTTGATGAATCATAGATTTTATTTCATGACTTATTTTTTTTATAATTTTTATAATTTCTTAAAAAAGTTTATAACACTCCTTGTAGCTTTAACAAAACCCAAAAATTATAAACTGAAAAATTCATTTATTCAAAAAAATTGCCAGAATAAAAAAATATAACATGAACAAAAATTTGATGTTCAGAATGAAATACAATTTAATAATAAAAAAATTTATCACGATTTTTGTAATTTTTTTTGAAAAATAATACCATTTTAGAAGAAAAAAAATATAGATTTGACTTCAGTATGTTGACCAACGTGAACACTACACTAAAACAAAGAATTGTTTTTGTTAAATGGAGGGGCGTAGCCCCTGTATATTAAGAACAATGGTCAAATACATCCTACTTAGTGCAAGAATCCCTCTAAGCCTCTTGTAGGGTTACACTAAAACAAAGATAGAGCAACCAAAAGCTGTCTTTTTTTTTCGGGGACCAAAAGCTGTCTTTTAAAAAAACGTAAAATGCCTAAATTTCAGCTATGGTTATTTGGCCTAATTATGCAATTTCTCACTTAACAATGAAAATCGACAAGTTATTATAACCACGGAGTCTAAATTTTGGGTGACAAAATATTTTATTATTTATTAGTTGATTTAATAAATTTTTGTATATGAAATGGACTAA
>SOPF01028143.1:95780-121584 GCA_012979155.1 Hypericum perforatum
TGGGCGGCGTGTCCGACCGATTTCGTGTCCTGGGGGGGGGGGGGGGTGGGGGGCGGGGCTGACATTGTAAAAAAAAAAATTCGAGGATTATTTTATTTTTCAAAAGAGCAAATTATTTGAAGTCCCTGAGATTTGGTTTCCTTCTGTCTAGGATTCATAATTTTAAAAATTGAACGTTCTTGTCCTCAAAATTTGATAACAATAGACTCTTATGTTTTAGAAACAGAATATTCTTTTTCTTTAGCAAAATTACATTAATGTCAAAATTACCATTCCACTTTTAAAAATATCAAAAAAATAAAATTTTTTCTTTCTTTTTCCTCCCACTTCATCTTCTTCCTCCCATAACTAAACCAAAACTCATACTTAAATAAATGTTAACTAATTTAAAAAATTCAAAACTAATAAAAATAAACAAAACTTGAAAAATCCGAATTCTGAATATTTTAATTTGTCTTCTTCATCTCGGTGAAGATCTGGGTGCTAAACTGGGCAGACTGGACACGAAATCGGTCGGTGAGGTTGCGGCCCATGAGGCCATTTGGGACCGGGGGAAGTTCTCGATGTCAGAGGTGGTGGTGAGCTGGCCGTCGGAGGTGGCAGATCGTGGAGGTGTGGGCGGCGTGTCCGACAACTCCATGGCAGCGAGCGAGGTCGATAACGAGGAGGCATGGTTTGCGGCGACGATTAAGGATTGTGTGCTTGTGGGGGTTTAATGCCAAAGAATAATATTCACGAGAACTATTGTCTTTGGGCTAATTAATTACTAGGTTGTTTCTAGGATGAAGAAGAGAAGTGCTTACTTATGGGAGTTGTCCACACCCAGCAAGTTCAACGCCCAATGTTAATAAGCTTTTTTTTTTACCAAAAAGATAGGGTATTAATCTTCAATTTAAAATGAACCGTAACTTTCCTATAAGCAATTTAGATTTTTTTTTTGTCTCTGGGTTGATTTTGATTTTTGAAAAATAAGAGAAAGGGAGATGAAGAAATAATGAGCGGGAGAGAAAAAAGAGGAAGAAGAACGAAGAGGAAATAATTTTTTTTTATGGTTTTATATGTGAATGTCATTTTGATATTTTTTTAATGCAGGAGTTCATTGGAAAAAAAAATTAATTTCGATCCCAAAGACTTAAGAGTTTAGTTTATCAAATTTTATGGACGATAAATCGATAATATCGATTTAAAAAAATGAAGAACATAAGGGACTAGGAATAAATTAACTTTTTAAAAAGATAAAACATTGATACCCGAATGTGCTCTCCTTTTGAGTGGAAGGACACGTATCCTGTTTCAATCTTGAAGAGAAAAAATTGAGATATAACAAAAAAAACTCAAATCAACAAGAAAACTTTTTTAATCCACACCCGTTGTTGATTGGCGAGAGTACTACTGTTTCCTTACAATTTCTTTTTGGTCAATTCCCTCATACCTTTCTCTTTTTCCACTTATGTTTTAGAGCGCAAAAGAAAAACTCTATGAGAAACTGCCATATTCCTATCTGTACATATAAATAAAGAAACCCTCAATTCTTTGTTCAAAAATGAGACTGCGATGGGCCATTTGGGCCTCATCTCTCCAATCCTCGATTTTAGGGAAAATTAGGCTAATGTTTGTGTATTTTGAGGATTCAACCGATTCTGTCTCTGCTGTTTAATAAATACTCTCTCAATTCTTACTATTCAAAATAAACTAGTTTTTAGATTCGATCTTAGTGAGGTTGTCCCCCCTAGAATTAGGGTTTCCCCCCTCCCATGAGAGTTTTCCCCCTTCCTTTAGGGTTCGCCATATCTCGATTCACCTAACTTAGAAAGAAACCACGGAAACAGCGTTTTGATCTCCTGAGAGTCTAGGGTTTGTCGGGCACTGAGTAGTTTTAGTTTTCGTGAAACACAAACCGAGTCGGGACGGGTAGATTCATATTAGACTTTGGGGAAGAAGGTCATTGGGTTGAGGGAGCATGGAGTTAGGCAGCGGGTCGGGCAACGGAGAAGAGTCGAGTGTGAGAGGTTCTCTAGTGGAGGAAAAAACAGGTGTTGATGAAGGAGACGAAGAGGTGGTGGAGATATTCTGCCCTCTTTCCGCGACGGTGGAGGAGGTTGCCACGTTCAATCTGGTAGGTTTATTATGGACCAAAAAATCGATAAACAAGCAAGCTTTTTGTACGGTGATATCTAATGCATGGCGCCCACGTCGAGAGCTACAAATCAATGATATCGGCAATAAATGCTTCCTGTTTCGGTTCTAGTCAGAGAAGGACATGAATAGAGTATTGCAAGAGCAGCCATGGCACTTCGACCATCAAGTGATTGTTCTGGCTCGTATCGCCAGTGATGCCCAACCCTCAGGAGTGCCTCTCACTCATGTTCCATATTGGGTTAAGGTTTATGACCTCTCATTGGGAGGATACAACCAGGACACAGCGAAGGCTATTGGAAACATCTTAGGAGCTTATGTAACGTGGGAAGAATCGGGAGATTCTTTTGGGAAGTTCTTACGGATTCGGGTTATGCTAGACTTACGGCTGCTGCTACCACGAAGGAAGAAACTCAAGTTCCAAGGTGGGAAAGTGATCTCGGTGTTCTTCACGATCGAAAAACTCTAGTCATTCTGCTATTTATGTGGCTGCCTTGGACATTTAGACAAAGATTGCGAACTAGCTGATGAAGATGATGTTATCCCCCTGTCGGAGAACAACTTTGGAAGGTGGCTTAGGGCCTCTCCTTTCAAACCACTGAAACACGAATATGGAGCGTCCCATCCATCCTCATAATATAATGAGAAGATTCCTTAACCTTGGCTTACATACTTCGTGTGAAACGAGTCGAGTTGCTGCACCCCAGGATGATTCAAAGATGATAGAGGATATGCATGGCATGTTCGCCAACGCAAAGCTGATCACCTTAGGACTCCTAACCCTAGCCTCATAACCCAAACTATAGACAACCTAAATCTTCTCCATGCTAACCCTCCTAGTAACCATCGCCTCGACCCCCCATATGCCCTACCTGACACCATCTCGCCTCCCCAAACCCACTATGTCCCTCCCTACCAACGAGCCCCTTCCCCTGTCGCCCCTCCCAATCTATTACACCCCACAATGGCCTCCTCAGATCCCCCTCTTACCGACCCTACATAAGTAGAAGCACTCCTCTTACCCCCAATCGAGACCCAACTCTTATACCAAAAACCCAATCGGCCCAGACACAAGCTATCCAATCTTCTGTGACACTCAAATTTACCACACTAGACCATTTACCCTCCCCGGACATAACCATGAAAGACCCTACCGACCCGAACAAGATAACCGAACCTAAACCAAAGCTAAAAACATGGAAAGTTAAGGCTCAGAACCAGACAAGGGATGATTCTTTGGATGCAAGTAAAACACATATGGAAACTGTTAATAATAATAGCAAACGGACTCTAGAACCAGAGCCCTCAGATAATGATCGTGTAATCAAGAGACTACTCCTCGCTTCAGACATTATTATGGACTCTACTACCCAGGCGGAGGTTATGGAGCAACCCCATCGAGTGCCATGATTCTCATCAGTTGGAACTGTCGCAAGTTGGGGAATCTCGAGACAGTTCGTCAGCTTAGCAGGTTAGCAAAATCCTACTCTCTCCAAGTAGTTTTCATCTCAGAAACGCGCCTATCACAATCTGAAGCAGAACGGCTGAAATGGCGTATTGGGTTTGAAAACAGAATATGTGTCCCTTGCAAAGGTACTGGAAGGTCGAGAAGGGGCGGTCTACTTTTGGTATGGAGAAGGAATCTGCAAGTCACACTCTTATCTTACTCTCTCCATTACATGGATATCGAAATCTCTGAGGATTCTAAATGGCATTTCACGGGGATATACGGATGGCCCCGTACAGAGGAGTAAAAAAAATGTGGCAACTAATGACTCAAATAAAGGACCATTCATCGCTCCCTTGGGTATGTGGTGGAGACTTTAATGAGATGCTCTCAATGGCTGAGAAAAGAGGAGGATGAGTGATTCCGTATAGCCGAATGGATGCTTTTCGTAGTACATTGGAAGAGTGTCAACTATTCGAGATAGAACTGTCTGGCTTATAGCTTACTTGGACAAACGGTCAAGAAGAAGATAATAATGTGGAATGCAAGCTAGATCGGTATGTGGCTATAATAGAATGGATGGAACTATTTCCAGTAACCAGAGCGGAAGCCCTACCAAGATTCAACTCGGATCATGCCCCTATTGTATGCCGCATCTTCTCGGTGGAATCTATTCGATCAAGAAAATGCTTTAGATTTGAAGCAATGTGGTCTGGACATGAGGAGTTCAACAAACAAATACGGAACAGCTGGGACTTATTACTGAAAGGCACGAACTTTTCGGCCAGAATACAGGCATGCGGTAAATCACTTCAAAAATAGGACGCAGAGGTCTTCGGTAACGTGAAGTGTAGTTTACGCTAATTGGAGAACGAGATCAGGGAGTGCCAAGCGAAAGAAATCACGGTAAAAATAAGGCAGGTTCAAACAGCTTTACTACAGAAGAGAGAAGAATTATTGGCAAGGGAAGAAACCCTCTAGGCACAGCGAGCTAGAGTGGAATGGCTGAGAGAGGGCGATAAGAATACCCGTTTTTTCCACCAGAGAGCAAGTCATAGGATGAATAGGAATAGGGTGGTTAGTATAAAACATTCTGAGGGGGTAGAGGTGAATGATGAATTAGGGATTCAGGAGATCTTTATGACGTTTTTTGTTTCCCTGTTTTCTTCCACGGGTTGCTCGAGAATGGAGGACGTAGTTACTGATGAGTGTCAAAAACACTCATTATTTGTGTACATTTCGTAGTATGTTCTTAGTATTTTTAGATTATTTTAGTGAGTTCTAGTTATCTTTGTCTTAGCTTTCGTTCATTGTGATTTTGAGTTATGTTTGTCATTTCTCATCATGTTTTGTTGTTTTTAGGAGCCTATTTGAGGACTAGAAAAGGATGCTCGACCAAATGCATGAAGGCATGGACAAAAATGAGCATACAAAGGCAAAAATGACAAATTTGTAGAGCATAGCGCACGCCAATGAAGAATGGCGCACGCCATTGTTCTTAAAACTTGAAGATTGGCGCGCGCCATAGGTGCGATTGGCGCGCTAAGACAGACCTCTTCCTACTCAAATGATGATAACTTTTGCATACGACGTCTAAATGAGATGAGGTTAGTGGCGTTGGAAAGAAGACATTCCGGACTATAACTTTGTCTCTAATAGGCATCTTCAAATTCGGAGTCTAAGAGGTCCAAATCTCAAGAATGGTGGATGCCTTTGTAGCTGACGACGAATTTCCTTCAACATGGCAGTACTGGCGCGCGCCATAGGCATTACTGGCGCGCGCCAACCCCCGACAGTGACATATTTGGCCAATCCACTTGCTGGTCTGAATGGCAAATACTTGGGGGGCCTAGGCACTCGGATTTTTGGCCTTTGGAGAGGATGGCAGACACATTTGAGGGACAATGGAGGGTAGTTGTTAGGATATTTGGTTATTAAACATTAAACTTACCTTTTGACTTTGGTTTTGTAATAACTTAGTTATTGCCTAAGTAAGAAGGAGGGAGACTTGGACAGAGAGGGAGAGCCACAAAAATGTAACTCTCTGCAAGGGAAGGAATGTGAGGGAGAAGAAAGAAAGCTTCAAGAACTTCCATGAGCTTTCTTCTCCCTAACTCTTTCTTTGTGTATTTATGCTTAAGTATGTTCTTGTTTATGCTTGTGTTTTCTGTAAATATGTGTGAGTAGTGAATTCTGTGAGTTTGGGACCTTGAAACTAACATGTAATCAAATGTTTTAAGGGGTTAAAATGATAAGGATTATGTTCTAGTTAATGAACTTAAAGCTTATGCAAGGTTTCACCTAGATTATGATCATTATTAGCTTCTAGTACTATGCTTTGGTTTTGACAAGAGTCTAGTGGCCAAGTTCGGTTTGTACATGATTCTAACCAACCAACTTTGGTTTTGACAAAGTCCAGCAACCATGCATAGGTTTAGAACTAATTGGCTGTGATAAAATATTTGTGAGTAACCTTGACTACGAACTTAGTTAATCCTTGAGACCGAAAGGAGATAGGGTTAATAGAAAGATTAGCTAGATGATTAGTTTCCTTGTGAGAGAGAGATCTTCCTTTGTAATTGGTTGTCCACTGAGTTAAACTTATAGTTCATTCTTAGCTTGATTTAGATTGATTAGTGGGGGCGAAAGCACATCTAGTCATTTTAAGTTTAGTTAATGTTCAACTTAGACAAATCTAGCACGAAAGTGTAGATTTGTTGCTTTCGAAACACTCGGATCATAACACATTCCTAATAAACCCCCTAAATCTGTTGGTTTCATTAATTTTGTAGGTACCTTACTCACTGTTGTTTAAATTCGTTAAATCAGATTGTTAGTTTTGTATTTTAAAGTTAATAAACTTTTCACTTGCTTAAATCTTTAGATTTGATTTGTAAAGGTTTGTTCGAGTTACCAATCAACCAAATATCATAATATACTTATAAATAAGTTTGGAAACTAAATACGTGGCCTAAAAACTCAATTCCCTGAGGATCGACATAACCGGACTTGGCACACGCCATATGTGATTGGCGCGCGCCATTGTTCTTAGACGAAGAACATTGGTGCATGCTAGAGGAGCTTGGCGCACGCCAGAAGTGCCCTGAGTTAGGAAAATGCATGAGCGCGTGAGGCAAACTCTTACACGAGTGGCATGTGCCATAAGTGTTATTGGCTCACGCCATAGATGGCCAGGGAGCAATAAACACACGAAAATCATCAGCACGCCTCGGATAGAGTTCTGATATGTAACAGTTACCAAAATTTCCCCAAGAGTAACCCAGGAGATGAATAAAGCACTATGCAGACTTTACACCAGAGATGACATCTTCCATTCCCTTCAGAGTATGCACCCGACGAAAGCACCAGCCCCTGATGGTATGCCCCCATTATTCTACTAGAAATATTGGCAGATTGTTGGCGACAAGGTGGTGAGAACCTCTCTTTCTATTCTTAATAATGGTGACAATCCAGCTTTCCTAAACGATACTATTATCACGTTGATTCCTAAGGTTGCTCACCCTACAGTCTGTTCAGAGTTCCGACCGATTAGCCTGTACAATGTAGTTATGAAAATAATTATGAAAGCTATCACTAACAGACTAAAGATTTGTTTGCCTCATATTATTCATGAGAATCAGGGTGCCTTTGTACCAGGAAGGCTTATTACTGATAATTCACTGATTGCTTTCGAGATGTTCCACTTTCTGAAGGAAAAAAAGTCCGGTAAAAAAGGGTGGTGCGCACTAAAATTGGATATGATGAAGGCCTATGACAGAATCGAGTGGCCCTTTCTAGAGAGGATGCTAGCGGCTATGGGTTTTCATCCGAGTTTCATTACCTTAATCATGGGCTATGTCAGAACTGTGCGCTATGCTATTCAAGTGAATGGTCAAGTTGGAGACTATTTCCAGCCAAGCAGAGGGCTACGGTAAGGCGATCTGCTCTCTCCCTATCTTTTCCTTATTTGTACTGAAGGTCTCGCTGCCCTTCTCATAGATGCAGAAAGATCAGGCCGAATTCATGGAATTAAGATTACCAAAAGTGCTCCTCCGGTGACGCACCTCTTTTTTGCGGACGACTCACTTCTTTTTGCTAGAGCCACAGAAACAGAAATTCATCACATTATGGACATTCTATCATTATACGAAGCTGCATCTGGCCAAAAAGTTAATATCAACAAAAGCTCTATCACTTTCAGTCGCAACCTACCTCCCTACTTCAGGGAAGTACTAAGAAATGAGCTTGGGATGTGCCTTGCCACTAATGAAGACATTTATCTCGGCCTCCCAACCATCATCGGTCGCTCTAAAAAAGCCATCTTCGCCTTCTTGGAAGACCGGATACTAGCAAAACTATCAGACTGGAAGGTCTGCTCTCTCTCTCGTGCTAGTCAAGAAATTATGATCAAATCTGTTTTGCAGGCAATTCCTTCCTACATTATGAGCTGCTTCCTTGTCCCCAATGAGGTTTATGATCGGATAGAGAAAAAGTTGTGCGACTTCTTTTGGGGAAGCTCTAATGGGGAACGGAAATTACACTGGCGCAGCTAGGAAAGACTCTGTCATTCCAAACAAAACGGAGGTATGGGATTCAGAAGGCTTCACAATTTTAATCACGCAATGCTAGCTAAACAGGCATGGTGACTATTGTGCTTTCCGTCATCTCTGACTTGCCGAGTGCTACAGGCGAAATACTTTCCAAGGAAATTAGTGCTGGAGGCACCACTGGGTCATCGCCCAAGCCATGCCTGGCATAGTATATGGGAAAGAGCTTCTCTACTATCGTCGGGCTTAGAATGGAGAGTCGGTAATGGCTAACATATTAATATTTGGGATGATAAGTGGCTCCCTGATTTAGATTTAGGCCACCCCAAGTATAAGTATCCTGTTACAAACGCGATCAACCTTATCTCGGACCTGTTTTCTGATGCAGGGTATGAGTGGAACTCGCCTTTACTATATGAGCTATTCCATGAAGAGGATATAACGAGAATACTGTCGATTAGGTTAAGTCCAAGCCCTCAGCCTGACACTATACGTTGGAGCCACTCTGATGATGGTATTTATCGGGTCTGGTCCGGATATCATGTGGATTTTGAGAAATGGTGGCAATCATCCAATCGGTCTTACACTCTTGGAGCTAACAACTTCAGTTGGTCCCAATTATGGCAAATGCCATGTCCTCCACGTCTTAGAAACTTCCTATGGAGAGCAATTGATAAAAATCTGCCAATAAGGGATAATTTACAGCATAGGAATCTAGTTGAGGATAGCTCTTGCCCTCTATGCTTATCATGTCTCGGAAACCATACGACATCTCTTTCTGACATGCCCACGCTCTCAGACTTGGCTATCTTCGGTCCAAATTGATCTCGAGCCATACAGGGATCTTTCCTTCTCAGAAGCATGTACCAAATTGTTTGAAGACATCAGAGATATAACATCCCGTATCAGACTAGTGGCGAGTATATGGGCTGTCTGGAAAACCCGCAACTTAATTGTCTTCGAAAATGAAGATGGAGTGAACTTCCAGAGAGAAGTCAACAAAGCGATCAAGATGGGGGAAGAATATCTCCTTGCCAATCCTCGACCATCAAAGCAGGCTAGCCCAGCTGCTCAAAGTTGGCGCCCCCCGGAAGTAAACTGTTTCAAGATCAACATCGACTCATGCCTTGTTCTAGAAGGGGTAGTCAAGTTGGTGCCGTGGTTAGAGACTCATCAGGCTGCTTTGTGGCGGGTGCGATACGTCGCTTCCCACTAGTCAACCACCCGACACTACTGGAAGCCCACGGTTGCAAGATGAGGATTGAACTAGCTATCTCGCTGGGACTCACTAACGTGATCATAGAATCCGATTGTCAGATAGTAGTCCAAGCTCTAAATCACAAATAAGAAGATAGAAGCAACCTGGCGATCATCATTGAAGACACGATCTCTTCCTCGGCATCCTTGCTGATATGAATCTGATGGGCCATAATATGAATCTGATGGTGCAAGAAGTTTCAAGCAAGTTTGTGCAAGTCCAAGGACGTGTCCATGAAGCCCATACAAGTTTTTGCAAGTGTAAAAATGTCCAAGAAGCCCAAGGGAAGCCCATTCACGTTCTTGAAGCTGTTTAGGAAGTTATTTACTCTCAGATTTCGTTTTGGAGAGTTTGAAGCTAAATTGGAAGCTTGAAGAAGGCGTACTAATCAGGATACATGCACAAGAGAAGATCTTCTTGTTTAGGACGTGTAGCATCTTGTTTTGGACGTGCATATTGCTTAAATATATGTTTAGATTCTATTCTTATTTAGTTTTCTTATTCCAGCCAAGATTCCTACTTTTTAGGAATGCAAGTTTTGACCAGAATATTTAGTTCTTTTTTAGGAGTTCTTTTATTTAGGAATAAGTGAGACTTTTGTAGCCTATAAATAAAGCCTTAGGATGTGTGTTTTAGGGGACCCCAATATATGAATTCATTCTGAATGTTATAAGTCTTTGACTTAGTGAGTTTGATAACTCTGCTTGTTCTTGCCTAAGCTTGTGTGTCGTTTAGCTTGAACTTTATTTTCACTTATCAAACAAGTCTTCCATCCTTGTTTGTGGCGTGATTCGACTTGGACTAAGGTTCTCAGATTGCTCTTGGCTCGGGTTAAGGCTCTTTTGCCGAGGTTCTTGCTGGTTCAGTTCGTGGGTTTGAAGTCTACTCCATCCTAAGCAACAATAGATCCGTAAATTCGTGTTTCTCCTGCCGAGATCACATCACTTGCAACAAGTCCAGTTTTCTTTAGTCCATCGTTCTGCCAACCAGGTGGCCCATGCTATAGCTAAAATCCCCTGTATGTTTACGTCCTATCCATTGATCCTCTTTCAAGAGCCGCCGTCATTAATCAATGCACTAGCCAACGATAGAATGTAAAACTTTTGCTACTTTGGCATATCAATGATATATCTTCTTTTCTAAAAAAAAACTACTTTTTTAGTCCCGAACAGTCAATATAATTTTTTTATGATCATTATACTCTTATTTTGAAAACCAACCCTAACCCAAACCAAAAAAATCAAACCAGATCAATTAAAACCAAACCTAAATAAAATACAAGGAAGATTATTAATTAACTACATCTTCGGCAAGCACAGACCAGTCCAATGGCAACTTCCCTACGACTCTCTTCCACGAAAGGGATTCCATTGGATGACAATCCCTACATTGATTTTGATGATTACTTTGATTCCCATTAACGCCGATTCCTCCTCCGAGAACACTCCGCCTCCCGATTGCAACGTCCAATTCCACGGAGATGGCCGAGGAGGGGCGTTGGATTTGGATGAATTATAAAATATTTATGTATGAATTATAAAATATTGCTGGCGAAACTTGGATTTGGATAATTGTTAGAAATGTTGGTAAAATAAATATTATTCAAGTTAAAAAAAATTAATAACAATATCTTCTGGAAAAAGTAAGTCAAATATTAAAAAGAGAAAAGCAAATGTTTCTACCCTACACCGACCCTTGTTGGACAGCCAGCGAGAATACTAGTGGTCACACTCAAAACTTTTTAGCTACTTTCCTTTTGTTTTGCATCTCTCCCTCTCTCTTCTGTAGTTACCTCTCGTGACTGAAAACTCTTCTCCTCCACCAAAAAATGAGAAACCCCTATCCCCTTCTTCCATCTCCCCCACCCTTATAGAATAAAAAAAAAAACCCTAGTTTCCCTCTCGAAACGACTCCGCGATGGGTCGTTTCGGCCTCGTCTCCATGGTCTTCGTCCTCCTTGTTCACCTGTCGACGCTTGCCCGGTCCGAGCCGGTTCGGGACAAGCAGGCTTTGGTCTCATTCATCTCTCAGGTCCCCCACGCCAACAGGCTTCAGTGGTCGAACCAGACCTCCGCCTGCTCCTGGATTGGCGTCGGTTGTGATCCGACCAACTCTACAGTCGAGACGCTCCGCCTCCCTGGAGTCGGCCTGGTGGGCCCCATTCCCCCCAACACACTCGGCCGCCTCTCCTCTCTCCGAGTGCTCAGTCTCCGTTCCAACGGAATCTCCGGTCAGATCCCGGCCGACTTCGCCAACCTCACCTTCCTCCGGTCGCTGTATCTCCAAGACAACTCCCTTTCCGGTTCGTTCCCGGAGTCGCTGACTGATTTGACCCGGTTGACTCGGCTGGACCTCTCTTTCAACAACTTCTCCGGTTCGATTCCGTTCTCGGTCAACAACTTGACTCACCTGACCGGCCTTCTCCTCCAGAACAACGCCTTCTCCGGCAACCTCCCGAGCGTCATCCCGCCGGGCGTGACGGCATTCAATGTCTCCAACAACCGCCTCAACGGCTCTGTTCCGAAGAGCCTCGCCAAGTTCACAGCGGATTCCTTCGCCGGAAACCTAGATCTCTGCGGCGCCCCGTTGGCTTCCTGTAACCCGTTCTTCCCGTCGCCGACGCCGTCCCCCGCCGGAGCACCGCCGCCGGTGAAGCACAAGAAGAAGAACAAGCTCTCCACAGCCGCCATTGTGCTGATAGCGGTCGGTTCTGCAGTTCTCCTAATCTTGCTACTCCTCTGTCTCGTACTCTGCCTCCGGCGCCGGCGGGGCCGGGCGGCGAGTCCACCAAAGACGGTGGCGACATCTCGTGCTGTGCCAGTCGAGGCCGGAACATCATCTTCCAAAGACGACATCACCGGAGGCTCGTCGGCGGAGGCGGCGGCGGCGGCCGGAGAGCGTAACAAGCTGGTATTCTTCGAAGGCGGGGCGTACAGCTTCGACCTGGAGGACCTTCTCCGCGCCTCGGCCGAGGTGCTCGGGAAGGGCAGCGTCGGGACGTCGTACAAGGCGGTGCTCGAGGAGGGGACGACGGTTGTTGTGAAGCGGCTCAAGGACGTCACCGTCTCGAAGCGAGAGTTCGAGGCCCAGCTGGAGATCCTGGGCAAGGTCAAGCACGAGAATGTAGTTCCGCTTCGGGCGTTTTACTTCTCCAAAGACGAGAAGTTGCTCGTCTCCGATTATTTCCCCTCCGGCAGCTTATCGGCTCTCCTACACGGTACGGAATTCGATTCTTCATTTTCTTGTGGTTAATTAAATTTTCCGTTTATTGCTCTGATTAATTATATCTCGCTGTTATAATTCCGGCTCTAATTGGGTTAAACATCTGGGTTATTGAGTATTTGCTAAGCGAAAAATGCATTTCTTCCTTCAATTGTTAACATCTTTTGAGTTAGATTGAAATCTGATTCTTTCTTGATTTATTCTGTAATATATTTCTATACTGAGAATTTTTTTGGTTTTTCTTATCGAATTCCAAATTATGAAATCTTTAACTGTGTTCGCCGGTCATTGACGATTGTTGAGGACACTTGGTCGGTACATTGGTTACCCACCATAATTAGATTAATATTTTCTAAATCAAATTATTGTAACGACGTCTTGATTGAATATAAAAAAGGAAAGATTGAGTATTACACCCTCTTGTCACTGTGTTTTGTCTGTCCTTTTTTGCTTTGTTTGTGTGTGGATATCCTGCTATTCATCATGGTGTTCATGTTTAAAATGTTTATTGAGGTTTTTTTTGAATACTTTTCAAAAACTCTTATAGATTGAAATTTGATTTAATTATTTAAATTTTATCTGATAAAATCATGTGTAGAATAAAACTATTTTTTTCTCAACTTCGAGTAATTTGATTAGCTGGCTTGACATTATTTTATTGGGTCCTGTAAGTTTATTTCAGTGACGTTGCCATATGTCAAACTTGCGTGTTGATATTCGAAATCTCATAGTACAAAGATTGCATGGAGGACCATTTCTCCACTGCTAGCTCCATTAAAAAAATTTAGCATACCCCTCTGACGACCAAATGTGCATCATCTGGCACCCTGCTTATAATGTTTTTATACGTTCATTTTTTATTTTATCACTTACTACCTAATTTTAATTGGTAATCATCTGTCATTTAATTCTATACGCTTGGAAAAACAAGTGCAATTTGATGAACTCAGTACATTATGTGGGTAATGCGCAATCTGCAGGTAGCAGAGGCTCAGGTAGAACACCACTAGACTGGGACAACCGGATGAAGATTGCTCTAAGCACGGCACGGGGACTAACCAACCTTCACGTGGTCAACAAGGTTGTCCACGGCAACATAAAATCGTCTAATGTCCTCCTCCGCCCAGACCAAGATGCTGCTGTTTCAGATTTTGGTCTAAACCCACTATTTGGAGTGCAAAATCCGCCCTCTCGGGTTGCAGGCTACCGCGCCCCTGAAGTGCTCGAGACCCGCAAAGTTAATTTTAAGTCGGACGTGTATAGCTTCGGCGTGTTACTCCTGGAACTCCTAACTGGGAAGGCACCTAACCAAGCGTCATTGGGAGAGGAAGGGATTGACCTTCCGAGGTGGGTCCAGTCTGTCGTAAGGGAGGAATGGACAGCAGAGGTTTTCGATGTTGAGTTGATGAGGTACCACAACATCGAGGAAGAGATGGTGCAACTGTTGCAGATTGCAATGGCTTGTGTCTCGACAGTCCCGGATCAACGGCCATCAATGCAAGAAGCGTTGAGGATGATGGAGGAGATCAATCGTGGAGAGACAGACGATGGGTTAAGGCAATCGTCAGATGATCCTTCGAAAGGATCGGACGGCCAGACTCCACCCAGGTCTGTGACACCTTAGATCAACGGTTATTATTGAAACTATTGATGCAAGCAAACAAGTAACACAGGTGAAAAAGTGCGCATTTACCACAGTTTGTGTAGTTTGATCATTTTTTAATTTTGTTTTCTTTATTTTTAAAATCTTTGGAGATTTTCACAGGTGGTATTAAGGGGTTGGTATTTATGTTTCTGCTGTTGAAGGTAAGTTGGTGAATGTCCAAGAATTATAATTGGGATTCGAATTAGAATCGGACGCGTCGTTGGGTTTGGTGGAATTTTTAAGTTGATTCTTTTTTCAAATTAATGTCGGTTCTTTCATTGTACATTTTCTTTTGTACGGTTGTTAGTGGTTGATTTAAAAATTCAATATGAGCCAGATTCATGGTTCCGGAGAGCTCCAGCCTCCAAATTCCATGTGACGCCAAACTTTTGTTCTCTAGCTGCATCCTACTACCTCTTTTCCAAATTGCACATATTTATTAGACTAATTGATCTCGGTTCAACTTGAATTGGAAGACAACTTTTGTGTAGTATAAAACAATTTCTAACAAGTTTGACATAATACTCGGTGGTAATTCAAACGGTAGCTTAATAAATGTCTTACTTATACGGTTGGGCTCTTTCATTATTCATAAAAGTCAACAACTTCATAATATCCATATTTAAGGCTGCAATTTATGAACCGGGTCCCAGCAGGCAACATCGGCCAGTTTGATATTTTGAACGGTTGGTTTATCGAGGTTAGGGATGGCGATGGGTAGGGTAGGGTATTGGTAGACCTGGCCATGAATCGAATTCGATTCGTAATTCGATTCGATTCGATTCGTTGATAATTCAATTCGATTCGTGTATAATTCGATTCGTTAAAAATTCGATTCGAATTCGTCATTGTTTGAATTGAATTCGGTTTGCAATTTTGATAATTCGTCAATTCGGCGAATTGAATTCGAATTCGATTCGAGTTGAATTCGTATAGAATTCGACTCAAATTCGTTTAGAATTCGTTATATATATATATTGGGAGCGAGGGCTTCTGACATCAATTTTTAAAAGGTGGGCTTTTGGGTTTGGGAAAAATGCCAAAAAAATGTTGAATACTTATTTATATATTTATTAAATATTAAATATTTATGAATTAATTCGAATTCAATTCGTATTCGATTCGTTTATAATTCGTATTCAATTCGTTTATAATTCGATTCGTTCATAATTCGAATTCGATTCGTCTTTGGACGAATTGAATACGGTTTATGCTTAGGTAAATTCGAATTCGAACCAATTCCATTCGAATTCGAACCAATTCGATTCGAATTCGTTCGAATTCGAACCGTGGTCAGGCCTAGGTATTGGTACGACCCTACCCATACCCTAGTTTAAAAAGTCGGACCCATACCTTACCCTAGAGCATTAAGATTTTTCATTACTAGATTCATACCCTTACCCTTAGGGTCCGTAGGGTCTAAAAGGTCTTCTAGGGTCTGACCCTCGAATTAAATATAATATATTTTTTAGTATAAAATTTAACTAAATCATAATGAATATATTAAAATTTATTAAGAAATATCTTATAGATCACTAAAAATATTTTAAAAAGTCAATTTCGTAGATTATATTTCAAAATATTGAGGAAATATATTGTATTTTATAAATAAAAAATAATAATAAGTCTAATTAGAGTTTAATTATTATTTAGTTAGGGTCTAGTTAGGGGTAAGGTCTAAATTAGGGTAAAAGGGTAAGGGTAGGGTAAAAATTCATATATTCATACCCTACCCTAGACCCTACCTTTAAATATAGACCCATACCCATACCCTACCCTAAACCCAGTCAAAGTCAACAGACCCTCGACCCACGGGGTAAGGATAGGGTCCGACCCGCAGGGTATGGGCATTTCTGCCATCCCTAATCGAGGTCGAATTTCTTTAACTTTTTTTATTTGTCAAAAAAGCAAAATCTGAATCCACCTTTAAAAATGGAAGATAAACGAAATTATTTGATGGGATATTACTCTCCAATATTTCTCCCTATAACTTCTCCAAATTCAGATATATTATTTTGTAATTTCTGCTGTCAGTCAACACTTGTATCGACTAGGACAAGTCTGTATTTGCACAAACCTACTTTATAGAATTCATTTGGTTGACGAGAATTTTAGTTTATCTTCCATTTGGAAGCTCGGCAATTTGATAATTATGGACCCGATAAATATATTATATAAATATCAGTGCTTAGATAATTGAAGAATTTGAAAATAACTACTGTAGCCACTTAACAACAGAATTGTCCTAATCCATTATTAGGGAGCTAAGAGTTATATTTGGTATATTTTGTCAAACCAGAGGACTTTCAGATTAATTGTCTAATTCATCAAACCCCTTAGACCTAGTAATAATTTTCTCGTAAAAAACGACCACCTATTTTTGAATTATAATAATAAAAGGAAAAGATACCTGATCGGTATACCGAAAAAGCTTCCCACTCCAAGGCCTTAAAAGCAATAGAAAGGGCCCGGTGGTCCTGGTCCTTTAATAAGCAATATCCGTAACTGGGCCCACCAATGATATGCCGGTTTATGGGACACACGGCGAGCGGTCATGAAATAAAAATTAGATAGTACTACCGAACAATTAAAAATTATCAAATTTGAATCCTTATAATAATTTTACATATTTATTAAGACGCAATAATTTGAATTCGTGAAATACTACAATTAATAAACCAAAACAATAAAGGTAGATAGAAATGAAGGCTACTTAATGAATAAGATTGGTGGGGTCATGGGAATGGCCGGAGAGGGATGGTGGAGATATTTAACTTGCTATATGCATGAAAATCTAGAACCGGTCTTTTGGAAATGTTAGCTTTTGGGTTGGGTTTAACTATCTATTATTATACAAATCATAGCACAATGAGGACCTAAATGGCTCATCGAGCAACCTTTTCAAGTGTACTGATACTTGAAAATGTGACTAAGAGCAAAATTACCTTGGTAATTTTGTCATGTGTTAACTTACTTATCCTAAAGGAGTGAGTTGTCAAACCATGAAAGGGATAGTCCCTAAGAGTAAGTCTTGTTATTTATTAATAAATTTATTACTTAGTTGTACAAGGGTAGACGCATGATTAACATTTAATCATGCGAGAAAACCTTCAATTGATGTTAGAGCGAACTTAAGTATGATTCTAATCATTTTATGATATTTGAAATCAAGTTTAATTATAGTTATTTGATCCAAAAATCATGTTTAATTAAAATTTTAATGAAAATTGCATTTTGTCGCCATAAAAGTAACTAAATAAATAACTTAAGACTAAATTGAACTTCTGATTAGACACGTGTGAAGCAATCGTCTTTTTTTGCGCACGTGCTAAAACTTTGGTACTGAATTGAAGTTGTGTGGCTGATATGGCATCCTGTGTATTACGTCCTTGAGCTGCAAACATGCAAAATCCATAGAATTAAACTATAATTTACCGTATTCCCCAATCCCAGAGAACCATAAATTGGCGATATTCTCCAAATAAATCTCTCAATCAATGTAAGCCAAATCTAAGATTTTCAACGCAAATTGGTCGATTCTCGAAGTGTTCTCCACGTATGTATACTAATTTCACACATTGGTGTTGCTAGAATTGCAAAAACCAGTTTCATGATACCAAAAATTCGACCAAGGGAGAAGCCGACAGAGACGACTAGCAACATCAAAATGGCCCACAGGTTGGTAATGACATGTTTGGGATGCCACGAGGAGTCAAATTTGATTGGTGGCAGCTATTGACTTGCTATAGTGAGAGAGCTATCTACGGCTCCTACCACTTGGTCTTCGAGGAGAAAGAGAAAGGACAGAATTGTGTGAGGGGAAAAATTGTAAATTTGCAATTTCTCCAAGACAATTTATACCTTGAGTTGATTTCGATTGAAACAAAAATAAATAATTTTTTTCTTGGTTCGATCAAACCAGATTTTGGTTAATTTTGACCGTGAGTCAAAATTAATTTTTTTGGATAGGCTTTTTGGTTGAATAAAATCTATTTTCATCCAATTAAATTTTTGAAAATTACAGACCAATTTTTAAATTAAAAATTTAAAGTTATTATGATAATTTTAAGAGCTTAAATATATTTTAGAGTAGTTCTAAAATATATTTATGGGCTTTCAAAATTAAGTTTTGCACCAAGTTATGGATATTAAATTGACTTAAATTATTTATAAGTAAAATATTAAGATATAATGAGTATCTTTTAATTTTTTTAGTTTGGAAAATTATTGTGATAATTTTTGACAAACCTAATTTTTTTTCGAAAAAGTGCAAAAAATATTTTTGAGGTATGTGTACCGATAAAAATATTAGAAACAACATGACTTATTGATTATGTATCATAGCTCAATTATGAACAAATTCTTAGTGTAAGACATCATCATTTTGTTCAAAAAAATAAGTTTGTGATGCTTAGAAAAAAATCTGAGTATTTATCTCAATTTTTTTGAATTGTGTTGTAGGTTAATAATGATGTTTTATTTAAAAAAGAAATACCTAAGTACTTTATGAAAAGCACACATTGCGATCAGACGCAATATATGTGATAAGATATCAATATATCATATCTAATTGAGGAAATATAAGAATAGCATGAAGTTAACGAAAATAAACTTAACTTCTGTTCGCAAAAGGATACATAATATGTTTGAGTTAGAGGTAATGACTATGGAAAAGAGTATTGGCACACAAATGTTCAAGCATTTTCTAGTGTTGACGAAGATGAGAAAAATATGGGAAATATTTTAGTCTCTTGAACATGATACGTCTAAAGGCACTTTTGTACCATCTAATTGGATATTTGAGCAGAAGAGAATTTTAATAAAAATTTCTTTCGATGCACAAATGGAGTTGCAAAGTTGATGATATGTACATTACGTTCCAATTTGGGAATATGATTACAAATTTCCATATTGTCGTGCCTTTGGATCATAGGATCTGAGCCAATCTGAGTCATGTAATCTTTAGACTATCCTAATTTTGCGTGAATCATTTAAACTCTTATTAATTCTTATTGGAAATTCTTAAACATGTATGTTTAGAACTTCAGTATTTTTCATGGTTATTATCATGCAGATATATGTTATCTTGGTTAAATAAAGTATTTATTTAATAACATGATTATTACCATAAGAAATATCTACTTGTATTTACTATCAAAGAACTAAAAATGATTAGAATTTGAGATTAACTCTCGATGGGTTAGGAGAAGCATACCCGTAATCTTCTTCAATTCGAGATAATTAATGATTTTTTTTATCATTCAGAGTTGTAACGTATTGTAGAGTTATATCATATTACTGTTGTGATTCTTTACTTACAACATAACTTTCATAATTTTCTTTAAGTTATCTGAATAGCTATGTGATGAAATAATATTTCTACATACTATGATTATGATTGTGGTTTAGTACGAGGATATAGAATAGTTAAAAAAAGAGTAAGGACTTAACAGACTAAATCCGAAAGAAGAGTTCTGAGGGTATGAGGAGTTAAAAGTCTAATATTTCCGAGATAGAATTTTTTCACTGTCATAAGATATGACATTTTGCGATAAGTTGCATTCCCAAGAAGATAAGACAATTATTTAGCTCACTTATGAAGAGATTAAATTTGTCTACATCTATTCTTCTAACTAAATATCAATTAAGTGGTTGATTCAATTATGATAAGCCATGTAACAAAGATGTGTGAAATCTTTGTTAAATTTTAAGTATGATTTGAGTAAGCTCCATTAATTTTTGTTAATATACACGAGTATAAGTTAAAAGAATTGATATAAATAAATTGAATCTATATATTCTGATTCTACACGACGTGTTATATATAGCAAGAAATTCAAAGAATTTCATGTTCATTCAGGTTTAAACAATTCTTACTTTTAGTTGCGTAGTTGAGTACAATATAATGAGTCAAATTTTGGAGATGTCTTTATTAATCATAGTTATTAGTAATTTGATTCTCATCTTGAATGTTAATTTATGAGATTTATAATGTAATTATTTTTTTCTCATAATAACTTAACGTCCGAAGATGATATCATGTGATGTTATTCTAGATCGGACCATATTGGTCAAGAATATATGAATTATGGTACATTACCCTCAGGTCTCTAGCTTATGCCCTTTTATGTAGTAGGGTCCCTGTATTACTAGGATTTGGTCTAAAATCCCTACTCTACAACAAAATATTAATTTTAGGTCCCTCGCTGATGTCAGCATTGAATTTTTACTTTTATATTAGGGAATTCACCAAAGTACCCTTAAACAATAAAATAAAAGCCCCCTCCCCTACCACCACCTCCGCCCCGTCCTCCTCCACAAATTTACCAACATGTGAATGTTTCTAAAAGGAAAAAACATATCTATGAGATCTATTCAAAGAATAGCTAGATTATTTTTTCATTGTATTAAATTCATTCTGAAGTATAAGTGATGAGTGTCAAAAACACTCATTATTCGTGCCCTTTTAGCAGGTCGTTCTTAGTGTTTTAGGTTGATTTATTTGTATTTTAGTTGTCATAGTGTTAGTTTTTGTTCATTGTGTGTTTTTGTAGAGTTTATCATTTTTCATTGAGTTTGCTTATTTTTAGGAGCCTATTCGAGGAGAAGTGGAGGACGATCAAGCAGACATGCAAAGGCATGGAAAAAAGGGAAGTCACGAAGCCAAGGAGTGCAAAGCATGAGCAGCTGGTGCACGCCAGGTGCAGGCCAAGTAGCCGTTATTTAAACAATCATTCACGCAGACAACCAAGTGCACTTGAAGAAGGAGAAATCACAAAGACCTGGCACACACCAAGTGAAGCTGGCGCACGCAGACTAGTCTGACAGAAATAACAAGTGGCTGAGTGTTGGGCAAACAAATTGGAAAAAACTTAAGTCAGCTTATGGCTTTTGTGAAGGAAGAGAGACATGATAGCTGACTTCTTAGATATTTTAGGTAGATATTTATCTTAGGATAAGTTAGTTTAGATATTTTGTTAACTATTTGACTATTAAGCTTAGTATATAGGATATTTTGCTTTGTAAGAAAGTGTGCAAAAAAGAGAAGTGTAAAAAGAGACAAAACCATACCTCTCTCTCTCTTGGACGAGCTGGTGGAACAAGAGAAAGGCTTGAGACTTTGATAAGTCTTCTTCCTTTTTACTCTTTCTTTTGTTAATAAATATAGTATGTTGTTCTTGTTATTACTTTTGATATTTATATCAACCATGTGTGAGTAGTTTGCTGTGAGTTTGGTGCCTTGATGCCTTGTATGTAGCCATGGTTTAGAGGGGTTAAAATGTGTAGGAACATGTTCTTATTAACGAGCTTATTGCCATGCTTTGACTTGCTTGATCACCAAGCCCTTGTACTTAGTTAAATCTTGAGACCGAAAGGAGATAGGTTTGATGGAGATGTTAGTTTGATGATTTGTTGCTTTGAAAGAAGAGAAATCTTCCTTAGCTACTAGTTATTCTTTGAGTGATATGATTAGTTAGTGCTTCACTAAGTTTAGGTGGCTTTTGGAGGCAAAAGCACATCTTGCCATTTTAAGCTTAGTTAAGCATCGATTTAGACCAATCTAGCGCGGAAGTGTAGATTGGTTGCCTTTGAAATACTCGAACTATGTCACATGCTTCATAAACCCTATGAATCAATTGGTTACATTGGCTTTTAAGGTACTTAGCTCACTTTTATCTTTTTAGTTGTTGAAAATCTATTTTGTAAATAAACTATCTAAGTGTTAGTTCTAGTGCTCTTTATAATTGTGTTTTAGACTTTAGATTGTGTATTCAACAAACTGAACTTCATAATCTGATCCTACACTAGTAAGTGAACCAAATTGTAGGCTTAAAAACTCAATCCCTGTGGTACGACAACCCCTACTTACTCTTATTGCAATTTGCTACAATTCTGCTGATAAATTGGCACATGCCAGGTTTGTTCTTCCAAGAGCTTTTTGCTCGCGCCAGGTGTAGTTGGCGCGTGCCTGAGCTTTGGGTTGGTTGAAGGTTGGTGCATGCCAACCTTGTCCGGTGTATGCCAGACAGACCTAACAAACGACCGATCATCTAGTGTTAAGTAAAATTAAGGTAGAATGTTTAAGAAGCGGATCGTCAATTGGCACCATTACCGGGGATTGAGAATAGACTCTCAATTTGGTTTACAAACTTGGATTAGGATATTTTTGTTTACTTTTTAACCAAGTGACTTATCTTGCTTGACAAGTTACATGCATGCCCTTAACCCATTCCACCAATAATTCTCCATTGGAAATTGAAGTGGACATAGCACAGTTAGAAAGGTCATTACGGAAGGAGAGACAAGATAAAGAAAGAATGGACCAAAGGCAAGAAGGTCAAAGGGACAGAGTTCTTGCTCCTCGACCTTCTCTAATGGATCATAGAAGACAAACATATGAAGGAGCTTTAACCGGAATTCAACGGCCAGCTATTGAAGCCAATTACTTCAAAATTAAGCCAGCCATGATTCATATGCTTCAAGCTTTGGGTCAGTTCTATGGATTGCCAAATGAAGATCCCATTAAACATCTGGAGAACTTCATGGAATTAGCTGATAATTTCAAGTATCCTAGAGCATCTGATGATGCTGTAAAGATCATAATGTTTCCATATACGTTAAGGGACAAGGCTAAACTTTGGTATAAGCAACTCAAAGGTACTCCAATAACCATATGGGAGCAATTGGCAAATACTTTTCTTAACAAATATTTCCCATACTCAAAGATGAACAAACTGGTTAAGGAGATCACCAACTTCGAATAATATGAAGGAGAGTCTTTAAGTGAAACTTGAGAGAGATTTAAGGATTTGCAATGTAAATGCCTGCACCATGGTTTGTCTGAGGAGTCTCTGCTTAAGACTTTTTATTTCAACTTGTCACCAACAACAATGGGAATTGTTAATTCTGCTTCCAATGGAAATTTTTTAAGAAAGGAAAGGGGTGAAGCCCATCATATTCTGGAAGAGATGGCAGCAAAAAATAGGCTGAAAAAAATCCACCAGAGAATTAAGGAAGGTAACTGAGTAAAGCGAGAGAAGAGGAATGATTGAACTTGATGCTTCATCATCTTTTCAAGCATAATTAGATTTAATGGCAAAGTAGTTGCGTGATTTGACCCTAAAAAAAGTTAATGCTGCTGTTGTACAATAGCATTGCGAAGCCTGTGGCAACATTGGTCATGAGATTAGTTAATGTGCCATGATAAGCAGGTCAACTTTGTTAGTGGTCAAGGACAAGGAGGAAACCGAATGGGAAATAATCCATATCCCTCTACCTACAATCCTAGATGGATAAATTACCCTAACTTCTCATGGAAAGAAAGAATCAATGATGACAGTATGGCAATCGTTCTGATAAAAGATTGTCTTTACGTGTCCCACAACAAGGACTACCACCTGGTTTTCAACCACGTGGATTTTTAGGAGAAACAAGGTGGAGAAGTTCATCCAACAAACTGGAGAATCATCCAACAACCAAAGTAAAATTTTGAAGGCATTAGCAGCCTAAGAAGTAAGGCAGAACAATTTGGAACAATTTCTAAAAGGGTAAACGACTATCATGTGCAACATAGAAGTGTAACTTGGGAAAATTGCAAAGACAAATACCCAAAGAGCATCTGGCTCTCTCCCAAGTTCTATCGAAGAAAATCTTCGAGGCCAAGTTAATGCAATCTCTTTAAGAAGTGGTAAAGAATTAGCTTCTCAATCAGTCAAAGAGAAGGCTAAGGAGAGTGATGTAGAGAATCCAAACAAAGATAAGGAGGAAGAAGTTCAGAGAGAAAAGCTTATGCAAAAAGAAGTTGCGGAGGAGGAAGAAGTATATGTACCACTACCATCAATGGTCCCCATTCTGCCTTATCCTCAGAGGGTAAAGAGAAAGTCGGGGATGGATGATAAATTTCTCTGTTTCATGGAGCAAATGAAGAATATTCAAATAATTGTCTCTTTTCTAGAGATGCTGGATCAAGTTCCACACTATACCAAGTTTTTAAAAGAACTCGTCACTAAGAAGAGGAAGTGGGAAGATGGAGAGACAGTTACCCTCACGGCTAATTGAAGCTCTCTAAGCTCAAAAAATCTTCTGATGAAGTTAAAAGATCTGGAGAGTTTTACATTTCCCTGTTTCATTGATGAAACCGAGTTTCCAAAATGCCTGTGTGATTTAGGCACAAGTATCAACTTGATGCCTTTGTCTACATTTCAAAAACTAGGTTTGTGTGAAGTTAAGCCAACTTCAATGCCTCTCCAGTTGGTAGACAAACTATTAAGAAACCGTTCGGTATGGTTGAGGATGTCCTGGTGAAGATTGACAAGTTCATTTTCCCAGTTGACTTTATGGTTCTAGATTTCTTTGAGGACAAGAATTGTCCACTAATTTATGCCAGACCCTTCCTCAATATAGCACATCCATTGATAGATGTGCATAATGGTAAATTGGTACTCAGAATTGGAGACGAGAAGGTTGAGTTTAACATGACAAGTGTTATGCGCCATCCTCTTGATGAAGGGATGTACATGAAAAATGATGTTGTGGATGAGTGTGTCCTCGAGTTCTGCAAGGAAAATATCTCTAGAATTAAGGATAAAGAACAAGAGAAAGAAGAGGAGGATATTGTGGAAGAAGTAAATGAGGAAGTTGACAAGAAAGGTCTACTTGAGGAGCTCAACATTCATTTGAAATATAGGACTCTACCCTCAATTGTAAAGGCTCCTTCTTTAGAATTGAAAGAGCTACCCTTGCATCTGAGATATGCATTCTTAATAGATGGAGGGAGGTTGCTGATTATTATATCAAACAAGCTCACTAAGGAGGAAGAAGGGAAAGTGGTCACAGTTGTGAACAAATGGATTAAGGCAATTGCTTAGCAAATATCCGATATTAAGGGATAAGCCCAGAAATTGTGATGCACCATATTCACATAGAGGATGGAGCAAGGCCGAGAGTAGACTGACAAAGGAGACTTAATCCTAACATGAAGGAGGTTGTTAAAAAGGAAATGATTAAGCTCCTTGAGGCCAGTATTATTTATCCAATTTTGGATAGTGAGTGGGTAAGCCCGATCCATTGTGTTCCTAAGAAAGGGGGAATGACAGTTGTGATCATCAAGGAAGGGGAGCTCATTCCAACAAGAACTGTGACCGAATAGAGAGTGTGCATCAATTATTGTAAATTGAATGATGTCACACAAAAAGATCATTTTCCACTTCCATTCATTGATCAAATGTTGGAAAGGATAGCGGGGTATTATTATTATTGCTTTTTAGATAGGTACTCAGGGTACAACCAAATTGCAATATACCCCAGAGATCAAGAGAAGACATCTTTCACCTATCCCTTTTGTATTTTTGCATATCACAGAATGCCTTTTGGATTAAGTTGTGCCCCAGCAAGATTGCAACGTTGCATGGAGTCTATCTTCTGGGAGATGAATGAGAAGATTATAAAAATCTTCATGGATGACTTTTCTATTTTCAGAGACTCATTTGATTATTGTCTTGACAACCTAGACTAAGTATTAAAGAGATGTGAGGAAAAGAATCTTGTGC